>OX453282.1:28085024-28432524 GCA_949710005.1 Ricordea florida | reverse complement strand
CAGGCATTGCCGATTGCTTCATATCAGCGTGGTGGGGTGGGGGGGAGGGTGGGGTTGCTGGGGTGCTTGTTATCTCCCCTCCCTTTGTTATGAGCAAATGAGATAAGAAGAGAGTATTTTATTTTTCGAGGAACTTTACTTGTCTATGCAGCTGATTTGTATCCTTGCCCCTTCCCCTTCGCTCACTGTTCATTTCAAAAAATGTCACTTTTTTGTGAAGTGAGCTCCCTGGTTAAAGATTGTTATCATTAATATTATTAACATTATTATTATTATTATTATTATTATTATTATTATTATTATTATTTCCTCTATTATAAACCATTCAGGAAGTTAAGGGAATACGCTGCTTTACCATTAATCGTATTCTGTATGTTTTTCTTTCAGTACACTTTCGTGCGCACTTGTGTGTTTGCATTTGTGATCGCGCTGGTTTCCGCTGTTTGCCTGACTCTGTTGATCCTTATTGCCTTGGAAAAGAAGAAAGAGTAAAATGAAAGCGCGTCCTTTTTCCAGTAGCCTCACATACCCAGTTAAAATTGCATTAAATTAATTGCTAGAGTAACGCTACAAAAGATTACCTCAGAATAAAGTTTTCGTTTAGTTTGTTTTTATTATTCTTTCATTTATTTTTGAGATTTTGTTTTTAAAATGTGTTTTAATTTTCAGTTGGCTATGACTATTTAGCATATTCAGGAGCAACGCAAGGCTTATTTTTACGCACTGGTCATTTGATTCCCAGCCCCCTACACCCTATGTCCGGGGGGAGCCAAATGACTGGTGCATTAATTTGTGCTCACAAGGTTATAATTGATATTAAATGTGAATTGAACATGCTCGTGCAAGCTTCCGTGACTTTTACGAGACAAAATCACTCGGTCGATTAATAAAAGAAATTACTTCATCAAACATGTTTAATTATGTTCTCACAAAAAAAAAATGTAAAAAAGTTATGCGCAGGGTCTCGTTTCGTGAACTTATTCATTCCCTTCCCAAGCCCCAAGAAGGCACAAGAAGACAGCAGTCATTTTCAGTCTTATCACCCTATAAGTGTCAATCATTGCATGATATCCAACACGCCCCCCTACTCCCATCCCCTCATTCTTATACACTAGGTGGAAATGGCGCGAAATCGCGGCCGTGGGCCAGCGGTACTGTTCGTACGCGTTCATTCAGAGATTCAAAAGATTGAGTTTGAGCGAGCTAGAGAGGCAGATTTTGCTTTCGTTTGAACATAAATTGAACTTAAAAACGATTCATTGATCCAAAGATGGCATAAAACTTGTGCTAAGTTAGTTTTTCTGGTCAAGCGCGTGTCGTCACAAGAAAGGCTGAACTAACAAGGTAAGAATTTCCGCGGTTGTCTTGTTTGAAATTTGTTTACCTCGTCAAATAAACACCGAGGCAAAGCTTCATTATTTATTAAACGGTTGTTAAACCATATTATTAGTGTTATTTCATAATAATCTAAAGTTTGTAGTCCTCATAGCACAGTTCGTAATTTGAAACAACTGCAAGGAACACTTTATAACTATATATTGTGGGTAAACAACCTTTGACTGTTGCGAAGTGCCGGTCAGTAGTGTGTGGACCGTGATTAGGCATCGCCGTGAAAGTTCGCTTCCTTCTAATTTGTTTTTCACATTTGGGTCGATGTACTGTCCACTTTCCCTCGTCCCCTTTCATCTACAACTTGTTCAGAGGTGGCACTGTAATGCTTGTGCCGACTGTGATCAATGTGTCATCACAGTAAGCATCTCCGAGTCAATTGCTTTCCTGTTGCATTGAAACAGCTCGATTCTCAAAATTTTGAAAGATTCTCTATGAATGTGGTCTCTTGCATCGACTTAGAGTACTTATGTTTTCATAAACAATACAATGGCATGGTTAGTCGTCCACGATGGATGTAAACTAAAGGAAGAGACGAAGTTGGACTCTTGCATATCATGGAATCATCGAACTTTGTTACAATGTTCTTATTGTTCATTTGCTGTAGCAATCTTTCGCTTCCCCAGTCATATACAAGCTTTTTACACACACACATACATACGTTTATTCCACGTCCCAAGGGGCTTTTCAGTGAAATATGTAACAAACAACAATAAAATACAATAACATTAATTCTGTGTGAATAATATTTGAAATGCAGTAAGAAATTAGAATCTAATAGAAGTTAAAATTCGGTTGGCTATCCATTAAGAGTCTTCCTCATCAAGGTCTTGATATGAGCTAACGATTGACTTAACTTAATATTTTGAAGAAGAGCCTTCCAGAGAGAAACCATTCGATAGTAAAAAGTTCTTTGGCCAGTTGCGGTGTTAAATAACGGAATATTTAACAGCTGTGAGTTTCTAGTTTTGCGTGTTGATATTGATTAACGCTTAATAAACTGATCAGATAGATACCCCGGAGCAAGGCCATTCATGCATTTAAATGCCATAATTGAATCGCGATAATACATAAGTTGTTTCACGGGGAGCCAGTTCAGTTGTCTGAAAATGGGAGCAACACATGTCTGAGAATGGGAGTAAATTTTATCATTACAGCTTAAAAGAACGCAAAACCTGATTATGCTTTGAGGCTATTTTATTTGTAAAGTCCATTTTACAGTAATAGTGTATTTGAAAGGTGTCGACAGATCGCAAATTACTACTACAGGCAGACAAAAAACTTGAAAGACCCGTTAACTGGCCATGCTGGTGTCAGCAGGATTACAGTACTGCATTAAGTTGGTAGAGTCAAGCTGAACTGAAATGACAAGAAAGAAAAAAAGACATTAATTATTCTCGTCAATGTGGGTTTATCATTTTCCATGAAAACAGCTGTCATTTTTTGAATTGGTGAGGTTATTTACTGGTAAATATACCTAAAAAGGTACAACAGAACTTTTCTTTATTTAAATTCCATTCATCAAAACCAGTCGCTCCAGTCAAAAAAGAGACAAGAAAGAGGAAATGCTAGTATGTCTGCTCCTGTAGCAACAGCTGTGTTCAGTCAGTTTTTTTTACGGACGTTGTCTGAGGTGTTGATGTTAAATTTTGTTAAATCTCTTCAGTACCGGGAGTGACATGTAGAACGTGTGACAAAGTGTGAATAGTGTCCGGTTTTTTTTGAGGGGGGTATGTGGTGGTGTAAAGCCACGCCTAAGTTGGTCAACTTTGGGAGCAAAGTTTCTTTTTATTCGAATAATAACCCCATCATTTTCATATGACAGTCATGCGAACCCAAAGTTTTTTTTTATTCCAGTATAAAAACGCAGACCGAGAGGTCTGATTAGCTCGCAGTAAACCCAACCAAAGATCTGTAACTTACCTTTCATCAGGACGATGTGACTCCTCGTACAGTGGGTTAGAGCACTCCATGACCTCATTTGACTTCAGTAGGTCCTTTTCGACTGGCTCCAGGAAGAAGTCGGTGATTTGAGTCTTTTGAGTTTCATATAGAGGATTCATTGAAGTATCAGTGCCCCTATGTAACAAACAGGGCCATTAGAAAAGACAATCATAAGTGCCGCTTTTCAAATAACCGTTGTAGGATTATCTGTTTAATCACAAGAGCTGCGCCCTTTCCAATGAACCAATCAAAAATCGAAGTAAATACTCGTCAGCGCGCGAGTTAGCTGTGGTTAGTTGTAGCCGTTTCTCATAAATAAAAAGAAAATGGTTTAAGTGGTTTTCTCCTCTGTGACTTGACAGACTGATTTAATCCCCGACCGCAATTTTGGACTGAAAGGTTAGATGTGATCAGAGTTTTATCTGAACGTGGTAAACAAGAGGTGACAGTGGTATCCGCCATTGGACAAATCACGGTGATGTCAAATCCACTTCCTTACCCGCTGTATACTGGGTCAGTTTTCATGGGATCAAATGCCACATTTACACCGCTGTAGGAAAAGGAAAGACAACAACAACAAAGATTAGTAGAACTAAATGATCTCGGTAAAGTAAGACAATCCCATCTTCCCACTGCAGGGAACATCGTAATACCCTGAGGGGCGTCAAAGTCATTTTCCTCTTGGACACCAGGTGAAGCGGTTACTATGCTGTGAAGTTTCGCGCCACGAGTCACATGTTCATCTGTCTTCATGCCGACAGGAGACGATTACTTGGAGCCTCCATATGTGCTGTACCTTTGAATCAACCCTTTCCCGTAAAGAATAGCTTTTAGAACAGGCTTTCCCGCGAAAACACATTGTTTCCAAGGACGTCTGTATTCCCCCTCCACCCCCCACGCTTTCCGCCATTGTTGTCAAAGGTTCTTCAGAACACAAAAAAGCACATGTAAATGAGCATGACTGAACTTTGCTCTGATTGGTTGATTTGTTATTATGCATTAGAGCGTGACAAATTTTCCGCGAAGCCTATTTCTATAAACACCTTTTCATCACAAAGGGTTGACTCCAAGGGCTTGTGTGGGGGATGGAGGTTCCTGTAGTGATCGGCTGATCATGTTTTTATACATTTCTTTATTATCCTTACATTCCTTACCTGTCGTACAAAGGGTTATCAATGGAGTCCAAGGCTGGGTTGCTGCTCATCAAAAAAGAAAAAAAAAACAGAAAACGGTAAACGTTAAGTAAAAGGGGCGTTCGGCAATTAAAAACAAATATAAAGAGTATTTCAATTCACGGTTTAAAGTACATTTGGGAATATTTCAGTTTTTCATTACTCGGATCTCCAAAGGAATTTCGCGCCACTTTTTCAACCAATCAGCATTAAACTCAAAACTTACTGTGATTTGCCTGGAGCTCGTTCCCAGGTTCATATAATGTGTAAAGAACACCAAAGTGAGGCCTGTCTGTTTTCGATCATCACAAATGATTCTCCCTGATTCGTCAATCTTCTTTATTTAGCATTACGTCATTGGCTTTACTTGTGGAAATATTTATTACATAATAGCGACATTTTGCCAGTTGCTTTAGTCTTCAGTAGTCAACGCCTTCAGTTAAAGTCCTTTAGTTAGATAAGCCCCTCTTTTGAAGTCATCTATTTAGAGCACAAGCGGGGGCCGATGTTTTACATTCGAGTATCATCAATTCCAGTATTGTGAATTAAATCACCGACAATACTTGATGCCTGACTTAATTCGATTAGTAAACGCATTTCGCGCCCCGCTACTTTCATCGCGACCCGCTACTTTCATCGCGACAAGTTCTTTAGTTTGTGACCTTTGGCTCTTCACCAATCCCCGTAAACTTGACCTAGCGCTGCATTATGGACATAATTTCTTGCCGGCGTCTCGTTGGAGTGTGTGCATCTGCTTTGACTGGCCAGAATAATTTTTTAATTTTAGTTCAATAGCAGTCCTTTTAAAGACTGCTTTGTCCAGCTAATTAAGCACAATTTCCCTCACCTGTCATAGTAAACAATTTGTTTCTGATTTTCCCGTCTCCTTCGGTTTCTGCGATAGTATAAGAGTATGAGAAAAACGCCCACAAGAAGTGCAACACACAGCAGCGGTACAACTATCAGGGCTGTGTTAACTGATCCACTATCTTGTTCCATTTTTCTGTGGCTGTAAGAGGAATTGCCTCCTTCCTGCCAAATCGTTGATTTTTCTTGTTCTGTAGGTTTTGTCTGTTCTGGCTTTCCCGTTGTCTCAGTAACTGGCTCTGTAGAGAAAAGAGAATAATTACAAAATCACCTCAATCGCACTTGTCATCCAACATGACACATAGTGCGCATGATCTCTATCTTACCTTCTTTAGTTGTTACCCTCTCAGTGGGTCTTTTGGAGGGAACTGACGTCACTTCCGGTGTGGGAGGCATGCTCCTGGTTGCACTTGCTGTTGTTGTTGTATTTCCGTGAGTGTTTTTGTTGGTTGTTGCTGTTGCTGTCGTAGTTGTTGTTCTTGCTGTTGTTTTATAGTGAACTGTAGTAGGAACAGTAACGCTTGTTGGAGCCGACGTTTGAGCCCTTGTTGTAACAGTCGTTTTGGCATTTGTTGTTGCACTTGTGCTGGAACTGTTCGCGTTTTGTGAAGGTTTAGATGCTGTTGTCGTTCTTACACTGGGGGTGGTTGGTATACGGTTAGTGGTGCTTGTCTGAATTTGTGTTGTTGAGGTCACTGTTGTAGACGCGATTGTTGTTGGAGGCACTAGAGAAAAGTCAAACAGCGTATTAGGGTAACATACTCAGGGAATTTTTCTTTAGCCGCGTGAACCCTTCAAACTCAAAAAGTCATTCGTTTAAGTATGAAACATTCATTTTTCAAATCAGTTGAGTTAAAAAAAAGTTTTCCCTTCTAAAAAAACTTTGATGCGGAGGAATGTCTTTGCTACTAAAGGAAAGCGGCGAACACGTGATTCTTTCCTCGCCCGACTAGCCATAAAGCCAGTCGCTTTTATGCTATCCTGCTTCTTTGAGATTTGTTAATACTGCTGTTACAATATTTCAACAGCCGCTTTTTTCAGCAAAATAAACATTCACTATACTCAGCACTATACTCACGTGTTGGTACTTGTGCCGTGTAAGTGGCCTGGAAACCAGTGAGACTGTTCTTACTGTCAGACTTAAAGATGACGAACAACACGTTGGAGGAGGACTGGATCCCAGATTTGGGAGGCAGACTGTCACCGGAGTACACACCCAGGGAGGGCGAGGTCTCGTTTTGTCCATCGTACAGCTGTACATTATCAGTGTTTGATCCTCCTTGCAGTGCGAAATTGGGAAACTTTAAGCGCACCTGCGAATAGACGAGGTTTAAGCTTGGGGAGACACTGTATGACCATTCCTTTAGAAAGCGCCGTGAGCTTACCGATTTGGCTGTAAAAATTCTATATTATTGTTATTATTATTATTATTATTGTACTGTGGTAATGTTCTGTAAAGGGCACCTAACGAGCAGATTGAGCCAAACGCCTCTGAGAGACACTTCTAGGCTCCTTGTATTGTTTAAGGATTGTCCAAAGAGATGTTTTATCACTTAGAAGAATTTGATCTGTTCCGCTGAAAATTGAATTGTTCGAAAGTTTTAGGGAAAGACTCTCTAACACCAAAACGACCAAAGAAGTTTTTTTTATCAAAAGAATTGTCTCTATGAAGCAGGTATGACTTGATCAGAGTCAGGGAATATGGATTGTGGATTGCTGATCGCAAACTCCAAAGAGACGACCTGATTGATTGGGCGGCGGTCTATCTATCACCATTTAAATGTTCTCAAGTAACCAAGCTAATTATTTGTCAGTTGAAGCTTTTGAATCGTCGGCTTGCTACAGATTCTTTTCATAAGAAAATAGGAATTAAAGAAACTGATTTGTGAAGATTATCGTTGGTTGTCCCTGTTCTGTTAGAGCATAATAAAAGCTTAGGAATATGTATTGAGAGAAAATGGACACAGAGGAGCAACTAAGAAACTAAAACTATTATAAACCAGTGAGAAGTGAAATCATATACCAACTTATAATTTATAGTGATTACTAAGAAACGGAGATTTGAATCTTACCCCTGTGCCTTATAGGGGCTTTGGTGTGAAGTTAACTCAGTAAGGTCCATGAAGAATAAAGGATAACAAATAACCTGGAGCTTAATAGTTGATAAATAACGCCTGTAACTGGAGTTGTTTAATTCTACATTTACCTGGAGACCCTCTGGTACTTTTATCTTCCAGGAACAGTACTGACCGGCTGGATATGGAGCTGGATAGTTGGGAGACTGGAAAGAGCCAGTTGATGTTGTCAAAGTGTAATTACAACCTGATACAAGAGTTGGTTCAAGGTAATTAAGCTTCTGCATCTAGTATGAGTTTTACGTCTAATAAATACTGCAAGTGTGCTTAATATTTGCTTGGTTTTAGCGGCTTCACGGTGGTCATGTGAACCTATCGAGCCTGGTTGTTTAAGGTTTTCTAAGAACCAAAATAGCGGGAAGTTTTTGGGAAGAAATTTGCGGCCATACAAGACCTGGAGTATTCCGTTTGACAAAAAACACTTTGATCAGTCTCCTCAGCCCGAAAGCTTGACCCCGTAATCAATTATCTGAGCAATGAAAGAGTATGTTTTGGGAATTACTTAAACAATACACCACAGTTTCGATGGGTTTACCGGCGTAATAAACCGCGCGGGATGTTCACTTGGAAGAACACTCGAAGAGCTTGTAAATCACGAGTGATTTACAAGCTCTTCGAGTGTTCTAGCAACATCCCAAGTGGTTTATTACCCCGGTAAACCCATAGAAACTGCGATTTATTGCTTTTATAAACTAACTTTAATTAAAAAACAGAAAATGTTTCTTATTCCTATGGGCTTACCGGCGCAATAACCCACAGATTTTCGGCCAATCAGCACGTACGTAGTACCCGAGTTATTTTATAATAAAGGAGAATATTCATTGCGCATTCGACTAAACCATCTTATCGTATAGTAACTGAGGCAAAGAAAAGGGTAAAATTCACAATCTACGTAACTTGTCCACCTTTTACTTTAACTAAACATCAGTGGGATCATTTCACAACATATTTTACTTCTAAGCAATGTGTAGTGTGGTCTACTAAATATAACTACAGGAGTTTTTCATGCATCAATTTCAGAGTCAACGAGGCTACAAGCGCCGAGTTGACTATTCAACTCATAAAAAAAAAAACAGGGAACCTGGTTGTAGTTTAACTAGCGCACCACTTCGATCCAGGTTTTTTACTAATATGTTTTGACTTTTTAACTTGTAAAGTGCATTGTTCTGTTTCAAGCATGGTCATTTTTGCTACTCACTATCTATCGAAGAATGGATGTTGAGTAACTTAGCCAATCAGATTGCAGGAATCTTGATAGTACGTGAGCTAGTTTGTAGTAACAAGCAGTATGTGAATATCTTACAATAGGTATACTTCGGGCGCCACCAGTACTGTGAACTAAAACAATTTACCCACTTACTAGTGTAGTAACAGTAGTGTATAGTATGATCGTTTAAGCCAGCTCCGTATGGATACGCCCCACCGTACCCGTCTGAGTCTTTTTCAGTGTCAAAGCGAATCCATTCTGTACTCGCTACAGCCCAGTTGACTTGCTGGCAAGATGCTGATTCGTACGCTACCAAGAAGAAAGGTTTGCTAGTTGGAAGTGTAATTGGCTGTGTCTTGTTTCCATCTGTTTTACAGCAGTAAAAAATTTTGGTGTTTTTGTTGTAGACTCCATCGGGTAGAACACCGCCTTTGTTATTCTTGTTAAACCAGTCTTCGTCATCCCAAGTTATGTAACCAGACTTAAGGCCTGGAGGACATGAGCCTTTCTTGTAGATGCAGTATTTTCCTAAAAGAAATGGAACTTATGAAACCTCAAGTCAATATGTAAATTATCAGACAGCTCAACTTAGACATTCACAACGACTAAAGCAAAGTTTTCGAGTGCTTTATGTTCTTGGTTCCTCCTGATGACTTCTGAGCTGGATCCAGGTTTGGAGCTGCTGGCTGGGAATCACAGGAGTGTTTCATTACTTCTTATTTTTGGTATTTTGAGGAAGAAACCTACAGAAAGGCCCTGGGTGGGGGAGCAGAGAGTACTTGTATTCGTGTTTGAATCTATTTGAACCCAGCAGTTTTTTGTGTGGAGTTCGAATGTGTGCAGCGAGATGGGTGGGACCTCTGTGATAGCTCTCACCCTGACATGTCATAGAACGATATAGCCAGTAGCAAGAGAGGTTCGATTTCAGCGTATGGGCTGTGATGAAATACCGTGGAATATAACAGCACCTACTATTGGCCAATGATATTCATGACGTAATAGGTCTTTCCTCTCAGAGAGGTCACACGTTTCATGCTACAAACGTGTTACATGTAAGTAGTTCTGAAAGGAACTGTTATTGATGACGTTGACTGACGTTTCAACTGTCTGAGCGAAAGTCATCATCAGAGTCAACTGATTGAGGTATTTAACAAACCTCACGACTTAACCGACCAATTACACCGTCGAATAGAGACATAAATACCATCACTCTTCATAAGGCCTGTGTTACCAAAAAGATGATGTTACTTGACCCACCTTTTGGCCACTTAGGCCTCGATGTATCACCAGCTGTATCAGTCTTCATACAAAACGTTCTTTTTAAGTTACTGGAACTCACACTAGCGTCGAGATGGAAGTTGCTGGAGTGTTTATTGCTTGGTAGAAAATCCTCAGTGTCCTGGTAACGCCATCCAGTCCGCCAAGTGAATCCTTTAGATGATGGACAGCCGCTTACAGCGCGAGGTAACCCGTATGTACCGGCAGGCCATTGGGTCGAAGCTGTAAGATGTTCAGAACTTCAAGTTTGCATTTTGAAATAATAGACAGGATGTTTCGTTCCTAAATGCGTCAACTTGAACAAAACATTTAATTAATGAGACTTTTGCTAGACACCAAACAGCACCAGG
Source organism: Ricordea florida (assembly GCA_949710005.1). NCBI lineage: Eukaryota > Metazoa > Cnidaria > Anthozoa > Corallimorpharia > Ricordeidae > Ricordea > Ricordea florida. The sequence continues at coordinate 28,422,182 of OX453282.1, read as the reverse complement.
TAGAAACACTGTGAGAGTTCAAGTAATAAATCAAGTCAAGTAATAAATTTGACTTGACAAGTAATAAATTTGAAATTCAAGTAATAAATTTAAAACCTCTCAAGTAATAAATTTGAACTCTCTGAAAAGAAAATTATAGTCATTATGAAGACACGTACTCTAGTGTTTGGGTGCGTCCATACCGTACCTCGTGGTTGGCCTACTTAATTAACTCAGCTACATGGCCTTAGTTAAATATAATAACACAGTGCAAGCTACGCAAATTGTGATTTTTACGCTGAGGTTTCTTGGTGGATCGACCGAGTGTAACCTCGTTCAGAGATGTGATGCGAATTTCCTTGAAGATGAGAAATCTTACGAATGCGTCGCGTATTGACACGTGACCAAATCAGGGACAGACATATTGAATCTCATATTCAGGCTAGTTTTGTTGCAGTAGCAACATATAAGTGCCTTTGAGTGCGCACACACATAACAGCAAACATGAAACATAGAACAAAATCAAACCAAGTCTGCTGATCGAATATTCGGTTGCAGTGATTGCGAACACGTGATGACAATTGTTCGACAGCCATTTCCCCGGAGCATTCCGTGCCTTAAGGGTCACTCAGAAATATCTCGCTTCATTATAACAATGATATCATATTATTTGGAAACCATAACCATGGAGCTTTTTCATGGGCTGCTATAAGGTTCCAAGATTTTTGCGTGATCACTTAGTCCGAAGATATCTTTAAGTGGCTTTTTACTGATCTCACACAGAGGGTACCCTGGTCCCAGGGGTTTTTCTTGAAGTTTTTCTTCGCGAGAGAGAGAGCAACCGCGAAGCGGCGACAATGAGTCGCAACGCGACGAGGAGAGTGAGAAAAACCTCTGGTTATCTTGACCTCGAATCTCACTTTCATGCAGACGACAGCTGTCAAACGCGTCAAATTGCTGATAAAAAAAGTGACCAATGGCACTTTAGCAAACACGTGCTTATCAGCCGCTATTTCTTTAAGCGGGGGTAGTTACAATTAAACGAACCAATGAAATTGGTTTGCGTGTGTATCAACCAATCAACGCCCGACGGTCAGATCCTGGCCCTGTCGTCTGCATGAAAGTGAAATTCGAGGCCAAGGTAATTAGAGGTTTTTTCTCTCTCTTCTCCTCGTTGTCAACGCTTTTCGACTCGCTCTCTTTCGCGAAGAAAAATTTCAAGAAAAACCTTTGGGACCAGGGTACACAGAGGGCATCGTTAAGGGAAACACCAACGCTACACACATATCGCTAAGTGACAACTGTCAGAAAAATTATGTGCATACATTTGAAGGTCACCGATGATGATCTGGAACCGATTACTGGGTCACTAAAGGGAAGATGAAGCGGTTTATGACAGTCCTTGATGATGGAAACATACAAAGGAATTTTAAATTAGAGTCGTGGTTTTGCACCTATATATACCGTAAGCAACTGCTCCTTCAAGGGTTGAACGCAATATCGGAACCATCACAGCCGCAAAATGTGGGCAGTGGTTTCGTTTCATGTAAACTTACTCACCTCGATGCATAAATAGGGAAAAAACTGTTGAGGGATAAATTAAGAATACTAACACGCCTAGCGGGCATGGATATATGTGTTCCATTTGAATGTAACTTTGTAGCTATTGAATATGAAAATGACGTAAATCAATGTTCTTTCACACCGGAGAATGTTGCATTTCTTGAATGACTTGAAATGATTGTCTGTTGACGCAGACGAATGTGGGAGCTTATGCAAAATTCCACATTTAATGTGAATCGGCTTTGATTTTTACACATTTAGGTAAGATTTCCTCACAGGTCCCTACTTCATTATGCGTGCTGTAGCCGTACGGTTTCGTTCTCAGAAATGTTTGCACGCGCACCTCCCAAGACAATTCAACTACAGCATGCATAATGAAGTAAGGACCTGTGAGGAAATCTTACCCACATTGATGTCAATGAAGGTCGCCATCGTGCAAAGGAAAGAACATTCGTACTAATAGTTATCAAATCGTGCAAATAAATATTACAACTCATCTAAAATGTATTTTTGCGCAATTGAATGATGTTTGAATCAAATGAAAGTTATTTCGTGTGAATGATCAAACTTTTCGCAGGAACGAAATTCTATTTTCTGAGTTTGAACAGCGAATGGTATAGTTAGTTTAGATTACTTGTTCGCGTAAGATTGAAGCACATGGAGTAGTGAAAAGAGACATTCAAAATGAAATTCAATCTACACACAATGGGAAAGAACAATGATTGTTAAGACTAAAATAAATTAAGATTCATCGGTTGTTGACATCGGATAGCTTCCAGTTTCTCGAGTGTCCTTGTGATCTGGATCTTGCTAAAGCTCATTACACCGTCACGGCATGTTTTCATTTTCGCTTTTTTCCCTTTTCTGAAGAGCCAAATACTAAACCTTGAGTATCTGGCTGGAAATCGCTGATTAGATAAGGAAGAAACCTTGTTTGTGTGAACAGCCGCAAAAGCTTTGGCTCAGTTACTAACTGTGCATAACTTAAGTGTTCCCAAAACCACGAGATTATTGCATGTTAGAAGAGTGGAATGTGACTGAGGACGTTAGTTACCTGTGATGAAGGGCTGCGCTGCAGTGATAAAGAAAACAGCTGGCAAAAGTCTGCAAGCGGGCTGCATTTTGCACCAGAGTTGTCAAATCCGGTTGTTATCTTCAGCGTCAAGTCCGTGTATTACTGGTGTACTTATGGTGTGCACCTTGCTTTAGTCTTCTCAGTAAAAGACTGACATGTTATTTGAGCGCCTTTTTAATCCCCAGCGAATGACGTCAGGGAGAAAGTTAAAACTTAACTTAATGACTAAGATGTGTTTTCCACACCAAACCCCTTTGCCTGCTGAGTTGTAGCTGACTAGTCCCCAGTCGTCTCCAAGTTGTCTATTCATTAATTATTTACTAAGGAAGCGCTTGGGTTATGCGCGCGGGGAAGATGGGAAGGCGAGAGAAGGGGAGCCGACGTCTGTCCTTTCTCCCTTCTTCCTTCCCGTCACCTTTGTAGTCTTCCCCGCCAAATACTAATAATGAGAGACGAATGAGGAATGACGATGAAGTCACGAGTTGTAGCGAGAGCGTGGCGTCCCCAAGTGTCCAGCGTCCATCATACGCACTTACGCCTGTGCGTACAACTGAAACCTGGAAGAAAATATTTTTTATACCCTTAAAGCATTTTTATCATTAAATCGGGATGGCTGATAAATTTTTTTGCATGATGTTGGTGTCTTTGTGTTGGTATTCCCTTTATCCTTCTATTGGTTCATAAACGGACGGCAAGAAACGTTATACTTTTCTTCCTGTGCGTACACCTTCAAAATCTCACGCCACGCCCCTGTGGCCTGTGCAGCTCCATTCTTTGAGCTTGCGAACAAATTGGTTTATAGCAGTTCGCCTGAGTTCCCAATGACAGTTATTTTTTCCAAAAAAATAGTCGGACTGCATGGATTTTTTCACAGGCTGAAAGGGCTAAAAAGACGACTAATTTGGTCTTGTCATCTCGTCATTATTTTTTTATTCAGTCATTTCTGTTCATTTACTGCTCGTTCATTCATTTCCTTATTCGCTTGTAAGATGATGTATTTTTAAAGTTCACTTCTGCTTTGACTTATGTGGTATAACAAGGTAAAGATAATATATTAGTGTTCTAATACAACTGATAACTAGACTTAAATCTCTTCTTCAGAATTCTAGGTGAGGGTAAAATTAAATCTGTCTAAAAATATATGTCCAATTAAAAAAAAAAACATTGGGTATGCCGGAAAAAATTGATGAACTCAACTTATGTTACAAGAGCCCAGCACTTTCTTGATTATAGAAATGATAATTTATTTATCAATAAAGTATTTTCAATACTCATCCGCAATTATTTATTAAGTTAAAAATGTGACTTAAACGGCAATACTCACGTTTCTGTTTAAATTCAAATACTGAAACAAAGATCAGGCTGTTTGGATTTTGAGCTGTTTCTTCTCCAAAGTGATAATATCAATTCAGTAATGAGCTTTATCAAAGGAAAGGTTCTACGTATGAGCGCTAATTGTCAGCTAAGAAAAGCATTTCAACTGATATGTTTTGGCATTGAAAACAAAAATCCCTGGCACTTACACCGGAAACTAAATTTTCCGAAGTCTATTGTAGATTTTTAACATAACTTCTTATACGTTTCAGAAGAGAATTCAGTGACTTGCAGTTGACTGAGTTCTTATCCGGGTTATTATGCTAGCTCTGAATGACGATCCTCGTTCCCGCCCACTGCTTTGTCTTCTCCACACCACACAAACAGTGATACCCACAGCCAACAGCACTATGGGAATGATTACCCATGGAACAACAGAAGCAACCTCCGGATCTGTAAAGGTGAGGAGTCCAGAAAAGTAACTAACGTTTAACGCCCAATCCCAGAGATTAGGGTTTATTGAGCTGATAGAAACCTCGCCCTTGACCTTTTTATTATACTAAGTACAAATGAAGTTTATGTCATTCGATCATTGACCTAAGTACCAATCACCATTGCACTTACAAATACATTAAAGGACTAACTGGGAGACTGAGTCATTTTAATTTATTACCAACTGGAGCCGAATATTGTGAGTAGGGGAACCTAATCGTTACACTTTCAACTCAATTCTTGGTGGATATGTTGTAGTTCAATTTTATCCTTGGTTCAATTTTTTTTCCTTTATTTCAAACTCATTATCAGACATTACCATACCAGAAAACAAAGGAAAATAAAATTTGAACCGAGGAAAAAATTGAACTACAACAGATACATCAGTAAATTGAAACACGCAAAACATAATGAGATCCAATTATGGCATTCAGTGTTTAGTCCTATGCACCTGTCTCGGCATTCACATAGCTCTACCAGAGTATTGACAAAATTACGTACCTTGTTCCTTTACTGCGAATGTTGCTCTGAAGCCACGTGTGTTCCTGGATTTCCTAATTATCATTGTCAACTTCAAGTCAGATTTTGACGTCATCACACTGCCAGGTTTGTTCGCTCCGCAGAATTCATGTACGTCTCCAGCTTTCAGTTTACTTCCACCGGTGCAGTCGATTTCAAAGTCATGAAAATTCACCTCCACCACGTGACGGTGTGGTACAATAATCTTCCACATACAAACTATGACCGGAAGTAGGGGTAATTGCCCGATTCTGGCCCAAAATATAAAAATTTAAAATAAAAAATCAATTTTATTTTATCTGCTAGATTCTGGCCCAAAATATAAAAATTTAAAATAAAAAATCAATTTTATTTTATCTGCTAGATTCTGGCCCAAAATATAAAAATTTAAAATAAAAAATCAATTTTATTTTATCTGCTAGATTCTGGCCCAAAATATAAAAATTTAAAATAAAAAATCAATTTTATTTTATCTGCTAGATTCTGGCCCAAAATATAAAAATTTAAAATAAAAAATCAATTTTATTTTATCTGCTAGATTCTGGCCCAAAATATAAAAATTTAAAATAAAAAATCAATTTTATTTTATCTGCTAGATTCTGGCCCAAAATATAAAAATTTAAAATAAAAAATCAATTTTATTTTATCTGCTAGATTCTGGCCCAAAATATAAAAATTTAAAATAAAAAATCAATTTTATTTTATCTGCTAGATTCTGGCCCAAAATAAAAAATTAATTATGGTTTAAAGAATTGTGCTAGAATTAACAATTAATATGGATGGTCAATTGAATAGTAAAAATCTTTTGGAACTTATAAAAAAAGCCATTAACGAAAATGGTAAAAGTTTGAGAAGGCTAATAGTAAAACAACTAAAAATTATTGAAGAAGAAGGAAAAAAAGTGCCAGAAAAGAAATTATTAAAATTTTTGCGCAAAACTCCAGAAATTGCTGCAGCTTTTGATAATATAACAAATAAATCGAAAAGAATAATTACGGGCGAGCTAATACCAGGACTTAATATTCCAGAAATTGCTGGAGCTGCCACTAATGTCGCAAACAAACCGCAAGGAATAATTATGGATAGGTCAATACCTGAAATTAATATTCCCGTTCTAAAACCTTCTAAACCTATTTCCCAACCAGCAAGAAAAGTTCACAAATCGATAACTAAAGAAATTAACAAGTTGGAAGATTGGATACAATCTTATATATCCGAACCGGACAAAAAGATTGTGGATAAAAGATTTGATGGTTTGAAGAAAAAGGTTAACCGAGTATTTAAGATAAAGAATGAGAAATCACTTTCCGATCTAATCAATAAAAACATATCTGAACTTACTAATAACAAACCAATAAAACCTAAAAGAAAGGCAAATATTTCTGATAGTGTGAGAGATGAATTGAATGAAAGGATTACCCGATTTACTCCAAGACAAAATCAAACAGCATTGAAGGGATACCTGAAAACATATAGGATAGATGGGCGAAAAAGGCAGGGACCACATAAATTTATTGATAAAATAAAACCAAAAGTTTTAGATCTTATTAATAAGCAAAAGAAGCCCATCAAAATAAAGTTCATCTTTACCTGCCAATTCATAAAAAGAGATTCTGATGGTGATAGTGTTTCTTATATTGAACAACTAGGGTATTTTCATTCAAAAAATATGGAAATAATAACAGAAGCAACTGATTTTTCTGAATTATATGATATAATGACAAATTACTTACTCTACAAGGTTGAAGAGTTTCAAAAATTAGGTTCTGGATGGGAATTTGACCGGGTGGAATACTTTGATACTTACATAGATCCTTATGAGCCTTTATCTGGAAGCTCCTATATTCCATTACCACGAATATTGGAATTAAAGAAAGCAATTATAAACGTTAAAAATGAGAATGACCATGAATGTTTTAAGTGGGCAATAACCTCTGCTGCATTTCCAAAAAAGAAAAATCCGCAAAGATTAGATAAAAAGATGAGGGAAGATTCTAAGAATTTTAACTTCAAAGGAATTGAGTTCCCCGTTAAATTGAAAGATATTGATAAGTTTGAAAAACAAAATCCCTACTATTCAATTAATGTGCACGGATTTGATAAAGATACAAAAAAAGTATATCCTTTGAGAATAAGCAAGAAACAAAACGGATTTTTGATTGAATTACTTCTAATAACGAGTGAAGAAGGAAATAGTCATTATTGTTTGATAAAGAATTTTAGCAGGCTTGTTTCGAAGCAAAAAAATAATAACCAACACGAGCTTAAATTTTGCAAAAGATGTTATAATTCATTTGAAACAGTAAAATCATTAGAAAAACATCTCGAATATTGTTCAAAAAATGAAGAAGTTACGATTAATATGCCAAAAGATGAAGATGGCAATCCAAAGTATATTAATTTCTATAATTATTGTAGAAAAATGAGAGTGCCATTTGCTGTATATGCAGATTTTGAGAGCTTTTTAAAGAAAATACATACCTGCTCGCCAAATGAAAGTAATAGTTTTACTAATCAATACCAGAAACATAAAGCATCAGGTTTCTGTTATCTAATAAAGTTTTTTGATGATGAATTAATTCCACCCAAACTTGTTCAATATACAGCCAAATCCGAAGATGATGATATTGCACAGATATTTGTTGATAATTTAGAGCAGGATATTAAGAAAATTTATAATAATACAAAATACCGCAAAAAAGTGGAGAATATGACAGAAATGGATAAAAAAGAATATGAAAATGCTACTCACTGCCATATATGCGAAGAAAAATTAGGAGAAGATAAGGTCATTGATCACTGTCATCTTACAGGAAATTACAGAGGAGCGGCTCATAACGAATGCAACTTAAATTACAAGATTCCAAAGTTCTTTCCTGTAATATTTCACAACCTATCCGGATATGATGCTCATCTTTTTATTAAAAACCTTGGTGTAACAGAAGGTAAAATAAATTGTATACCAAATAATGAAGAAAAGTATATTTCTTTTACAAAACAGATTGTAGTTAATAAATTTACAAATAAAAAAGGTGAACAAATTGAGGTGAAGAGAGATATTAGGTTCATTGATTCATTTAGATTTATGCCAAGCGGACTTGGTAATTTGGTTGTTAATCTTACAAAATGCGGAAAATGCGAGGCATGCAAACCAGGATATTGTATTAAGAGATACAAAGAAAATGAAAAGATTGTTCATTACAAAGGAGTTGGCGATTGTAAAAAATGCAAGAATTGTTTATTATCGAAAAGTGAATGCCTTTCACCAAAGGATGAAAACATGCGAGAAACTAAAAAGTTTTTTAAAGGCAAAGAATTAGAGTTATTGATGAGAAAGGGCGTATTTCCTTATGAATGTTTTGATAAATTTACAAAACTAAGCGAAACCAAGCTTCCGTCAAAAGATGAATTCTACTCTAAACTAAACGACGAAGAAATAAAAGAAGACGATTATCTTCACGCACAAAATGTATGGAAAACCTTCAAAATGAAAACAATGAGAGAATACCACGATTTGTATCTCAAGACTGATGTGTTACTTTTAGCAGATGTTTTTGAGAACTTTAGAGATGTTTGCCAAAAGAATTATGGTTTAGACCCCGCCCACTATTATACTGCGCCGGGGCTTGCTTGGGACGCCGCATTAAAGTACACAAAAGTAAAGTTAGAGTTATTAACCGATGTTGAAATGCTGCTTATGATTGAGAAAGGCATACGAGGCGGCGTCTCTATGATCTCTAACAGATATGGGAAAGCAAATAATTCATACATGGGAAAATATGATCCAAATCTACCTAAAATTTTTATCCAATATCTTGACGCAAATAATTTGTATGGTGGGGGAATGAGTAGGCCTTTACCCACCCACGGTTTTAGATGGATGACTGATCAAGAATTCGAAAACTGGGAAAATACCCCCTGCATACTAGAGGTTGATTTAGAATATCCAGCCCGTCTTCATGATTTACATAATGATTATCCTCTAGCCCCGGAGAGTCTTGTAGTTAATAAAGTGGAGAAATTAATCCCAAATCTAAACAATAAGGTAAAGTATGTTGTCCATCGCGAAACACTAAAACTTTACCAATCCTTGGGATTGAAAGTTACAAAAATCCATAGGGGAATTACATTTGAAGAGTCTGAATGGTTAAAACCTTACATTAAATTAAATACTAACTTAAGAGCAAAAGGAAATAACGATTTTGAGAAAGATTTTTTCAAGCTAATGAATAATTCTGTGTTTGGTAAAACAATGGAAAACATTAGAAAAAGGGTTGATATTAAATTAGTAACAAATCAAAAAGACGCAAAAAAATTAATAACAAAACCTAATTATCAACATCGTACTATCTTTTGTGAAAATCTTGTGGCCATTCATATGAAGAAAACAAAGTTAGTATTCAATAAACCTGTTTACTTAGGCATGTGCATTCTAGATTTAAGTAAAACAATAATGTTCGACTTTCATTATAATTATATAAAACCAAAGTATGGGAAAAAGTCTAAATTGCTTTTTACAGATACGGATAGTCTTGCATATTTAATAGAAACGGAAGATTTTTACAAGGACATTGCTGCAGATGTGGAGGAAAGGTTTGACACTTCTAATTTCCCCACAAACCATCGATCAGGTATTAAGACAGATAAAAACAAAAAAGTTATTAATATGTTCAAAGATGAGGCGGGAGGAAAACAAATATCGGAATTTGTCGGCCTAAGAGCTAAGCTTTACTCATACAGGATGGATGAAGGTGAAGAGATAAAAAAGGGTAAAGGGGTAAAAACACCAGTATTAAAAAAGACAATAAGCTTTGATGATTACAAAAATTGTCTTTTCAATAAACAGCGACAAATGAGAAAGATGAATGTATTTAGAAGTCGTTTGCATGATGTTTTTACTGAAACTATTAACAAAGTTGCACTTTCTTTTGATGATGATAAGAGAATAATTTGTGAAGATGGAATAAATACTTTTGCCTATGGACATTATCGTTGTAAAACAGAATCTGGCGGTAACTTAGTATCATAAGGTATAACTTGAAGTTCTTCCCTTACAAAACCGCGCCTTGGCCCATTCAATAAATAATATAAAACAGGTTGATTAGGTGAAACGATGCTACGCGTAATATCATAAACTTTGATACTCCAAATAGGATCTGTTGCTCGTCTTTTTTCACCGCCCTCAAGTTCTCCCGGGGATAATAAATATCTAACTTTAACACCCGACGGCAATCTAACTTCATCAGGGCCCACTGCGCGTTTGTAATTTTTAGTTTCAATATTAACCTCTTTCAGTTTTATAGCTTTATCAGGCTCTTTACCGGTTATTCTCGTTTTTGTATTATTCAAGGTTTTTAGAATAGCTGGCAATCTTTTCACCCATAACCTTGATCGATCATCACTAATCATTTCTTGCGCATATTGATGACTAAATAATCTTTCTCCTAATATTCTATTTGCATTTTCCACGAATGCTTGTGCTCTATGATTACCAACTTCACTTCTTTGTATTCTCACCCTATGGTAATTCATGAGTTTACTAACTTCTCCCATAAATTCTTTCCCAGGATCAACCATTAATGTTTTTGGGTATTTCAATATTCTAGAATATATTTTCTTAAAAGCTTCTGATATCTCTCGACTTTCTTTTGAGGCTAATGCTTCAGCATCTTTATATCTCGAGGCGATATCAACCACAACTAACGCATATTTATATGTTTTTCTTCCGACTTTATCATGCGGTAAAAATAATAAATCTGCTTGATGAATCTGATTTGGTTTATCCACAGTCCAGTGCGGCCTAGGTATATATTTAGGAGCAGGTAGATAGATTTGCCATATTGCCTGTTTCTCCAACCATTGTTTTGCATCATTTTCACTTACTTTCGCTTTCTCAGCTAATTTAGGAATTGCGGAATATCCTTTCCAATACCCTTCGGCCGAATAATATATTTTTGTCATCATTTAAAAATAAACAAAGTATCTTATAAATCAAATGGTGTCGGAGGAAGAAAAAATAAAATTTACCGAATACCAAATCAACATTATGAAAAAAATTATTAGAAAAAAAATTTTATATATGCAAGATGGCGACCAAATTTTTAATATTTTAATTTTAATTCCTGAGGCGAGAGAAGGTTTATTAAAACATATTGAAAAGTTAGAAAATAGAACAACACAGGTTTAAAGGTTAATTAAAGTATCTTATAAATTACAATGACGTCTGAAAAAATTAATCCAAACAGAATTCCCAAGGAACCCTTTGGTTTGAAAGCAGAATCAACATTGAATCGAATTACTCTAAATCCATCCACAGCCAGCCCCGGAGAAACATTATACATAAATATTCCAAAACTCGCTGAGAATTTAGTGATTGTGCCCGGAAGTGTATCTCTTCTTTTTGATTTGGATGTTGAGGGTCATGCTAATAACACAGTTGTGAATAATTTAGGCTGCAATCTTGTAACCAGACTAAAAGTTCTTTTTGGAGGAGAAACATTACAAGATACTCAAAGATATGATTTATTTCAAACCTATCATGATTTATTCTTAACCGAAGAAGAGCGCGAAGATAGATTAAAAAAAGGTATTTCTTCGTTAAATATCAGAAAACTTAGAACAAAAGCCGGAGATGCGAAAACACAAGATGTAAAAGAAGTTGCCCTCGCTAATGTTCATGGTTCAAAGTACAGAATACCAATAAATCATCCTATTCTAAATGATCATGGAGTTTTTTACCCAAAAGCATTGGAAAATCATCTTATATTTGAGCTTACACTTGCACCGGTCGCTAATATTCTTATTTATTCTGATACAACTAAAGCACCCTCATATTCAATCAAAAACTTAGAGTTAGAATATTCTTCAATTTCTAGCGAATACTTAGCTCGTGAGGCTCAAGCAACTTATCAAGTTGGAAAAGGATTCTTTTATGAAAATATTACCTTACACAAAACTTTTACATTTTCAATTGGCGGAGATGGCGTTATTAATCAGCATATTAATTTACCGAGAAGATCAATGACAGGAATATTGTTTTTGTTTTTAATTCCTCAAGCTGCAGGAGCAAGGGATTCAGAAAATTTTTATAATCCCGGTATATCTTCCGTTGAAATTGATGTTGATGGCGTACCAAATAGAATATACTCTAGGGGAATGATTCCATCTGATCTTTGGGAATCCGTGAAAAAAAGATTTCAACCAACGGGAGGAACTCACCGGGAACAAATTTCATTGAAAGAAAAAGAATTTTATGCGGATAAGTTTGCTCTTTGGGTTGATACTAGAACTCATCCAGATAATGGTATTCATGGCGGTGGACTTGCTCTAAATAATACTCATGACGGTGTAAAAGTAGAAATTAAAAGGAAACAAGGAGGATCTGGAACAGTAACTTGTCATATGTTCGTCGTAGCGGATGCAATGATGGAGATTATGAATTCAAGTTTGAGATCAATTAAGTACTGATCGAAGGGAAGAACCTAAATTTAAAAAAACATAATGTTATGATACAAAAAAAATCATGGAAGATTTACGAGATAAAATACCATTCCATTGTATTATAACAGGACCCACAAATTGCGGAAAAACAAAGTACTTAATTGAACAGCTCCGTGGCCCTTTCCGGAAAGTTTTTGAATATATTGTGTTAATTTGCCCAACCTATTCTAAAAATAAAACCTATAATAATTTTGCCCGAGGAGATAAACATTTCTATGTATTATCACCAGATGCAAGTAATTCAGATGAGATTAATGAATTGTTAACTGATTGCCAAACTTTATTCTCTGGGTCGAATACATTAATAATTTTGGATGATTGCGCCGTATCCTCCGATCTGAAGAAACGATCAAACAAGTTTATAGATTTGGCATTCTCTGGAAGGCACCACGGATTATCAATGTGGGTTTTAACTCAGCAATTGACATCAATAGCAAAACCATTCCGAGAAAATGTAGCCTGCGTTGTTACTTTTCATAATCCTTCCCAGAAAGGGATGAAAATGTTTTTTGAAGATTATGGCGGAGATTTGGATTATGAATTGTGTAAAAAGTTTGTAAAACTCCTGAAAACTGAAAAATATTCTAGGTTGTGTTTGAGTTTGCGATATCCATTTAATTGCTATTTAGAGATACCAGAAGTGATTTAACAAATATGACAAACGTTGATCGAGCGAAGCTCTCCCCGGCAGGGCCGGAAGATTATATTAAAGAAAATACCGACCAACCTAATGGAGAAACGGTAAAAGATAATGAGGATCTTGAAATAAAACAAGAATCACTTGCCATTCTCGCCGCCTTGGGAACAACAAAGGAATATTTGGGGATTGAAATGAGTCTGGGAGATATAAAGAAATTATCTGCAAAAGATGTTGAAAAGTATTTTAATCGTTATCAAGCGGTAATGGGTAAGAAAATTAATGGGGGATTAGTAGATTCATCCCTTCAATTAGTTTCAAAACTTATTTCTTATTTAGTTCCGGTTGATGATATAGAATCTCTTTGTAATGATTTGAAGAATGATGATTTGGTAAATCGTGAATTATCAAACATTGTTGGGTTATTAGCATTGAAAGCAGGAAGGCTGGCAGCACTTGCTAGCGGACTATTTCAAGTAGCTAAACACGTTAAATTCAACAAAAATCAACAATTTTCAAGAGAAGAACCAGCAAAATCTAACACAACTGATCGGCGCGTAAGCGCCTCCCCAGCAGAGCTGGATCAGGAAACTAAGCAATCTTCTGAAGGTGTTGATACAGTATATTAAACAGATCTAAAAACTTATTTATAGCATCTAAATAACAATGTCTGAACAATCTGAAGTAGGAGTTGAGCAAATTACGGCCGATCCTGCACCCGAAAATAAAGATACTAAAAAGAGGGAAAAAGATCCTAAAAAAGTCGCAGCTGGTAAGAAATTAGCAGAATATAATAAAAAAGCAAAAGAAGCATTAGCTAGGGAGATGAAACGCGAGCAAAAAATAAAACAGGAAGAAGAGCAAGATCCAACGAGCCGCGGGTTAAATGAAAATACATATAGTGAAGCGAAATCATGGCTCCCAGAGTTATCTTTTACTACTGTTTTATCCGTTGTTGGATTAGGGTTTACAGCATTTGATCTTTTTATGAGATATAAGGAAAAAGCTAGAGATGAATCCGGCTCCGCCGGGGAGGGCTTCGCCCGATATTCAAATAGGATAGCTGATTTATCTCAAGTTCCACAATTACCACAACCTTTAAAAATTTCATTATCCTCAAAATCTTTAGGAATGGAATAATTATTTTTTACTACATAAAGTTATTTAAAAGTTTCATAATGATGTAGTAAAAAAATCATGTCAACCGAAAACAAACTTGTGAAAACTGTAACTGATTCAGCGGTACTTATCGGATTAGGGGCAGGGGTTGGGTATTTGGCTAAAAAGGTAATGAAAGAATCATTTTTGAGTGACCCATCCTCAAGTATTACAAATTACGCAAAGTGGGTTGCGGTATTATCCGGAAGCATGTATCTAAAAACCTATTTAGAGGATCAGAAGATTTTACCAAAATAAAATGGCATTATTATCATTAGGAATGATGGGGATAGGGGCAATATTGAATGCGACAGCATTTACCGGAGGAAATATTCTTGCGAAATATTTATCTGGGCGCAATGTGGATACTGAAAAAATAAGACACGATAAAGCAATGGAAAAATACCAAAGAGATTACGAAGCATATCAGGAAAAAAGACAAAAAATGCTTGATTGGAAAATGAAGAAAAAAGATGAAAAATATCAAGCATCAAAAAATATTTCAACTACAAATCAGGCTTTTGAATTGTACGGCCAAATGACTGAACCCAAATTCTCTGATTATTACAAACCAAGCGATAACCAAAAAACAGGAGAAATGGTATATGTCGGAGCTGGAATGTTAGGTTTAGGTTACGCGGTAAGTAAAATATTATAATGTTATGTAACCATTAATTGGGTTATATAACATAATTTTTAAAACTAATCTTCATCGCCCCATACCTCTTCTTTCAAAAACTTAAACTCTTCAAAATCAATACACCAATCTAAATATCTAGTTGGATGCCAAGCAACAACAATTAGTTCATCGTGTAAGTCTTTATAGAATTTACGTTTGTGTATTGCTTTCATTAAATCATAATGCAAATCTTTGTAAAATTTATTTTTGTGCTCTAACTTGTGAGGATTTATTTCTATCATTATATCAATAAAATCAATAATAAAATTATTATCAAACTTATTAATATCACATTCCTTATCATAATAACCAAAATACCCTGGTACTCCCCCATAATCAATTTGGCTAAGATATTCCTCATAAGCGGCGTCATCATCATTATCAACACCATTTTTACAATTTAATATGTCTTTTCGAAACTTAAATTTGAGCCATTCATTTTCATCAACATTTTCTTTAAAACATTCATTTGCACAATTTAATGAATCTTTTACAAACTTTTCAGAGCATATCCCATTAACACAAAATTCTTCCTCAGTTTTATAGTTAATAACACATCCATTATCATCATCATCATTATAAATAATTCCAAAATGAATACCACTATTTTTAACAATAAAACCTCGAATTTTTGAAATAATTTTTAATAAATCCTTTTTAATTTCTTCTATAAAATCGCAAAAACCCAGTTCTTTTTCATTTTCGTAATTTAAATAAAAATTTTCTTCCCATCTATATATTCGTCTTTCCATCTTTTTTATTTTATATTTAAAATCTTTAAATCATAATTAATTTTTTATTTTAAATCAATTTTGCTCTTATTTGGAACTCTAAGTAATCTAAAGATTTCTTACTGATTAGTAAAAAATCATGGAAGAAGAAATACCAATGGAAGATTTTTCAAGAGATAATGATGATGATAATTATGATTGGGATGATACAACTTTCCAAACCACAAACACATCTACATCCCTTGAACAAGATTATCCTGGTTATGATGATTATAACCAATCAAGAGACAGGGCACAATGGGAAAAACCACCAGAAAGAATGAACCTGGGAGAAAGAGGCGAGGGATATGATAGAATGAGAGAAGCTAGGCAAGAACTCAAACGTTATTACCCAGATTATGAGCCAAATGAAAGCCCATTTAATGTGCGTTTCGGAGAAAATAGTAGTATAGAAGGACAATTAAGTACTTCAGTTAAAAATGTTTGGCATACATTAGTTGATGAAAATGGGGTTATTAATATAGAAAATTTGCCAAAAACATTTAGAAAAGCTCTAGGTGCTGATTATGAAACAATGTTGGAAAAATATAATAATTCCCAGTTAGAATTGAGGAAATCTATTGAAGTAAATAATGAATTAGATAATGCTTTGCAGGGATTGAAAGCAACAGCAGAAGTATATCCGCTGGAGATTGAAAGATACGTGGAAAGAGAAAAAGAACTTAGGGAATTCATTGAGAGACAACAGGTACAAAAAGCAGAAAATAAAAGTCTTTTCGATCAAACCGTAAAACAGAATGTGGAATTAAAAATACAATCGGAAAAACTTTTGGAAGAGGTAAAATTATACAAAGAAGAAATAGATAAATATAAGAAGGGTAAATCAAATGAATCAAAATTAAAACAAAGCAATGAACGGTTAAAATCTGAGGTTGATAAATTAAAAGAACGACTTAGTAATAAAACAATTTCGAGTGAAGAACAATTATCAGATATTGAGGGCCGAAAAGATGAAATAATTAAAAATTTACCTCTACGGGAGAAACTAAAGTATATCTTCAAAAAGTATGGTTTTACAGTTTTTGCTGTTCTAAGTGCTGTGGGCGCCATCATTGGAGTAATAGTTTCTAATCTTTCAAAGGGTTTATCTGCTTTGGGTAGGGGAGTTGGAAATGGTTTGAAAACTCTTGGGAAAAAACTGGGTGAAATATTGCCGGGGATGGTTGGAGCAATAGTTAGCTTTCTATTCAAAACCGCGGGGCAGGTCATTGGATTTTTAGGAGAGAATGCTTGGTTATTGATAATGGCCGTAGTTCTATATTTTGTGGAAAGTATAAAAAAGAAGAGAAAGTAACAAATTTAAAGACATCATAACGACCAGTAAAATACAATATGGGTGAATACAATGGAATTTATCCTCAAATACCTAATAATAATTTCCAAACACAAAGCGGAGATAATTTGATTAATTTCAGACTACAAAAATCAAGCGAGGTATTACAAAATCTCGAGAAGGAAATTAAACATTACGAAGAAGTGAGGAAAAAATATAATAGAGCAAGAGGAATATGCACAAAAATTAGTGTTTCTAGCGGATTTATTTCAGTTCTTCTATCAGCAAGCGGATTAGGAACTTCTCTCACAGGTTTTGGTGCTGTTGTTGGCGTTCCTTTGGGTGTGGTTGGGGGTGTTTTTGGAGGTTTGTCGATTGGATTTGGTTTTGCCTCTAAAAGTCTTTCTGGTAAAGTTAGTAAACACGAACAAACCGTCGCAATTGCAAAATCAAAATTAAACACCATTAGCGATTTAGTCTCAAAAGCTTTGAAAGATAATGTTATATCCGATCAAGAATTTTCCATAATTTTAGCAGAATTGGAAAAGTTTCAAAAACTGAAACAAGAAATACGACAAAAATTCAGAAAAGATTCAGAAAAAAACTTCGACATGAGTATTATAAGGAAGAAAGTTCGAGAAGATCTATTAAAAGAATTAACCAATCCGGCTCATTAAAAATTTCTTTTGAAAGAACTGATGTGGGTTGTAATTGTTTTGCGGGAATTAGAAGAGAGGTTAATTGAATTTACATCTTATTCTTAAAAGATCTAAAGATCAGATAAATTGGGAAACAAAGAATAAGATGTTATTGGACGATTTCAAAACTAGGTATCCAAAAGCTAACTTGGAAAAATTTACATTTGTTAATGATGCATTCGGGGGATATATTGAATGGAAAGTTAATGGGACAACAATTATGTCCGGTGATGATCCTTCTGGAAAAACCTGGACTGCAAATCTTTCTAATAATTTGAAACCATTATTATGGGAAGATTTGGGGGTTGAAAATAAAGTAAAGACAAGTTCATTTCCAAAAAGTTTAAAATTTACAAACCAAACATATCCAATACCTGGAGTTAAATTTAATGAGTTTGCAAATAATGTGACAATGATTTTAACTAATTTGGGTATATATGTTTCAGAAAAAGATTATTTCACTGCGGCAATGAAAAATGTTTTTAAAAATCAAACTGTAGAACTTAATAGCGGAAAAGAAGCTAGAGCTTGGTTGAGTAAACCAAATATCAAGCACTGGCCACAACAGTTAAATATGGCGGTTTGGTGCGCAACATCTGGTTGCGGTGTTAGTTTAATTGAAATTTTAGTTTACCCAAGAGTTATTAGAAGTTTTTTCATTTTTCACGTATATTTTACAATAAGAAGAATATTACAGGAATTAAATGTGGTATTACCCGATGAAGAAACTTTTTCTGTAAAAAATAATTCATACAACAAAAATGCTTATAATAGATTGTGCGCAGAATTTGGGTTAAGCAATAATCAAGATTTTAAAGGATGGAATAAACCTTTAGCCGATTTCAGATTTAAGGGTGGGGCAAACCATGGGGTTGGAGATGTATTCATAGATTATGGAAAAGGATACATACCCCCAGGAAAAAGTAGTTCTCAAGCAATAGGCGGGGGAAAACAAAATGTCAGAATTGTAAGAAATTACGATCCTGATGCAAATATTTGGCCAAGCAATTCAGCTAAATTTTCAGATTATGGCGGAAAGAAAATAGATGGAAATTTAATATCTATGCTCAGAAATGATCATTTTGTAGATTTCCAATATGCATGGTTTATACCAGAATCTGGTTATGGATTAACTAAAGCTGGATTGGGAAGAATAAATAGATCAGTCGAGGCTTTTGTCTATTGTATATTGGGTGCCCAAGTTAATACTAGAAATTCTATTGTGGGTAATGGCGGCGGAGCAATCGAAACGCAAAATGAATTCAAAGTATTATTTGAAAGTTCTGTTAAAGTAAATGATATTTCTAAATCCATTCAAAATTACCAAAAATCTGTACAGGAAACCAAATTAAGGCTTGATTTAGCGGTAGCTCCTGGTGTTTGGTTGATCCCAAGTAATTTAATTATAAATACAGAAAGTGTGGTTGGGTACAATAATAATCTGAAAATAGCAACAGAAGATATGAAATTTGGGAAAAATAATTCAATAAATGTCGAAACAAAAACTGTTGGAATACCTAATAGTTTAGGAACATCAAAGGTTTTATTAAATACCAATCCTCAACCAATGAAACCTAAATTAAGTGAAAACGATAAATCGGTCAATGAAGAAGAAATTAGTAATATAGAAACATCTTCTCATCAAAATAATCTTATTGTTTTAATTCTTGCCGGAGGGTTATTATCCTGGTTTTTATTTCGCTAATGTTTTGATTACGTGAAAAATCTAAAGATGAATCAAAACATAATATTTTAAGCTAAAAACCCAATACATTTGAATTCACCTTCATCAAATCTAACTGCTTTTATCTCCACTTTAATTTTATCTCCCATTCCGATTCTGTTATTATTATTTTCATACTTATTATTATTTTCATCAAAAGAATAATCTTTTATATAAATATTCGGAATTAAAATTTTCACTTTTTCAAAAACATTAACAAAAATACCTTCCTTAAAAATCCCACAAACCAAACCATCAATTTTTTGCTTAACTTTTGGTTTGTATGTTTTCACCTCAATTTCCAAAACAAAAGTAGTATTTTCATTATGTAAAATTTTTAATATTTGATTCGCAGAAATAATGTAACCATAATCTTTATCAAATTCCCCAATCGTTTTCCTTTCAATTGTTCTCAAGAGATGACTCATAATATTTTTATCCAGGTATTTAGGTTCAAGATATATTCTCCTTTTAATTATATTAGTTTCCATTTTCCTGGTCTAAAAACTAATATAATTTAATCAAAAATATGTTCAGCATTACGATGTATAATTCAGAAACTAGAGTTTATTTAGAACCACCACTGGAAAATCTTCGAGAGATTCAGCTCCTGGATTGCTTCATTAAAAAGAAAAAAGATAAAATAATTTTAATGGACTATGAAAAAATAACTGATGAGCAGGGCGGACACTTAGTAATATTTCATCCGGGGACATATTCAATTAATGATATAAAATTACTAATTGGTTCAAGTGAGAAGGGTAAAAATATTGATATACTCAAAGGAGATAACATTAGCTATATAATAAATAATAAAACATTTAGCATGAAATTAACCAAGGGATTGCAAAATTCGTTGGGTTTACCAGAAATTTTAGTAAAAAACGGAATGTATAAGATTATTTTAAAGAAAATAAAAGAACCTTTAAGATTAATGTGCAGCTTAGTTGATAATAGAATGTCATACTCTAATAGAGGAGGAAAAAAAGAAGAAAATATAAAATTAACTCCATATAATTTACTAGCAAACATTCCTTCTCAAGATTACCCAATCATCCCTATCAGAAAATATGATAACTTGATTAACCATTTCGATTTAAAAATACTTAATTCTGATTGGGAAAAATTTGATCTGAGAGGAAAATCTTTAACCCTTAGTCTAAGATTTAGATAATTTTTGTTATGTAACCATTTATTGGGTTATATAACATAATTATTTTAAAACTAATCCGCGCTCCATCTCTTTTTCAAATCTCTCAACTCTTGAAAATCAACGCACCAATCTAAAACTCTAATTGGATGCCATGCTGCGGCTACTAAATCATTATGCAAATCATTATAAAATTTCTTTTTGTGTAATGCCTTGTGCAAATCTTTATATAATGTGATTTTAATTGAATTAATAATAAAATCATTCGTGTTATTTGAATATTCATCTTCATCTTCTTCGTCTGATTCAACATATTCATCTTCTTCATATCCATTTTCGAGATGATAAACTCGCATAAGATATTTTTGTTTTTGATAATTATTATAATAAATTTCATTCGCATTTTCCATTAATATCTCAGAAATTTCGTCAATAGGTAATATAAAACCCTCATCAAAATCTATTACACCATCTTCGCCGCAATAATATTCGAAAATTTCCCCATCATTCTTTCCAGAGTATATAATTTCAATACCTGGCCAACTATCTTTATCTAAAAACCCATAATTTTTTGATATTACTTTTAACAAATCCTTGTTCATTGAATCAATGAAATCGCTGATTTCCAGCTCTTTTTCATTAGAATAGGTAATAGTAATAATTCCATTTTCAATATATTCTTGACTTGTCAAACCTTCCATCTTTTATTTTATATTTAAAATCTTTAAATCATAATTAATTTTTTATTTTTTTCGACATTCCTTACAAGAAAATTTTTGTTTGCTATGTTCACATATTTGTGAGCCGCCGCATTCTTCACAAAAACTTTTTTGTTTGCCGTGTTTGCATATCCTCGAACCGCCACATTCTTTACACTGATACTTATATTTAGTGTGTATGCATATTTGCGATCCGCCGCATTCTTTACACTGGTGCTTATTTTTATTGTGTATGCATATTTGCGGTCCGCCGCATTTTTTACAAAAATATTTACAAAATCCATGAAAACAAACATAATTATTAACGATAACTTTTTGTTTTATCTCATTAATCTCTTCTTCTGAAAATTTTCCTATCTCTTCAATCAATTCTGCTTTATTCATTCCATATAATCTTTTAATTTTAAACCCTGCTGCAATTTTTTTTAATTCTGGTAAATATAATTTTTGTAGTTTTTGTTCCATAATTAATTTAATGGTGCATCAACAATTCTTTAAACCATAATTAATTTTTTATTTTGGGCCAGAATCTAGCAGATAAAATAAAATTGATTTTTTATTTTAAATTTTTATATTTTGGGCCAGAATCTAGCAGATAAAATAAAATTGATTTTTTATTTTAAATTTTTATATTTTGGGCCAGAATCTAGCAGATAAAATAAAATTGATTTTTTATTTTAAATTTTTATATTTTGGGCCAGAATCTAGCAGATAAAATAAAATTGATTTTTTATTTTAAATTTTTATATTTTGGGCCAGAATCGGGCAATTACCCCTACTCCGGATAAGAGTGAGGATATCCGGGACTAACCAAAGTCCCCTTATTTTCTTGCACTATGATTGGTTCTTTTTGGATCAAGTCAGTTCGGCATCGACTGGTATAGCCTGAGTAGATTTTATGGAAAAATCTTACGTTTAATAAGTGTTGCCCTCGACCATGGCCCTCCAAGGATTTTTGCAGTAACCAGTAAAAAAAAAAAAAATAAAAAAATTGTCATGATTATATGATGGGACAACATCTCTAAACTTGGACTGTAACTTTGACCTGAACAGAGCAAGATACCATCGATCGGCTTCGGTCTCACTTCTACTTCAGTATTGCGACTGAAGTTGTAAGAACAACCTGCCGAAATTGACTTTTCTTAGTTAAACAACTGGTGCAACGCATGCGCTTTTTCTTCGCGCTGCACTGTTCAAGAGTCAAAAACCACATCCCATTTTCATCCTTCCAGCCGAGTTTTCGTCCTTACCTTGTTGAATGACTTCGTATGTGGCATAAAATCCGTGGTTTTTTCTGCTTGATTTCCATTCTTTCATACCTTTAGAATGAAGGGTATCAGAGTAGTTGGAGGTTAAAAACACTTGGAGTTCGCTTCTTGTGGAGTAAATCACCGGGGGAGACTCGTTACTGCAAAACGTGCCCCAAAACGAGGCTACTTTACTGAAGTCAGAAATAAAAGAGTCGTCCACTCGAACCCATTCCCCACTGTTTGTCTCTCCTCCACAATTTCCCGATATGTTAATTGTAGTAAAGTGAATCTTTATGCGGTAGCCATCTGGTGCCTTAAGTCGCCAGTAGCAGGCGCTGACTGAGGGAAACTGAAAAGGATAGTTCGGAGAGGAAAGGCGCCCTGTTGCATTGTGGGTCAGGTTAAGCTCAACGATGCTGTTATTCTGCGTACAAAAACCTAAAAGAAAAAATATATATATTTTAGCGATGGGGGATGTCTGTTGGAAACAGCAGAAAATTAATTTAACCTGATGGTCTCTGTTTGTATCAAATATGTGACTACCAGATATCTCTTTCTGAAAAGGGAAAAGGAACAGTTAGGATTTGCAAAAAGGAGAGACATTCCTTGCTTTTAGTGATGTAATTATGGCCTATAATTATTCGTTACATGATGATGTTGATCACCCTGGTGATGATGATTGCTCTCTGTAGTTTCGCTTCATTACAAAAACCTAAGTTACTGTAGTCTACAGTTTTTCACCTCCTGGAATTGCATCGTATCTCGCAAAGAATCCCTGAAAAACTTGTTTCTCATCTGATTTAAACTTTATCACCATGTTGGGCCCAACGGAAATTATCGGAGAAGGTACCACGCTCCCGCAGAATGTCCCGTATGGAGGGTCAGTATCGTCATCGCTGTCTCGAACCTCGACGTAATCGTACTTATCGCAGCCGTCATTATAAGGACTGGAACCGAGGTGAAAAGCGTGGAAAGTAAGTCTTACGCGATTTCCGCTGGGCACAGTGATTATCCAGCGACACTGAATATTCTCTGGGTACTGTAATGGAAACACGGGAGTTATAAACACGCCGCTGGTTCCAGTTAAAGGAATATTGTTGTTTGCTTCAGGGCTGTTTAGGAGGCTGCATGTATCTGTATTGGAGAAACCAAAAATTGAGTTAAATAGGTCATTTATCGTTTCATTTTGAAAGATTTTAGTAGTGCTTCTCATGAAATAAGAAGAATCTGTCTTTCTATCTATCTATCTATCGAAATATATATATATATCTATCTATCTGTCTATATATCTATCTATCCATCTTCTGTTTGTCTGTCTGTCGAACTATCTGTTTGTCTGTCTGTCAATCAATTTATCTAGCTGGCTACATTCTGAAGTCGATCAGGCTAACCACTACTCTACGATGCCGTCACTGTAAGAAAACCAGTCACTCATATCAAACGTAAACAAACTGAAAGTAAGCAAAGCGTTAATAACCTGCTGGCGCCAGAGACACAGTTGCGTGAAATCCCGGATGCTGCTGATTAGATCCATTGGACGCTTGGTAGAT
The DNA here is from genome assembly GCA_949710005.1 of Ricordea florida. NCBI lineage: Eukaryota > Metazoa > Cnidaria > Anthozoa > Corallimorpharia > Ricordeidae > Ricordea > Ricordea florida. The sequence goes on along the minus strand of OX453282.1, from coordinate 28,398,112 downwards.
CAACGTCACGAAACTCATCTTGGTTAGAACATCAGGTGGAATGGTACCTCCACAATAACGACCCAGACGCACTGATAACAAACCACGCTTTTCAACGAGTTCTACCGAAGACGCTGAACAGTTTGCACTGTTCTCTATGTTAAATCTATTGAAGTGTATCCTTATCCGGTATCCCTGGGGCGTGTCAATTTTCCATGAGCAATTCACGGACATGTTTAATGGGAATGTCGTGGGACTTCTGATGTTAACTGGGTAACCATGTGTTGCAATCCACACGAAAGATTCAGGCTTCGAGGGTGTGCAACCTGCAACATCAAGATAAAGTATTTCTGTCCCTATATATACTATTTCAAGTAATTTAGGGTTAGATCGATTTGACTTCTCAACATTAGAGATTTGACCAGTGCTTTCATGATAGCGCATATATTAGACTGCGCTTCACCATTTCTAATTTGGCCTCTCAACATGTAAGGAGTAGTATTTCAGTAGAACTTCCTCAACAAGAAAAGTTATAAATTTTTTACTTCTAATTAAATATCAACGTGGGTTCTTTTTCCATATACGCCTCTGTGCCTCTCTCGCTGAGATCTGACGATGTGAAAACAACAGGTGAAGAATGTTATCTTTTCTTGTAAGTCAGAGTAAACAATGTCTTTTAAAAAGCTTATGTTAGTTTACGATCAACTCTCTCAGTGCCACTATCCATCAGTAATTCTACTTTGTGTGACATGGTTTCTTTTAAACCTGTTGGGAAAGTTACGTGTAACATCGATTCAAAACAATTCAATTATTATTCTGTTCACAAATTAATGATTGTAAGGAGAGGTTGCGTATAGATCAATTTTGACAGTGAAGGGGTCACACAACCATGACAAAAATCAGCTGAACCTTATTCCATACTTACTCCATACATTTCGCGCGCTTGTCTTGTCCAGTAGGAGAACTGCTAACCAAATCAAACATGGTTAAGTTGTTTTAACTCTAGGAACATGGTCTGTAAAGGGCAGTCCTGATCCCGCATTCCCGCTTCTTTTTCGCGATCGAGAATCCCGCATCCCGCACTCTTTATTAACTTTATTGACTTTATTAATCAGACAAGCTCTTTGGTTTGGTTTGATTGGTGTTCAACTGGCTGATTCGCTTTCACTGCTGGTACCTTTATTTTGGTCGTGACGATTTCCCGAATTTCCGTCAGACAGGCAAAAAATCACGTATCCCGTGCAAAAATTTTGGGGAATCCCGCTTCCCGGAGATCAGACAATTCCCGAACCCCGTCAATAAATTTTGCGTTTTCCCGAATTCCACACCATATTTTGATCAAATCCGGGATCCCGGGAGTACCCTTCCAGACCTTGTGGGAAGTATGCTGGAAGTGTGACGCTTAAAATTCATAAACATATTGTGTGGCGAAACCGTGACAGGGTCGCAGGAGAGCAATCAAATGAAGAGCAACAAAAAATAAGACAAATGCACCTGTATGTAGCTTCAAAGAGTTCCTCGGCAGAATTGGCGCTTTTGTTGTAAAGACAATTACTCTATTGTTAAATGTAAATGCCCTGTTTTGAAGAATCTTTATATAATTTCCATGTTTATTGCAACCAAATACTTGAACTTTCGCAACATGATAATTCTAACGGGCAACTTGCTCATGGTTCAATTTTTCTTGTTCGCTGTTTTTCTTGTTCAAGTTCTTTATGAAGATTTGTTATCAATAGCAGCTGTCTACTGCCTTGGGGGACTCCTTATTGAAATAATGGCGGGTGAAAGATGAGAATTTGAAAAAACTCTGCAGATTTGATTACCCTCAAAGCCGTATATTTTGTACTCCCAGAGTGGCGGACGCTTTTCTCGTCTCCTCAACGTTGACAATCTGATAACCTACTCCTCCCCGTCAAGTGCAGTGAAAATGTGGTAATACATTTATGTCCTATATACACCAAACATTAAAAGCATTGTAACTCTTCTGCTTTTCAAGATATCTTGCTGAAACAATTCATGTAAACAAAGCATCAAGTAAGAAACAACGTGTAGAAGTATAAGATTTTTTGCTGCAAACGTTTTGTTGTAATTATCGATTGAAAACTCAAACAGATCTGGAAGAACGGTTCCAAAATATAGGACATGAATGTATTATACAAGAAAAATTGCCACTTACTCCCAAAAGCTCTACTTCCTTTGTAAATTTACCATCCATAAATTGCAATTACGTTAACGCAACCATCGAGGACAGTGAAACCCAATTTGAATGAATTTGCGTGCTAGGCAACTCAAAATTGATAATATATCAACCAAATTGAAATTATCTATGCAGAACTAAAGGTGAATCAACAGCAGCGTGTATTGCATACTCGGATCAAGCGCTGTCAAGTACTCTCTTTCTAAACTCTGAGTGTGGTGGAAGCAGTACTAGGTGGTACAACGTGGGAGTCGCTGGTGCAAATTAAATTAAGGACCATTAAGGTTGATGGAAGTGTAGAGAGCGATATTTGCATAATCAATGCAAACTCATTTAGAATGCGAGTGTGCTTATAAACTTGCAGACAATAGGTTTACGCGATTCCTTTTGCCGTGGCATCAGAGGAGATGCACAGAAACCCGAAACATTTTAGACAATCAATTGAGCAGATTAATTGAGCATAAGTTGACGGCGACGCAATTCGTTTTCCAATCGCATCAAATGCTTACTTCAACTAGATATGAACAGTGGATCTGTCATAGCTTTCGAGTTGTGCAAACTCCACATTACCCGCATTTTTCTTTATCCACGACAGGAATGTGTAAATTTCAAAGAAAAATATCACATATTTTAGATTTTGTGTTTGTCAGGGTGACTCACCTCCAGAGATAATCAGTGCAAAACGTGTCCAAAACATTCTTCTTCTTCTTAGGAGTCAACGGAACTGATTGCATGGTACATTTCACAAGATAGTTACTCATTAACAAAGATCCCATTATTCTCGAAGTCGTTAAGTAACACAATCTTTACATGAGACTTCATTAGAAATTTAAATTTTTTGAATTAACACAATTGAAAATCAATTTTGTCCTATAAATAGTTTATATTTCAAGACAGTCCTGTCTTTCTTCTTCCACTGAACACCATTTCAAAGCGATTCATGATTATCCTTCTGATTGTAAATGTCTACTTGTCTCTTCTGTCCTAGTTTTCAGACGGAGCTGTGGCTTAATATTTAGTTGTTTTGCCAAACAAATGAACAGGACTGGTGCATTGGGTCTTTCAAAATTGCAACTTAATCAGGTAATATTATCAAACATGATCCCCGAAAAGTGGAACTGCAGTTGTGAGTGGAAATATCAATTTTCTTTGGCATAATTTTGTCGGCAAATTCACTTGGACTCTGCGATACTTGTCAGGAATAGTGGATTGATTTCTTGGCGCCGTTAGAAACATCAATCAATTACCTCTGATGTTTTATTTGTTTCAACATTATTTTGACCTGTGATGCCTTCATTTATGTTAATGCCTGCTGCAGGGAACTAAAGAGGGTATCAAAATTTTTAACCTAATTTAAACTGCGTTTTGACAGGAATAAATGGTGAATCCGAAACTGCGAGACCCTTGTTTTTAAAAATCGTAGTTTGAGATAAGTTTTCCGAACCGGAGACCTGACCGTTGTTACATCAAAGCCTAAGGAAATTTAAGAGGGAGTCTGTCAGGAAAATGAGTAATTTGAATTTTCTGTGGACAAAAACGTTACCTTGTACCAGAATAATTTAAACAATATCGACTTCTTTTTTAGACTTTTTAAGGGCCATAGATATGATGAGTTATCTGTAATGACACCAAAGACAATTTCTCATGGGAGTCCGAGAAAATAAATGTCAAATTTCCCTACACCTGTGAAAACACAGGTAAAATTCTGAAAATTTCATGTGGAAGATGCCATTTAGTGAAATTTGACATCTCGGGCTCAGCACATAATAAATTCTCTTGGGAGGTTTGCCAAGCTCTCAAGAAACTAGAGATGCTCTCGGCTGTGCCTCAAGCATTTCTTACGCTTCTTTCGTGCTTAGCAACCTCCTGCGTGCGTCCATAACTCGATGGTTGCACGCTGCACGTTTACCATTTCTTCAAATGCTTTTGTGAGCGTATCACTAGTAGTCTTAAAAGAACTTAAAATATTACTTCTTCTTAATTGTTTGAAATGTGCTTGTGTTTCAGTTACTGTTCAGTAACTCTATACTCATTTTGGTACTTAAGCAATGTTTTTTTTTTACTTATGATTGCTCACACAGTCCCTGCAGTAACAGACTGGGAACTTGTTTTCCGACCACTGTGAAGGAGTTGGACAGAGTTAACTCAAACAAATCATTGTTAGGTTCAAGCCTGCAGCGCAAATCGTGTCGTCTTCTGGTCTGGCAGTACAGGCCGAAGCCAAGCGCTAAGTCGCATTTCCATCTTTTACGTTTATGTATATCCTTGTTAGATTGATGCCCACAGCTTAAATCGTTGTTGTGTGGTGTTAACAGTGACTGGCCAAAGTCAGGCGTTAAGTGACTTTTCCATGTGTCATGTGTCCATATCAGTGCTATCAGGCAGTCTAAAATCAGGTGTTGGGTGACTTTTCCATGTGTGAAGTGTCTATATCCATGACATCATGCAGTCCAAAGTCAGGGGTTAAGCTCTTGCCCATCGTCATTATTGGCACTTCGAGTTGTTTTGTGTCTGTAATGAAGCATCGGCATGTCTTCCCTCCCTCGTGATAACTCCATTGACTGTCTCTTTTTTCGAAAGTATAGTTTGGCAATTTTGAGCACAATTATAACCACTATAAATAACGCGAATGAAATAAAGCAGGTTGTAATAATGATGGTGGCAGACGAAACAGCCAGACCTATGAAATAAAAAAGGAATGTTTTTGGATTAAACCCAGTTGGGACCAAACAGAACAATAAAGATAATATTTCAAGGTAAAATCAGGATTTTCATCAAATTTCATAGCGTCGTAACAAAACGGTCTTTTTAACGTAAAGAAAAGTAATTCGCATTTTTTCTCGATACCGACCCTTCCCCTCCTAGTGTAAATTTTTTCTGACCATCTCCTCCCTCAGTGTGTGTGACTCATTAGGCACATATTTCTTAAAATTCCAACGAGCAAACTAGCAATGAAATGACTGGAAACAGGTGCAGGTAAAAAGAATTAAAGGTGTTAAATGAGGTGTTTAATTTTTCATTACCACACAACGCTGCACTGTTTTATATTACGCTTTTCACTAGGAATCTAAAATGAATTTTTATTTCACCTGTGGGGTTAGCAGAGCCAACTGTTGATCCATAAACAGGTTCTGGACACACGCTAATGTTGTAAAGCGTGACGCCCTCTGGGTCTCTTACGTGACATGTATAGACTCCAAAGTCATCTTCTGTGTATATCGTGACGTTTAACACGCCCAAAGCACTTTTGTTGGAAACAGTCCTTTCTTCTTTCGTCCATTCATATGATTTTCGTCCGTTCCCAGTAACATGACAGAGTAGAGTTATCACGTGACCGATCTTGGACCAGACGCACTCAGAGTTTAGAGAACCAATCCAAAGTTCACCTGAGCAAGGAGCAAATATCAGTTATTCCAAGGTGAAGTACCAAGAGTTCAAGCAAACAGCTTTAATCACTGCAACAGTTGGAAATAATGCGAGCTTTTCATAGCTAGGTATCATTGGGCAACTATTAGATGTAGTGGGTATGAATTGCTAAGGGCTTGTTTTCAGCTAATGATGCAATGAGGCGTAATACGGGCATCAAATGGGAAATCGTCAAATGCGTGAGGCAACTGATTTGCGCATGTCACCCTTGTCTCCTTATCTCTTACGCTAAGAGTCCGTTGTTCCAAAAGGCAAAGTAAGGTGAATTTTTTTGTCGAGATCAGAAACCTTATGTCGCAATAACGGGCGCAACTAACTGACCTCCTTGAAAAGTCCTCATGATGTCGGAGGATAAACTCACAGGACTTCTCCATTTTTTGTACACAACATAAACTCTGAAGAAATACCCTACTTCCGGTGCTAGGCCAATCACTGTGGCTCTTGTATTGTTCACCAAACAACCTCCACCAATTACATTTTCTGTACAAAGTGCTACAGTCCATGAAGTCTCCTTATAACTCCTCATCTCAACTGTGTAGTTCACAGTCATTGAGGAGCTTGGCGTCCAGAAAATGGTGATTGAATTCGCAGAGCTAGACAGAAACTGAACGTTTCTTGGAGCGTCTGAAACGAAAAAAAATATTTTTTCGAGCAATTCAGTGTACATTTAACGAACCAGCAGTCAGTCAAAGCGGCTTTAGTAAAACAAGCAGAAATCAAGGCTTCTGGAAGCTACGAACTCGAAAGGTTGCATGGACCATACCTGCCTCGATTCTTCGTTAGTGCAATTAATCAGTACCTATCATTGTGTAGCAGAGTAATGGGTACACAATGCACAACTTTGCTTTTGAATTGAAAGACTGAGTGGGTTCAAACGATTTCACCTTGCGATACTGTAACACCACAAAGGAGATAATTTGTATCTTTTACCACATGGTTCTCTTTTCTCATACGTGTTGAATTACGGTATTGGAAAAAAATTATACAATCGACTAAACATTTCAAGATGGAGTCATACCTAACGATTTTGTCTTCATTGGTCCTGCCACACCGCTGACCTCCAAGGATGGGCTTACAAGTCTGAAGTAGTGGTCCCTACCAGGACTCAGATCATTGACAGTTATAGATGTGTTTGAATACTTCACAACACATGAGCTGGTCACATTACTTTCTTTACATTTTGTGTTTTGCCATTCTTTTGTATAGTTTTGCCATATTTGTAAAGTGTACCTCTCACGTTCACCACTGGTGATGTGCAACTTCATGGTTATGGTGTTCAGGCCACTTGAGACAAACTGTAGTCTTGCAGAAAACAGATCGACTGTAAGGTAAAATAAAAAAAAAATTGTTGGTATAAAGTGATGCATAATCATAAGGTGAAGGCGGTGGACGTGAAATGCCATACCAAACTACAAACCTTTGCAAATAGGTTTTAGAAACTAATAAAGTAACTGAGAGACCTTGCAAGCTACCAGCTTGAGGGAGCAGGGTTTTCGCAGTGTTGGGGAGCAGGGTTGGCGCAGTGTCAACTGCATTTAGCACTAACACACTAATTGGGGACACTGTAAAGCACAAATCAAATCAAATCATATTTAATTAAATCAAATCAAATGTTGGTTTTTGTGGAGAGGGGAAAACCGGAGTACCCGGAGAAAAACCTCTCGGAGCAGAAGAGAGAACCAACAAACTCAGCCCACATATGACGCCGGAGCCGGGAATCGAACCCAGGCCTCATTGGTGGAAGGCGAGCGCTCTCACCACTGTGCCAACCCTGCTCCCCAGGTTTATTATGTTTATCATATTAGTCACTGTAATTACAGACCTTTCGATTTGCATACCACACCAGCAACATCGTTATGGCTACAAGACACAGATGCTGAATCCCAGCTCTTATGAGTGCAGTCAAACAAGGACAGTTCACTTCCTTCACACTGCACTGCGTGAAGCCATATAACTCCAGAAGCCCTGCTGTAAGCCGAGTGGGGACTAGCCACAAGTCCCCCGTCAAATCCCAGTTGACGACAAGTCACATGCGCGTCTAACATATCCCATGAATCGTTGCACACTGATCCCCAGACTCCGCGGTAGAGAACTTCAACGCGTCCTTCTGCATCTGATTTTCCATCCACCAGTCGAACTAGAAAATAATTGTTGTTGCTTATTATGCCACAATTTAGGGTGCTTCGTTTTTGTGTTTCGCTCGTCGGTTTTCAGAATTTTCTTGCAAAAGCATGACATTTGTAAAACTGTTACTGGAACATGATACAAAAATAGTCAAGTAACTTATACTGAGTCGCTTCTTTGTCGCATGTCACATTGTAAATTTTTTGCAAACCCCTTTTCGCCGAGCACTTAGCTATAGAAAACCCTGATCAGTTAATGAAGATGAAATTTGAGTCCTTTTAAAGTGAACGATTATTGCGCATGACGGTATTGCAACTAGAATGGGTAACTTACCTTCCTGCCCAGTGCACGTGACACTAACAACTTGACTGTGATTACAAGTGCGATTTTCCCAAATGCCATGTGCACACGCAGATACAGAACTTTCATTCCCAATGCAGCGCACATCGTTGAACCATACGCTGCCATTTTTGTGTGTATACGTAGCATTACTGACAGTTGATGCCGCTGACTCGTAACCCAGTGACCGACAAACCACGGTCGCGTCTTGAATGTCCCAGTTGGGACTACAAACTGAACCCCAGCTCCCAGAATGGTACACTTGTACGCGCCCTTCTTTAGTTGTGGATCCACCAGCTAAACGAGCTAAGAGAAATTTCAGACCAATTACAATGGTTAGTTTAACCTCTAACTGAATGACCACACCACCTATACGTAAGCACTGCTATTGTTATCACTGACCGTGTAAATCCTCTGTATTCTTGGTACAAGTTTTCCGGAACGGTCTTGTACCGTAATTGGTAAGCAAGTATTGGTCAAGCAAAACGAAGAAAAACGTTTTATTGCTTTCGTCCTCACAAATCTAAATTACCTTTTTATTCTATGGTTCTCGGGTATTTGCTGTCTAATGGCGAGTCGTCGAATTCTCCTTTTGTGGTCTCATTTTTCAGGTTCGGGGCAAATTAAAGAGAACACAAAACGTTTAAGCCCAGTTAAAAGAATTCTTTAATTTTAGTTTAAGCGCAACGATATACCACGTGATTATATAGTAAGTCTTTGTCCCAAAGACGCAAATTTCTTAGGGCAGGTCTTACTGCCATTCAGTAGGCCAGAAATCCAAAGTAATATGTTAATCATTGAAATGGTTTTCTGGGTGTTAATAGCAACGTATTTACTTACCTTTCGGGCTGCATATGACACTTGCAGGTGGAATATCCTTACATGAAGCATTCCTCTCAAAATTGTTTTTACATTCAAATACTGAACTTTCATTTCCTGAACAGTTAAAAGAACCTGTCCACACAAGTGATGTTTCATCTTTGCTTCCACCACAACAAGACGCTGCCAGAGCTCCTTCATAACCCAAGTGACTGCAAACAACATGTGCCTCTCTTGCGTCCCACGATAAGTCACCACACACTACCTTCCAGATTCCTTCATTCATCACCTCGACGCGGCCCTCGCTTTCCACGTGACCACTAGTGAGTCGCACTTCGGAAAGGTAGGAGAATTATTTATAAACGTTTTCAGTTCATTTTTTGTAACTCTAGATTTTACTAATCAAAAATAGATACACTAAAATATATAAAAATTCATATTACATCTGTTTTTCCTGTAACCGGTTAGTTCAGTTGGTAGAGCGCCGGCCTGTCGAGCGGGAGGTCGTGAGTTCAAACCTCAGCCGGATCAACACTCAAGGTCTTAAAATAACTGAGTAGAATGTGCTGCCTTTGTTATGACAACTGTAAATGGTTAGACATTCTAGTCCTCTCGGATAAGGACGAAAAACCGTAGGCCCCGTCTCACAGCACTGTTCTTATGGGACGTTAAAGATCCCACAACACTGTTCGAAAAGAGTAGGGGACGTAGACCCCGGTGTATGTGGTCAACCTTTGATAAAGTTCGATTGTAATTCATTAATTAATTAATTAATAGGATAATAATAATAATAAATGTTATTAAGCCAGGGTTATCTCTTTAGCATAAAATGCTGCTACCAATGAGGGTCCTGGAAAAAAAAAGTAACTAGGTAACTAAAAACTCTATATAAGTCTATATAATTCCAAAATACGAGTTTTAAAAATCAGAACTGAATTATGGCTCACCGGTTTGCCTTGCCCATGATTCTAGGAAGAAAAGTCCTGTGTAAATGTAAAACCAGGCAACATTTATTAAGGTTATTTGTATCATAGTTGGAGGCCATAAGTAGGATTGCTTATGAGTTCCTGGTTATGGTCAGCTCACGTTTCCCCAGAATCTGCCATTACCAATCCACGGCCTGGCGAGTACCAGGTTGTGGCAGCCATAGACAGCCTGTCAAAGCCATCAGACCTCTGTGCCGTGACCAAAAGGTCGTATTGAGGTACCCCTAACTGTCGAGGTGAGTGCAAAACACCCCTCCCTCCCCTCCCCCTGCCTCCCTCCCCGTCCCCCAAGCGTACAACTCATTGTAACTGGCGTTTGGGAGCTGCACAGCAGTTCTCGCACAACGTACAAAACGCTCCTCATTCAGAAAAAGGGATGAGACTATTATGTTATGGGCTTCTGAGAATTTTCTTGGCCCTCTTTCAACGCATGAAAGGGGAGTTATTTAAACATCTTAATTTTCATTTAGGGCACGGTCCAACAAGCAAACTACATTCGCTGTGTGACTGTCACATATTGCCTTGAAGATGTCACACAATACTCTAAAACTGTGAAAGAACCTATTTTCCTGCTCTCAAGGGGTTTACAAGCTGTATTGCAGAGTTTATAGATGAACTAGCGAAAGTGGATATGACCGACAAAGATGAGCATATGGTTGCCCATGAAGCTTTTTTTTCCTGAGCTTCCTCAGTCTACAGCAACTTGTTCATGCACAAAGAATCAGCTAAACACCTCTAAACGTCTCGTGGAAATACGATTATCATATTAAAATGTCAAAAAAGTGTGAAATGTAAATTTACTGAGTACTTTAAGCGGAGACTAAAGCCGTTCTCCGTAGCCAAAACAGATCACAAGGAGCTTATGATGTCTTATCATACCAATAGAAACGTCTAAATGCGGTTTACAGCTGTAAATTGACAGTCCACTTTTCAGTCATGAATCTGTCACTCAAAAACCGCACTGCTCACTTCGAAAACCTCTCAAATCATGCAATACCCAGGAGATTCGAATTAGAGGTTTAGGAAAGTTTCTGTGGAAAAAAGAAGTTGTACTTTATCGGCGCCAGCCTTATAAGAAGATTTTTCGGCGTGAATGGGGTACTCTGTTGTCAGGAAGTTTTTTAGGGCTCGGGACTGAATATCACGGTCTCTGTTGACATTAACATTGCTATGCACTGATTTAATGTATCACACTTTGTTCCCTGCAAGTGACATTACAAAAACTATGTACCAACGAACAGAAGTTTGTCATTCTTAATAACGATGCTAAGGCCTAACGGAAGCTTATAAGCGATTATGAGAGAACAAACTGTAGCTGTCATCGTTATTCAGTGTTTACACCGGGTGGAATGACCGTGTGAATAACTGTTCATTCTACTGATGATGATGGCTGCCAAACTATTGTCCTTGTTAAGCTGTTTATTGCCTTACCTGCCTGCAGAATAAGCAGCGGTCCAGATCCTTGTTTCATTCTTTTAATAATCTTCAGCTTTTGAACGTGCCGTGAGACTCAGCTTGTCAATATTAATCTTAATATGCATAACTGCTTATTACATAAATTAGCGTCTCGGTGTTCGCTTGGATTTGACATAAATAGCATTTTATTATTTGTTCAATAGAAGATAAACTTAATCCGATCCTGTATAAGTGGACGCAGTTCTGGTGCTAAACTTCAATCTTAGATAGTGATGTACGAATGGACCCAAGTATAATGAACTGTCTCTACTTAGTTAGCGATAAATTGACTCTCAATCTATGTATTGGAGTGCTGCGTGACGTTAATTCTGCCGAGGCCGTCAGTCAGTTTATCGTGCCGTCGAGCTGAGCCAGATTTTATGTTTGCCATCTCACTTGGCAGAATGCAGCTGCCTGTCAAAGAAGATTCCTTTACATAATCTTATTGTCCTTCACAGAAACTTGTTGTTTTCTGTTTGATTTCTGTTCTCACTGGGTGTTAGGAAGGTCTCAATGGGGTTAACCGTTAGCCGTAAAACGGGCAAAAAAATTAGCCGTTAGGCGTAAATATTGGAAAAATTTTAGCCGTTAGCCGTAAAAAATGTTAACCGTTAGCCGTAAAACAGCCAAAGATATCAAACGTTAGCCGTGAAACAGCCAAAAATATTAACCGTTAGCCGTAAAACAGCCAAAAATATTAACCGTTAGCCGTAAAAGTCACCACCCCACTGAGACCCTCTGTTAGGTGTTCTAGCTGGACCTACAAATTTCGCCTCCTCTGATTGGCGGACACTCGCTAAGGGAGGGTGACTGTATTTGCAGACTGTCCGACTGTTAACTGACCAACTGAAGTCAGTTTTTTCTCTTATAAAATTTCTATTATCCTGTTTACCCCAAACTATGTTTAACGTGTATTCTATCCTTATTAGAAACTGCTCCACAAACAGCTTCATCATTTGTTTTTCTTGGCGGCGGTATTCCGTTCCGCGCAATAGTATACTGAAAAAGACTATTTTAAAAAGGACCATTGCAGCACTACAAGGTTTATCGAAAAAGGTTTTGTGTTTGGGATCAACGTGGCATTCAGCGTTTCCAGTATGAATTGTAACCTTGTTCATTCATTCACAGATGGAGGTCATCAGCCGTTTTTCTTATTGAGAGAATGGCCGGAATTCCGAAGCCATGAACAGTCCTCTCTTTATGTTAATGATCCTTCCTTCATGTAGCTATGGCAAACTGAAACAGTAAGCAAATTTTTTCTGTAGATCAGTGTCATTTAATGAAAAGAAACACTAACTTTCATCCTTTGCTTCTTTTCATGTCTTTTTGTTTGTAGGGACAATCTTCTACCACAGTGATTGCATGTCACTCATATGGAGGAGTTTAACTGTACTGATCGTTTTTGGGAGTGAAAAGGGTCAAACATCTGTACGGCATCTGTGCCGTTGTGATTCAGTAATTCATTCAGTTGAAGTACATTGAATAAGACATCAGTCTCCGTGCTAATAGTGCAAAGACATTTCCTTAGAGTCTCTTCATTGATGTGGCCTCCAGTGTCTTAGAACAACTTGCTTTAATTGTAGACACAAAACAGAGAAAGTTCTCTTTTCTTTGGATCATTGGTGATCATTATCGTTTTTTCTCATTATCATTTTTTTCTCAGGTCTTGCTCGTCCTTGCATAAACCTGTCTCCTCTCGGTCGCTTACTTGTCATTTGTTTTTTTTTTTTTTAATAATAAGCAGTATAAGTTTTTTTTACCTGTCATAAATTGCATTGTTGTCATTGTTCAGGCCTTCATTCAGGGCCTCGTACAGCGGGTTATCAGTTTCTTTGTCACCGCTGTCTTCAGATTTCTCACTCTTCTCTTCTCGGACCTCGGCATATAAAATACTCTCCTCCTCCCGCGACGAGTAAAGAACATTATCTGATGCCCTGGGTCTATTGGCATAAGAACAACAAAACTTGCAAACAAAATTTCTCATGAGCATAAATTCCTCAGCAAATGGCTCAGCTATCTTAGAGAACTGCGATTTCCTTTTCCGGAGTTTGCCTTTCACAAATTCACCACGCTCAACATATACCATCTGCAACATTTCACAAAATGGCTGTAATTGACTTTAAAGCTTTGAATAGCTGTGATTGTTGTTAAGTATACGTATTTACCTTTGATATGCTGCATTATCGAGTGATAAGACTGGTGGAGAACGTGAACTGTTAAGAGAAAAAAGTTTCGTTACAAGTAAGTGGATTCTGCTGTAACTGCTGCAATGAAGACCATCTGTGAAAATCTGAAGAGGAGTGGAGTTGAGGAAATGAAAGATCTGAGATCTTACCTTTGAAAGGTCACGGCCACTGCCTCATCTTTGTCTTTTCTTCTCATTCTTCTGCAAAGCATAACCAGGTCATGCCTTTCATGCTTTCATTCAAGACCAGCTGTGTTTATCTTTGATTTGCTCCATAAATTTCTCTTAAGCCAACAGCCATACCAGATAATAACGGTTTCACTCTCCAACGTCTATTTATGGAGGGAGAGCTGGTATGATTCGGGAAGCACCATTTAAACATCGCATGACCCCCCATCAGCTTGCCAATTTTTTTATATGACACACCCCCCAGTCAAAAGAAAGAGAAGTCAATTTCGGATTAAAACATTATGACCTAAAAGTACTGCTAAAATGTTTCACGTGACCAACCTTTTCCCTAATAGTTGCATGACCCCCCCTAAACCCCACCAGCCTCCCCTCCCTCGTAAAATATGAACGGTCCCTTATCCCAACGCCCTTGACGCATTGACGCGAGTGAGAGTAAGGGCCACTAACAGATGCTTCATGCAGGCGCGGAGCCTTAGCCATAATTTTTTTTTAGGTACGCCAAAGTTGGATACTAATTGTCCGAGGAATTGGTCGGGTGATGTATAATTGTCCGAGCAATATATTCCTACAAAATTTCAGGTACGCCATGGCGTATTGTCGCACAGGTAGCTACGCGCCTGTGATGGTGGTGCAAGGTGACTTAAACATATGATATGGCTATTAGACCTATTACATTGGACTTTCGCGGCTGGTAATACTGATTCAAAAATTTAACGATCCAGCTGCGATACTTGAAAAAAAAAATGATTTGATTGCATGACTTGCACCAAACATGGGATACGTAGCTTGTCAGTGCGGGAGTAAAATGACATTTTCACCGCTCTTACCTTCTGAAGTAAAGAAAACCCGCCGCGACAGCAAGAGCCAAAAAGAGGCATCCTACCAAGGAAATGATAATAGCAGCCACACTTACACCTGAAATTCAAACAAAAATTAAATCAATTGGATTTATATTGAAATACACACAAATTTAGCGAATTCTTGGATGATATGAGGATTGCAGATATGCAAAAAAGTTCGTTGTTGTTTCATGGTTGCACTCTTTTTTTTTCAAGAAGAGGAAAATTTTAAGGAGTCTCTGACAAATGCTATGTAGCTTCGCAGTGAAGTTCCTTTTCACTCCCAAACGTGTTTAGTTTGCCTCTGCTATTTGGACCCTTGATCGATCCTTTGATCGGTCGATCGAACACATAATTGGAATTGAGATAACTTGCTACTTACTGAGGGATTAGTTAAAAGAAAGTGTGAAGGACTCACTGATGAGAAAGCTCGAGATTTCAAGGGTTTAAATAAAAGTGCACTAACATTTGCTTGCCCTTTCAATACCTCCATGTCTTGCAAATTCGCTTTGACCCTGATCTTTATCAGCGTAGTCTATCCTAGTCACACCAACCGTGGATGTCGCCCCAGCTGTCGTTCCGGGTGTCGTACCAAGTAGCGATGCAGAGATTACATTCGTCTCCTTAGAAGATGACGTCATTTCTACTGTTGATGACGTATCAATAGTAGTAGGCACTTGGGTTGAAGTTGACACTGTAAAGATTTACGGATAAAAAAATCTTTGAAGTGCGCGTAAGACTTCTATTTGTGTTAATGGTGCACTTCATTTAGAGGATGTTGATTGAAAGGTATTTAGGATTACCAAGAAAAATAAAAGAGCGTTGTGATGCATGGCCCAAGGGCGGTACTGTGGTCAGTCACAATAGAGGTAGACAGTCCAATGAGCCAATCAGCAGATACTTGATTTCATTCGCAAGCACGGCAAATTGCGCACTGCCTTAAGTTTTAATTGATTGGTTGAGCAACGCGAGATTTTCAGTCACATATCATGATCATAGCCCCAAAGCAATCGCGCATTCACTTTCACGAAGAAGTAAAACTTTTTAAAACACAAGTACCAAGAAATATGAAACAGCATAGACAAAACTGAGTGGTCAGTACGCATCGATTACAACTGTGATAAGCTCAAGCTGCTCTACTGAATCGAATACAAATTATAAACTCACCAGAATGATTGACAGCAGAGTAAGATGCATTGAAGCCGGCGAAAGAACCTTTGACATCTGACTTAAATATCACAAACAAGTTGTTGGATGAAGACTTGATTCCTTCCTGAGGGGGTGGGTGACCTCCATAAAACACTCCTATGGCCTCCCCTGTTTCATTCTCTCCATTGTACACATAAATAGCATCTGAATTGTTTTCTACTTGCAATGAGAAGCTTGTAAATTTGAGATGGATTATCTGGTTTGGATTGACTGCGATTTTCCACGAACAATACTGACCATCCGGGTATTTTTTGGGGTAGTACGGAGATTGGAATGTGCCGCTGTGTTCGTTAAGTGTTATGTTACATCCTTAAAAGAAAAAAAGGTGACATTCCCTTAACAAGATGGTATTCTAGCAAGATGGCATTTGCTTTGATTTTAATTAGACATAATTAACAGTCAAAGACAAGGATTTTCCCACTTTTGAAACATGCATTTTTGGCAGCTACTCTTCTCTTATTCGTATGGCGGTATTGATCAGGTGTTTCTGTATTTTCTCTTCCCTTAACTCAACGTGTTTGAGAGTGATTTCATTTAGGATTTTTCAAGTTCTCAAATAATAATAATAATAATGACTTTTATTTGAGTGTCAACTGTATCTAGAACTGACGTACTAATTGAGGACATTGTGAAGCACAAGTGAAATCAAATCATATTAAATTAAATCAATCAAATCAAATTAAATGTTGGTTTTGGCGCAGAGGCGAAAACTAGAGAACCCGGAGAAAAACCTCTCGGAGCAGAGAGGAGAACCAACAAACCCAGCCCACTTATAACGAATGGGCAGGGAATCGAACCTGGACCACATTGGTGGAAGGCGACCGCTCTCATTACTCGGCACCAGCCCTGCTTGCCAAATGATCGTTTAGTTGTGAGCTCTCTTGTTCTCAAAAATTCCCAGAATCCATTGTGCTTTGATGGCCACATTAGCGATTGTTCTTTCACTGAGCCCATGAACGCTAATCCTATTGCTGATGAACCCTTTTGTAGGATTGTCTTCCGTTTTGTCGTCTTCCGATAATATTTAGACGGACAGTATAAGGAATACGCTTGCATCTCCTTACCTTTGTAATAGCAGTAGTGAATCTTGTGTTGTTTGTCACTTATTCCTGCTCCGTAAGGATAGGATCCCCCCTGATTGTCATAATTAATGAAATCTTCATTGTCAAACAGTATCCACTCTACCCTGGCAATGGCCCATTTGACTTGTTGACACTCAGCCGACTCATACGCCAACAAGAAAAATGGGGCACTAACAGGGAGGGTGACGGGATCTTTTTTCTTCCCGTCAGTTCTACAGCAAAATTCTATCTTAGTATTAGTGTCGTATATGCCATCAGGAAGAATACCAAATCCTGCATTTGAATTTCCAACACCAGCAAAGCTGTCGTCATCCCAATATACAAAACCAGGCGACATGTTTTTTGGACACTTCCCTTTCTTGTACACGCAGTATTTCCCTGTCAAACAACGAAGAAAAAGTTCCCTTGTTACCTATTACATGTCATTATGAAGCAGTACGCCCCCTACCCCGGTGAGTGTCCATTTGTTTGTTATTACTCACTTTTAACACACTCAGCCAGCTGGAGAAGGAAATTGTGAACAGTTGACCAACGTGTATATTCAGTGTACCTGGGTTCCTGTATGTATCAAAAGCCTGTAAATAATTTAAAACTCAAACTTACATGTCATCTCTTAAAACCTTATCTTAAGTTGCATTCGTGCGGTTAGTGAATGACAAAAGAATTCAGTGCCAGTTTATCAACCAATCAGAAGCAAAACTTACCACGACTAACTCAAACGCACTTTCCCGCGCTTCATATTACGACAGGTGTTTCTTTGAGTTCTGTTTGGTTTATTGCACTGTGTGCAACTGTTGTGATTGGTTCATTGGACTGTGTGCGTCTGTTGTGATTGGCCAGAGTAATTACTTTCGTTTTAATCTTCTTTGAGTAGTCAATTGAAAACTTGTATGCTTTATATAATGGATACATCACACTGGAGATTACCTGACGGCCATGATGGCCTCGTTGTATCATCTCTTTGATCAGCTTTAATGCAAAACGATCGCTTGACCCCATTTTGATGTACCATTCCCTCAAGGTGAAATTCTGAGGATCTCTTGCTATAAAATTGTGTATCCTGGTATCTCCAACCACTTTCCCACTGAAATCCTACCGCCACGGGGCACCCGGATACGGCTTTCGGTATTCCGTATGAACCAGCAGGCCAATGAATTGAGCCTATAATGTAGATATGATCAATACATTACTTTGGTTTGGAAGGATCTGAGGTAAGAGAAAATATGCGGCAAAAGACCTTAGAAAGGCAGGTTTGTCCAAAGGTGCAGTTTACATTGCTTTCTGGTCCGAGTCAGACCATAAAGGTCAACGGTACAACTCACCATATTTACCCCGTGTGACTTGTCATAATCGCGTAGTCCAGTACAGTATAATTTTCCATCGACTCTTACGCAGTGTTCTCCTTCAACGTTTTTGCACTTACTGAAGCTTGCTGTACTCGGAAGAATTTTGCTGCGCCATTTTCCTCTCTGAAAGAGGAACGTTTCTTTTCACCCAAACCGTTGATACATAGTTGCAATAACCCGTTCATCAGTAGACGCTATTTCGCCATCACGATTAACACTGAAATGGCGCAATCCATATCGTCACGCGATGTTGTTTATGTTGTCAGTTGTGAAAATAGTCTAGCTGCCATGAACATTACACCAAGTTTTAATCTGTTTTATTCTTTGTAAATGTGTGCTAGTTGAACAAGCAATATTTCTATTAGTGTCGGATCTTCTCTTTCATTAAATTCTTGATCAGAATTATAAATCAGATGGAAAAAAAAATTAAACTGCTAAGTGTCGCAGGTAGAATGTTACACATGATAGTGCTGTGAAATGTCGTCACCATTAGCAACTTAATTAAATCTCCAACAGGCACGGGTTTTTCCAAAATCACATACGAACTGAAGTTTAAAATCAGCAGTTCTATAAAGTTTGCTAATGAGCTCAAAAAGTGTTAAAGTAGCACATTGTTAGATTAGTAGTTTGCCACAAAACTCCCAACCTCTAATCGATTGGGAAAAGAGGAAAGATCGAGTGCAGAGTTCAACTCTAACCTGATCTGTTCTACTGAAGCCACTAAACAAGGAATCTTCTTTTTGTTACGCATGTGATTACAACTTCATGGTACTCACCAGCTGATGGTCCCACTGTGTAACAAACTGATAGAAACAGGCTGAAAAATTGGTATCCTGTCATTCTTAGTTCTAACGTTCCGGCTATTAATCTGCAATTGCCGTTTTGTGTAAAATGACATTTGATCGTCTTTTAACACTATGATGAAATGTTTTCTGTCTCTGTGGGGGGTAGAGACGGATCAACACTGAGCAGGATCATGTAGAAATACAAACACAGCCCTTGTCAGGAATGAACATAAACTAGATACTATGACAAGATTCACTGTGGCACTCTCTCACTGAGAATGAGATAATTCTACGTCTCTAGGTGGCTGCAGCTTGTTTGGGTTTGGGCGTGACATGTAAACTGCTCTGTTGCTTTGAATATGTACATTTTCCCCAAAGTGGTTGTGGGTTCCAAAAACATGCATAAGGGTCTTTATTCTTGGTCCACTTATTGAAATGTTCAATGTGGTCAGTAAATAAAAGAGTGCACAGGTTCGTCTCTATAGCAACAAAGAGGTCTGTTTTCTTTTCGTATCTTATTTCACAAACATGACAAACCACCACCATTTCCTCCAGTTTCTTGTTACTTTAATTTCCACTGTTTCAACTTACAACTTATGAAAGAATATTCATCGGCTACTTCTGCAATTTGTACATTCAAATTATTTCTGAAAATGCCCCTTTCATGACTGTCATTTTGCCTACGGCGTGCTGAAAAAGAACAGGAAAAATAAATTTTGAGAAATTGCACAACTAGTTTTTCTTCTCGTTTCGGTGTGCCTACCTTTTTGTGTGCCTGTGTCGAGACATTTCGATGAAAACCTGTGCTATTTATTTGTCACGCAATTATCTTAGAATTCATGATCCTTACAACATGAAGTGCAACCTCGTTCTTAGGGTTTCTCTGTTAGGCTGCGGACGGGGAGGGGGGTAGGGTAAAAGAGGGATCCTGGGGGATTGATTTTGCTGATCAATTATGTTGTCAATCACGTTACATCTCTTTACAATTTTGAGGATGTGAATCACTGAGTTACTGACAAACTCTCAAACAGAAGATTATTGAATACGCTGTTAAACCACCCTGAATAAAGAGCCGTAGCACACGAGCTTTATACTTGCGTCAAATTCCAAGCAATGTATCGAATTTTTACACTGCCTCGATTAGGAGCTAGAGCATTTCGGATCGTGTGTTTACAAAGAGCTCTTCCTGTTGTTGTATTTGATCAACTCAGATAATCTTATTGCTTTCCTTGCCTACACTGTATCTAACAATAGAAGAGAAGATATCCCTTGACTGAAGTCGCTGAGGCAGAGTCTTACCTGTCATAAATGGGGTTTGTTTCAGTGGTTTCCTCTGTCATTGCTTCGTACAGCGGGTTTTCTGTCTCATTGTGTGGATCGTATTTATTTGTATCCCTTTCTATCTCAGTGTATATGGCTTGCTGGTCTTCCGGCGACGAATAAAGAATATTTTCTGATATCATAGAGCTAAGTGTAGAAATATCAAATAAAACAAAGGGTATCACCAAATTCAAAGGGCGTGATCAGCAAACAACCGTTATGGTTACTTATATTTCATACGACTGATTATTGATTGACCATGGTGTTAAACTCACGTTTCATACGACGGATTATAGATTGATGGTGGTGGCAAACTCACTTACGTTTCATACGACGGATTATCGATTGATGGTGGTGGTAAACTCTCCGAACTGTGAGAAACCAGTCATGTGTCAGTAACTTGGACAAATATCAAAGTGTCACAGGCATGAATTGGCATTCTTGTATACTTACGTTTGGTAAAGCACTTTTGTAGAGTCTTTCTCTTCCCGAATTCGTTTCCTGTGTGTACCATAGAATGGTAACACTAAGAGTTAAAACCAAATCAAATGAAATAGCATTTTACTTATCACAGTTCCGAAAATGACTTAAAGTGGAGATTCCACTTAAACAGACCCGAACGTGGAAAAACAGCTGTTTTATCAAATCAGTAAACTGAAGAGTTCAAGTCAGTAAGGACATTGTTCGTTTTACAGGGTGTCACACGAAACTACTGTAGTTCAGTACATTTCTTGGATAGCTACTGCACGATAGAGTATCTTGGCCATTTTTAACTACCTGTACAAATTAACTCGGACTTTCAAAGCCATTTCCTGTTCTACCCATGTCGAATGACCATTCTTTGGAAAGCTACTGGAGAGCACTTTACTGTGATACTGTTTGTTTCACTATACACTGTGGTTCTAAATTCTCCTCTGCGGATCAAACCATGCAGTGTGACCATTCTTTGAAAAGATACTGAATAGTACTGTACTGTGATACTGTTTTAATAATAGAAATAATAATAATAATAATAATGAACTTCATTTAAGTGTCAACTTTATCAAGCACTGACGTACTAATTGGGGACATTGTAAAGCACAAATGAAATCGAATCAAATTAAATCAAATGGTGTTTTCTTGGAGAGGGGAAAACCGGAGTACCAGGAGAAAAACCCCTCTGAGCAGAGTAGAGAACCAACAAATTCAGCCCACATACGACGCCGGACTCGGAAATCGAACTGGGGCCACATTGGTGGAAGGCAGGCGCTCTCACCACTGCGCCAACCCTGCTCCCCTATAAATTTGCTATACAGTATCACTGTGGTTCTAACTTTTTCGTCTGTGTATCAAACCATGTACTGTGATCATTGTTTGAAAAGATACTGAACAGTACGATAAGTTGGGATAATGTTTGTTTTGCTATACAGTGCCGGGTTCTAATAAAAAATATTATGTTGTCATTTTAAAGCGAATGTTGGTCTTGATTGGAGTAGTGATATAGTAAAAAAGGAAATATATACTCTTACCTACGAAAGTAAAGCAATCCTCCTACAAAGATGGCCGCCACAACACACCCCACCAATGGAATGACAATAGCTGCCACCTTAACACCTACAAGAAAAACTCTACAATGAGTTCTTCGTTTGAAGCAGTTATTTTCCGTTATTACTCCGCGATGAACATTATGTTTATTATAATTTTTGAGAATATTTCTTATTATATTTTCAAGGTCGAATCATCAAAGTAATGCTCGCTTTTTTTATTTCCATTTCCATTTTAATCATTTTTTAACTATTATGTTGCTTGTTTTTCCAAACTTTTTTTTCAACCTTGTGCCTTATTGTTTATATTTCATATTTCGAGTTTGTAAAAAGCATCGAGACTCATGCCCCTTGCGTTTATTATCATTTAACATTTATCTATTGAAAAAAAAATTCATTTCATTACGCCTTGTAGTCTCTTCTTATATTATCTAATCGTTTACCTAATGAACGACTTCCATTACGCTCTCCATGAAGACCTTCCTTTGATGTGTCGACGTTAGTGGAAGGTTCACTGGGAGCCAATGTGTTAAGTCCGCTTTCACTCGGTTTCTTGTTAGGTGACGTCACTGCTGCTGTTGACGTAGCAGTAGATGTAGGTTCTAAAGTGATCATGATAAAGAATGTTACGGTGACGATCTGATTTGCTAATAAACTAAGGCTTCTGATTGGCTACACGGTCCTCAGTTTCAAGAAACTGTGTCCCGCTAATTTTTCAATGCAATGTTGGAAATGTGAAGCGGCTCGTGCAATTTCAGCTTTTTGAAAAACTCACAAGTGCAAATTAATTCCAAATTGAACGAGAAAAACCATGATTACTTATTAATAATATAAACATAAAAAAAGTATTGGCCAGAGTTAACCTTTTTTGATTTAATGTAGTCATTTATTCTCACTCGAGAAAACTTTTTTCAAAGTTTTCGCAGAAAAATTTTCGTCATCATTTTACGTGATATCATTGGCTTAGAAAATTTCCTATTGTCTTTCTACCAGAATTTCGATGCGTAATTTGCACTGGTGTTACACTTTTTGCCCTGGTGTTACACTTTGTGCACTGGTGTTACACTTTTTTGCACTGGTGATACACTTTTTGCACTGGTCTTACACTTGAACTGCACTGCTCTCAGCCACTCATAATCGAGTAACGTTTTCATGTATATTACTAGAAAGAGAAAACCCTTGATTAATCAGGAAATTTTTACTGTATATGTTTCTTCTTACTTTTTTAATACACAGTACAGTTTGCAAGAATAAGAGGTAAACGGCAAAGACCATTACTGTTATATGTCGAAAACAACCTTCTCTATCTCTCGTATCAAACTCACCAGAATAATTGACAGCCGAGTAAAATGCATTGAAGCCAGTGAAAGAACCATTGACATCTGACTTAAATATCACAAACAAGTTGTTGGATGAAGATTTGATTCCTTTCTGAGGGGGTGGGTGACCTCCATAAAACACTCCTATGACCTCCCCTGTTTCATTCTCTCCATTGTACACGTAGACAGCATCTGTATTATTTTCACCTTGTAACGTAAAGTTTGTGAACTTCAATTGGACGAGTTGTCTTAAACTGACCATGATTCTCCAGGAGCAGTACTGGCCATCCGGGTATTTTTGTGGGTAGTTAGGAGAGTGGAATGTACCGCTGGATTTTTGCAGAGTTGTGTTACAACCTTAAAAGCAATAGTCGCTGACATTAGGAAAGGAGGGTCTCAGTTAACAATGTTACCCACAATCGCTCTCAGCGCTTCTTGAAAAATCCAGCAACCAGCATCACAATGAATAGTTTGCGACGGCATTATGGTTTTAGAACTCAGGGAAGCCTGTCTGTTTTTTTCAGAAATATGATGGCGCTGCACTTGGTTTATATCACTCTGCTGTGGTAATACTAACGTACTAAAATGCTGATTAACGCTTATCAAGGATCGAAAAGTAATCAAGTTATTCATGTCTGGAACACGGCTCGACTCCATTGGTAGTCTATTAGAGAATACTGGTTTTGCATTCGTACCTTGGTAATAGCAGTAATGGATCTTATGGTGTGCGTGCTTTGTCCCTGCCCCATACGGGTAGGAACCGCCATATTTGTCAGTATTTCGGTCGTCTTCATTGTCAAACAGTATCCACTCCACCCCGGAAAGTGTCCATTTTACCTGCTGACACTCAGCAGACTTATAAGCCAACAAGAAAAATGGTGAACTACCGGGGAGGATGATGGGATCTTTCTTGTTTCCATCAGCTCTACAGCAAAACTCTATCCGAGTGTTTGTGTCATATTGACCGTCAGGAAGTGTGCCGCCATTGCCGTTTTGGTTACCATAGTCGTCATCATCCCAGTAGACAAAACCTGATCTCAGACCTGAAGGACAGGTTTTTTTCTTGTATATGCAGTATTTCCCTACAGGGAATGATAGATACAATGTATGTCAAGTCAAACCGGCAGTCTACTGTCTTTTGTCGTTAATTAACAAAAGCCGTGTTACGCACCTAATATCAACACTCCAGCTAGTCTCCCAGATTCATTCATGTGATATACAATTGTCCTCTAAAAACTGACTTGGACTTGGCAAACATTAAGCAAATCCTCACGCAATCTGTCATGAAATCTTTTGTTATCAGCACTGAGCGCTTTTGAATATTGAGAGAAGCGCGTTCCTCTTTTTTGCTCCTTTTATTTATTGTAATTTTTTTGGGTCTCGATTTCCTGTAAAATGATCAGCATCCCGGATGAACTTACCCCTTCCCCCCTGTTGCTAATGGAAATATAACCCTGTAAAGGAGAGACTTTACCCGGAGGCCAGGAGGGTCTTGTGTTATCATAGTTTGTGTCCGCTTGTATGCAAAACGATCTGTTAACTCCTTTGCTGCTTACGTCTCCATCAAGATGGAACTCCGGAGATCTTTGGTTATCAGAATGGGAGTCATCTGTATCTTGGAATCTCCAACCAGTCTTCCACCTAACCTCAACTCCTTGAGGACACCCGGATGTAGCCTTAGGTATCCCGTATGAACCAGAAGGCCACTGAATTGAGGCTGCATTGATAGACAACCAAACTAATTAGAAATAATCTTGTCATTTATCTCAATACGATTGAGATAAATGACATGCCGGCGACGTGGTTTACGTTGTAGTTGACCTTTCGGAAATGAAAAAATCACACAAGATTTGATGAGGAAATATTTAAGGTGTTTTCCTCAGAGAAGCAACAACAACAAGCATAAAGTTCTATTGCCTCAACTGATGCAATATTTACATATATTAAAGAAGAATTACCAGCCTTATTCCATGTGTAAAACACAGATAGTGTTTCCAGACATTATGGCATTACTCACCCGACAGCCTGACTGAATAGCAGACGGAAATCAACAAGCTTAAAGCGGTGCGCTTTAACATCCTTTACAAGATTGACCTTTTGGCCGGGAGAGAACAATTGATCATTGAGATTCTGATGACACTAGCAAATGGACCTATTCAGATTCCCAACTGTGACGGTGTTTCCGTTTTAGCGGCCGTGCAGTTGGATTCTAGTTGTGGGTGTTCTTTCTTTGTCACGCAACCCTCTTCCGGGAAGCGCTGACGTCATTTGAATTACTGGTGCCAAGTATGGGTTAATTGACGTATGTCGAGTATGGCATCGCTATAAATACCTTTTGGCAATCCTACAAATACACTTCTTTTCCATATTGACAGTTCCATAAACAGTGCCGTGGCCACAATGTTTTTTAAAGGGGGAGGGAAAGAAGTCCTGTCAGGAAGCGGAATGATTTCCGCACAGGTCCCTACTTCATTATGCATGCTGTAGCCATAGTGTTTCATTCTGCAATAACAAGAAATGTTTACATGTGCATTACCCTAAGAAATTCATCTGCTGCATGCATTAAGTAGGGACCTGTGCGGAAATCTGAGAAACACCTTAAGAGCAAATGTTACCATCGGTCAAACATTTCGTGGCAACAGCTCAAAATTCAATTTGGCCCATATTCTCAGGTTAGGTAGACCTTGATGTAAAACAAATCGCTGCATAGTTCGTTTAGCTAAATATCGATTAGTTTTCGAGAAAATCAATAATAACCGAATCCTGAGAATTTGCCACGTTTTGAGCGTACAATTCAGGTCGAAAAAGAATGCTTCGCGTAACGAAATAACACACTCTAGAGAAATAAAATCTACTAAATCTTGTAGAATGATACCAAAATATGTGTTAAAAAGCAAATTGAGCAATTCTTTTCTTTTCACTTTGAAAATATAATTACATTTCGCGAACACTCTTTTATCAAGATAAAAAAGTGCCAAAAAATAACCTTTAATCTAAGTATGTGGTACTGAATCAAATACGTCGAAAAATCTGGATTTCGAAAGCCGAATAATCGTTCTTTTACATATCCAAAGGATTTTTTGGGGAAATGATTTAGCGCGAAGAAATTCAATTTTAAAGTTGGATACAATGCCCTGTTTTAACCGACCTTCCAATTTATGTAGTAAACACACAGAAATACAAGTTTTCCAAACATAGCGTTCAATCAAAAGCGGGATTGACGTAAAAAAATTAACCAACATGTTTTAAAATCAAAGACATACATTGTATTTCTGCTGTCCCTTCGTTTGATACAAATTTTAATCAAACTACAAGATAATTTGTCAAGATAACGCAGCTGTCATGTTTGTTTACAAGCAGCGTGAAGACCAGACGTGAGATGTTTTGTTGGGAAGTTTTCCCGACTAATTATCTCTGAATTCGAGATCAGAGATCAGATTTAAAAAGTTATTTTCGTTTGCCTTTTCTCCAAAATCAGTTTCGAACTAATAAGCAAACCAAAGGCAAACAATATAACGAGCCGTTTGTCTCAAAACATGTCTTAAATCCGTGACAATTTCGCACAAGAATAAAATCTTTTGATCATGAAATTAAAGGGTCGTTTAACCTTCTTTACCAGCACATGAAGACTTCCACATTTTCATAGTATAATAACAACTTACATTTTCCTTGCGAACGTAGCCAAAACGGAGCTGGGCGTTCTCAGCAAGTTGGATTCGCAGAACATGTATTTATGGCAACTCAACGGTTGCGTGACCAATTATTATTTCCGGAAGTGAGAGCGGACGTTCATGTGCACGGACTTTTTGTGACTGGAAAACAAGAACCTTTACATAATGCTGCTGCTAAACATTTCAAACTTACGAGTCTTTTTAGTTTCAATATCAATTTTTACATTTTATACCCTCAGCTATATTCTACGGCGATAAACCACATAAACCATCTTCAAGAAGGTCTAGCCTCTGAATTAATTTCAAAACTGTCAAAGGTGAAACACAACGCGTTTTTGCACTTCTACTAAAAGCTTTACCCCAAATCGAACTAGAAAATATACGTGATTAAATGCAGGTGCCATGACGAATTCATTGCCTTGTACAAGAAAGACGTTGCCACATCTCAAGTTCGGAAAAAAAATTAACACTTGGCTTTGACCATCACCTAGTTTCTTTTTTTTTTTAACAATTCAGCCCGGTCATGATGGTCTCCAACTATGAGAAGGGTAAGAACATTATTGCCTCCGTGGGTTAAACGGGATCACCCGGACACGACCGGTCACGGATAATGAATTCCTCGATAAACTAATTTTAACAAAGACTAGGTGGTTTTTATGCACATTTTCCAAAAACTATTGTTAAAGACATCCACGATTAAGTAAAGTAAACTTGAAAAAAGAAATGCAAATTACTTTGCCACGTGATCGACTACGCCCACCCGCCTCCAGTGTTCGAAAATTGTAACTTACGATCATCACTTTCTAAACGTGTAGCTCTAGTAGAGAGTAATAAAACTACGGGTTTGGGACACAGAGATTTATTCAAAGATATTTTAGCTTATAACCTAAATTATTTATCAAAGTTTAATCAAAACTTAATCAGAGATTTAATCAGAAATATTTTACCGATTAAGTTTTGTGAGATTGCTAATGCTAGCACACACTAGTAGAATACTAAGCAGTAATAAAAGAAAATTTCTAGGACACGTAAATTAATCCGTGTAAAAACTTGATTTAAAGATTAAAAAATATTTACAAAAGTAATTATGGATCGATTAGATGAGCTGAGTAAAACAAATTTGAAAAGAATTGCGGGATACTTAAAAATTAAGGGTAGATCAAAACTTAATATAAAAGAAGATTTTATTAATGAGTTTAAAAAATTTAAAGAAGAGGAAATTATAAATTTAATTGAAAAAGTCATCACTACTTGCCCCTATATTTGCATACATGAAAAACACAAATATTTTTGCAAAGAATGTGGAGGGTCTCAAATATGCGATCATGATAGAATTAAGTATTTTTGCAAACAATGTAAAGGAGCACAAATATGTATACATGGAAGAGTTAAGTATCGCTGTAAAGAATGTGGCGGATCTCAAATATGTGAGCATAAAAAACAAAAACAACAATGCAAAGAATGTGGCGGATCTCAAATATGCGGACACGGTAAACAAAAAGCTTCCTGTAAGGAATGTAGAATAAAAAATGATTTATATGATTTAAAGATTTAAAAAATATAAAATAAAAGATGGAAATAAGTAATTTTGATTATGATTATTTTAATGAAAAAAAACTTAGTTTTTGTGATTTTATTGAGGAAATCAAAGAAGATTTGTTAAAAAATATAAAAAAATTTATAAAAAGATTTAGAAATGTTATTTTTGATAAAAATTGTATTAAATTTATTGCTGAATATAATAATAAATATAACAATATTTGTTTTGGTTTCCCCGTTGATATAGATTTTGAGATTAACGAAATATTAGATGATAAATTTTTTAAAGATGTAATAAATATAACAAATATATTTAATAAAAAATTTATTAAAATGTTAGAACGCGATATATTTTGTTATAATTATGATAATTTTTTTACTGGAAAATTTAGTTTTTGTTTTGTTTGTAATAAATATAAAAGTATTCATAAATGGTATTTTCAAGAAAAATTACATTATGATTTAATGAAAGAAATTCATAAACGAAAATTATATAAAGTTTTGAATGATGATTTAATGCCTGTAGCATGGCACCCATCTAGATATTTAGATTGGTGTATTGATGTTGAAGAGTTAAGGTATTTGAAAAAACTATGGGGTGAAGAAGATTAATATTATCTAATTATGTTATATAACTAAAATAATGGTTACATAACAAAAAATTATAAGCTAAAAGGTTAAAATATATAAAAAATGGAAAGAATAAAAAAAGATGTAATTGATGAAAAAGATGAAGTTATTATTATATATTATAACGAAAAAATATTAAATTTTTGTATTTTTTTTAATCTTATAAAAGATGATTTATTGGAAAATATATCAAAAAACAGGGTAATTATTAATAAAGAAATTAAAAAACCTATTAGTTTTTATTTTAATTATTACAGAAAAAATGAAGAATATGATGAAGATAATAATGATTGTTGTTGTGGGCATTCTACTGATATAAATTTTGGAATTAATGGTATAAGCGTAGATTATTTTGTAAAAGATATATTAAATAATTGCAATAAAATTATTTATTATACAATTTATGTTTTAAGAAAATTTTTTATTAATAGGTTTGACAAAAAGTTTATTATTTATTCATTTGAAGTTTCTATAATGAAAAATCAACATATGGAATTGCATAAAGAAAAATTTTGTAAAAGTTTGCACGGTGAGTTAATTAAAGAAGTGCATAAAAGAAAATTTCATAAAGATTTACACAACGAGCTTATGTTTGTAACATGGCATCCATCTAGATATTTAGATTGGTGTATTGATTTTGAAGAGTTAAAGTTTTTGAAAAAACTATGGGGTGAAGAAGATTAATATTATCTAATTATGTTGTATAAATAAAATAATGGTTATATAACAAAACATTAACGAAATAGATACCAAGCTATTGCTCCACCAACTACCATAAATACTATCAGATTTTTTTCATGTTCTGTTGAGTCAATATCAGCAGATAGGACGACCCCGCCTTCATTTTTGATTAGAGTTGTTTGTGTTGCATCTGTTTTCATTTCAGGTTGTTGTTTTAGACTATGAGGCAACTTTACTTTTGAAACGCCTAAATTATGACTTATCCCAACCTCTTTTGTTTCTGTATTTAATGAATTATTCGCACCAAATTTCATATCCCCCGTGGCTTTCATAAGTTTGTTATTATATCCAACCACACTTTCTGTATTTATTATCAAATTACTCGGCATCAACCAAACCCCAGGAGCAATAGCCATATCCAGACGCACTTTAGCATTTTGTACAGCCAATTGATATCTTTGTACTGAATTAGCAAGGTCGTTTTCAATAACACTACTTTCAAATAAGGTTAAAAATTGCTGCTGAGTATTAATCGCCCCACCCCCATTACCATAAATAGGGGTTCTCATATCAGTTTGTGCCCCTAATATACAGTAAACAAAAGCTTCTACTGATCTATTTAATCTTCCAAGCCCAGCTTTTGTTACTCCATGTCCACTTGTCGGGATAAACCATGCATATTTAAAATCAGCAAAGTCATCATTTCTCAGAAAAGATATTAGATTTCCATCTAGTTGCTTACCACCATCATCTGAAAATTTATCTCCTGAACTTGGCCACATATCTGCTTCTTTATCATAATTTCTTATAACATGCACATTTTGATAATCATGATCTGTTGCGCCATATCTATTTCCATAATCTATGAATATATCTCCTAATCCATTATTTCTTCCACCCTTCCATCTAAAATCAGAATTATAACTTATTCCAAATTCATTGCACAATCGATTATATGCAGCTTTATTATATGGATTATTATTTATCACAAAAGTTTGTTCCCCGGGAAAAGGAAGCTTCATTTCATATAATATCCGCCTTATTGTGAAATATATATGAAACTTTATAAAGCTATTCACTACTTTGGGATAATTTAAACTTTCAAATGGGCTAATTCCGCAACCGGATGTTGCACACCAAACTGCAAAATTTAATTGTTGAGGCCAATAATTAATATCTGGTTTATTTAACCATTTTCTACTTTGTTCTCCCGATTTGAAAGTTATAACTTGCTGTTTAAAAATATTAGGAAATATTGCTGCGAATTTCTTTGTATCTGTTACATATATATCCATCTCAGTTAACATTTTTGTAACATCAGTCGCAAAATCATCAAAAACAACAGCCGGTGTAGGATAGCTTTGATTAGTAAAAGTTAAACTTTTTGGGAATGATACAGAGTCTACTTCAGCAGAACTAAGCCTCAAATCTTTCCATAAAAGGTTTTTCAAACGAGGTGATAAATTATCAATCCATGTTTTACCCGTAGGATCATCATAAGACATTATTGTTGTGCCAGCAACTTTCCATTTAATGTAACCCCCATACCTATCGCTAATAAATGAAAATTGACTAATATCAGCCTTTGGATATTTATTTCTGAAATCATTAAATAAACCCATCTTATTCTTATGTTTTCTTACATTCGTCTAGATCTTTAGATTAAGAATAAGATGCTAATTATTATAACCCGCAAAACAATTACACCCAACATCGGTTCTCTCAAATGAAATTTTTAATGTTCTTTCCCTACGGTCAACTCTTTTAATATATCTGCTCGAGCTTCTCTCCTTATCTGCGACATATTGAAGTTTTTTTCTGATTCTTTCCTAAATTTTTGTCTGACTTCTAGTTTTAGTTTTTCAAACTTTTCTAATTCCGCTAAAATTATGGAAAATTCTTGATCGGACATAACATTATCTTTCATAGCTTTTGAAACCATACCATTAATGGTATTTTCTTTTGCTTTTGCTAAATAAACAGTTTTCTCGTGTTTACTAACATTTTTTGAAAGCCTTTTTGTTGCCGCTCCAAATATAACAGATATTCCTCCGCAAATACCGCCTACAACGCCTAAAGGCACACCAACAACAGCGCCAAAACCAGTAAGAGAAGTGCTCAAACCGCTTGCAGATAGTATAACTGAAAACATACCACTACCCACATTTATTTTTGTACATATTCCTCGAGCACGATTGTATTTTTTTCTTACTTCCTCGTAATGTTTAATTTCATCCCCAAGTTTTTTAAGTACTTCATTTGACTTTTGTAGTCTGAAATTAATAGGGTCTGGATTATTAGGTAATGCGGGATAAATTTTATTGTATTCATCCATTTTTTACTACTCAGCGTGTTATCTTTAAATTGATACGAATACGAACGGTATTAGAAATTAATTTTGTTCCATTTTTATCTAGAATCCATAATTTAAAGTTGTTCAATGGATTTTTGGTTTGTGTAATTCTTAAAATTGGGTACTTTTTGGATGGTATGGTGGCTAGTAGTTGTGAAGGACGAAGTTCTACATTTACACCACTAGGTATACGATTGTAATATGAAGACTTTGGTTCAATAATATCACTCATTAAGTATAAAGGATTTTCATTAGTTGCATTAGTTCCATAAAAATTTAGAATTTGTATTTCTTTTGCATTATATAATGCTGGATCTAGATAAATCGTTGTTTCTGTAGTTAGCATTGTGATTGATAAAGTTATTTCATCATCATTACATCGACAATCCATGTTAATTTGGTTTTTTAAATCTACTTACTCTTCTTTTTAAACTGTGTTCCTCCCTTCATTCGGTCAACAAAATATAAAACCACGGCCATTATCAAAAGCCAAGCATTCTCACCTAAAAATCCAATAACTTGACCAGCTGTTTTGAATAGAAAGCTAACTATTGCGCCAACCATTCCCGGCAATATTTCACCCAGTTTCTTACCTATAGTTTTCAAACCATTACCAACCCCTCTACCTAATGTTGATAAACCCTTTGAAAGATTAGAAACTATAACCCCAATGATGACACCCGCAGCACTTACAACAGCAAAAATTGTAAAACCATATTTTTTGAAGATGCGTTTTAAACGCTCTCGTAATGGTAGATTTTTAAGTATTTCTTCATTTTTACTATCCAGATAAGCTATTTGTTCTTCATTTGAGATTGTAATCTTTCTAATTCGTTCATTTAATTTATCAACCTCTGATTGTAATCGCTCCTTACTTTGTTCTAACTTTGATAAATTTAATTTACCCTTCTTATATTTGTCTATTTCTTCTTTGTATAATTTTACTTCACTCAAAAGTTTTTCACCCTGTATTTTTAGTTCTATATTTTGTTTAGCAGTTGCGTTAAAAAGACTTTTATTCTCGGCTTTTTCTACCTGCTGCCTCTCAATGAATTGACGAAGTTCTTTTTCTCTTTCTACATACCCGCCAATCTCATCCGTGCGTGTTGCTAAAAGCGATTCTATTCCTTGTACTGCATTAAGTAAATCCTTATGTTGTTCATTAACTTCATTCAATTGTGATAAAAGATTATTATTTTCTATAAGCATGGATTCATAATCAGCGCCTAGGGCTTTTCTCATTGTTTTTGGCAAATCTTCAAGCTTAAGATTTCCATCTTTATCAACTATTGTATGCCACACATTATTACCAGCAATACTTAATTTTCCTTCTATACTACCATCTGCTACAAATCTTACATTAAATGCCCCATCATCGGGATTGTAATTTGGTAAATAACGTTTTAGTTGTTGTCTTGCTTCTCTCATTCTATCATATTCCTCATCTCTTTCTCTAATATTTGGTGTTTTTTTCTCTTCATCTTTTATTTCCCATTAAAGTCTTTTTCTTTCTGCCATATATTCTGAATAACCAAGATAGCCTTGATCAATAGATGTGGATGTGTTTGGACTTTGATAAAATGTATTATCTTCATCATCATTATCATCATTATCATCATCTTTTGGTAAATCTTCTAATGGTATATCTTCAGCCATGATTTTTTTACTCATCAGTAATAAATCTTTAGACCTAAAGTTATGTTTGTAAATTATAAAAAAATGAATTATGATTTAAATATAATAAAATAAATATAAAATAAAATGATTAATGAAAGCACGCAATTAACAAATATTAATAATTTCATTCCAAAACAGCGCATGGTATTTTCTAAACCAATTTCGGGAGAAGTTCCTGGCACAAAACCAAAGATTGAATTTAAGCGAATCAATATTTTTACAAAAAATGAAGATGGAACAGAAGGAGAACTAGTTATTCCAACCAGGCGATTGTTTTCATACGGTGTTTCAGCAAATATAAGTCAAGAAACAAATAAAGTTATGGGATATACTTTTCCTTTATGTTTATGGAGTAAAGATGAACCAACTGCTGAAGAAGAAAAATGGATTAATTCTTTTAACGAAATAGTGGATTGTTGTATTGATCATTTGATAGAAAATAAAGAAAAAATTGACAAGTTTGAATTGGAAAGAAGTGATCTTACAAAAACAAAAGGTGGTTTAAATCCTCTATATTGGAAAATGGTTAAAATTACAGATGAAAAAAACAAAACTTTTATGCGTAAAGTTGAGGGTCGAGGTCCAACATTATATGCAAAATTAATTTACTCAAAAAGAGAAGATAGGCTTCTCACAAATTTTTATGATATGAAAACCGATGAAATAATTGAATATAAGGATTTAATGAATAAACGATGTCGTGCCGAATGTGTAATCAAAATTGATTCAATATTTATTGGCGCAAAAATAATTTCTCTTCAGGTAAAACTTTATGAAGCTCATATAGAACCTAAAATTGAAATTAAAAAATTGCTAAAACCAAAATATGAGCCCGAAGTAATTGTTTCTGATTGTAAATCATATGCTGATTTTATGGAACAACAAGAAGAAGAAGATTCAGATAATGAAAGTCTTATGTAAACCCAATAATAAATAGAATTATGTTATATAACCAAATTATAGGTTACATAACAAAATAGTGTTATTTAAAATAATTTTGAAGCCACATAACCCAACGCCAACATTCCTCCACCAACATATACCATTTCACCCATCTTTTGATTTTCACTGGGCCTATAATAATCAGAGAATTTTGGCTCATGAATTTGCCCATATAATTCCAAAGATTCATCTGTTTTTGAAAGATTTTTTGATGCTTGGTATTTATTATCCTTTCGTTGGATTTTCCAATCAATTAGTTTCTGTCTATTTTTCTGATATTCTGCATAATCTTTTTGATATTTTTCTAATGCTTTATCGTGTCGTATTTTTTCTGTATCTGTTTTATCACCTGATAGATATTTTGCAAGATAATTTCCACCAACAAAGGCGGATGCATTTAATACAGCCCCTAAGCCCATCATTCCTAATGATACTAATGCCATGTTTGATTATTTTGGTAAAATCTTTTGATCCTCTAAATATGTTTTTAGATACATACTACCTGACAATACAGCTGCCCATTTTACATAATTTGTAATACTTGAGGATGGATCGTTCAAAAATGATTCTTTCATCATCTTTTTAGCTACATAGCCAACTCCCGATGCTAATCCAATAAGAACCGCAGAATCAGTAACAGTTTTCACAAGTTTGTTTTCGTTTGACATGATTTTTTACTACATCAGTAAGAAATCTTTAAATGGCTTTAGATTCTTCCTTCAGTCAGTAATTATTCCATTCCTAAAGATTTTGGAGTTAAAGGCAATGGCATCTTTGTTGGCTGTGGTATTTGTGGTACTTGTGATAAATCAGGTATCCTATTTTTATATTCAGTGTATCCATCTCTAGCTTTTTCCCGATATCTCATAAAAAGATCAAATGCTGTAAACCCTAATCCAACAACGGATAAAACAGTAGTAAAAGATAATTCTGGAAGCCACGATTTCGCTTCGTGGGAGGGTTTTGTCCGATTAGATTCGCTATCTGTATTTTCATTTTGCTCCGCAGCCCGTAGGGTCTCTTCTTCACGTTTCATTTCCCTGGCTAATGCATCTTTTGCTTTTTTATTATATTCCGCCAATTTTTTGCCAGCTGCAACCTTTTTAGGATCTTTTTCCCGTTTTTTAGTATCTTTATTTTCTGGTTTGGGATCTGCAGTAATTTGTTCAACTTGTTCATTTTGTTCAGACATTATTTTACATATCATTAAGAAATCTTTAAATAATGCTTAGTGAACAGTTTCATACCCGCTATCAGCCTGCTCAGTAGTCTGTTCAGTTGTAGTTGTAACTTGTTGATTTTTGTTGAATTTAACGTGTTTAGCTACTTGAAATAATCCGCTAGCAAGTGCGGCCAGTCTTCCTGCTTTTAATGCTAATAACCCAACAATGTTTGTTAGTTCACGATTAACTAAATCATCATTCTTCAAATCCTTACAAAGAGCTTCTATATCATCCACAGGAACCACATAAGAAATTGCTTTAGAAACTAATTGAAGAGATGAATCTACCAAACCCCCGCTAATTTTCTTTCCTAATACTGCCTGATAACGATTATAATATTTTTCAACATCTTTTACTGATAATTTTTTTACATCACCCAGACTCATATCAGCTCCTAAATATTCTTTTGTTGTTCCAAGAGATGCAAGAATAGCTAGTGATTCTTGTTTGATTTCAAGATCCTCACTTTGATTGGTATCATTTTTTACCTCAGTTTTTTCTTCAATGTAATCTTCAACGTTTACCATCTTTGTGATAATACATGGGTTATTTTTAAACCGACTTTGTCGGCCCCGCTACGCGGAAATCACTTCAGGGATCTCCAAATAACATTTGAACGGGAATCGTAAAGATAAACACAGTCTAGAATATTTTTCAGTTTTCAGGAGTTTAACAAACTTTTTACTAGTTTCATAATCCATATCTCCTCCATAATCTTCAAAAAACATCTTCATTCCTTTTTGCGATGGATTATGAAAAGTAACAACGCAGGCAACATTTTCTCGGAATGGTTTTGCTATTGATGTTAATTGCTGAGTTAAAACCCAAACTGATAATCCATGATGCCTTCCAGAGAACGCTAAATCTATAAATTTATTAGATCGTTTCTTAAGATCATTAGATACAGCACAATCATCTAAAATTATTAGTGTATTTGTTCCAGAGAATAAAGTTTGACAATCAGTTAATAACTCATTAATCTCATCAATGTTACTTGCATCTGGCGATAATACATAGAAATGTTTATCTTTATTAGCAAAATTATGATATGTTTTATTTTTAGAATAAGTTGGGCATATTAAAACAATGTAATCAAAAATTTTTAGGAATGATCCTCTTAGCTGTTCAATTAAGTACTTTGTTTTTCCGCAATTTGTTGGTCCTGTTATAATACAATGAAAAGGAATTTTATCTCGTAAATCTTCCATTATTTTTGTATCATAACTAAAGGTTTTTAAGTCAGGTTCTTCCCTCACTTCGTTCGATCAGTACTTAATTGATCTTAAACTTGAATTCATTATTTCCATCATTGCATCAGCAACAACAAACATATAACAGGTTATGGTGCCAGATCCGCTTTGTTTTCGTTTAATTTCTAGTTTTACACCATCTTGTGTATTGCTTAAGGCTAGTCCACCTCCATGAATGTTATTATCAGGGTGAGTTCTCATATCAACCCACAAGGCAAACTTATCATCATAAAAAGCTTTTTCCTTTATTGATCGACGAGAGGAACCCAACTCTTTTTCAAATCTTTTCTTTACTGACTCCCATAGATCCGATGGTATCATTCCCTTTGAGTATAAACGATTTGGAACTCCATCAACATCTATATTAATCGAGGTTATCCCTGGATTGTAAAAATTCTCAGAGTTACGTGCTCCTACTGCGTTTGGTAATTTAAACAAAAATAATATCCCAGTCATTGATCTTCTAGGCAAATTAATATGTTGATTTATAACACTATCACCACCTATTGAAAAGGTAAAAGTTTTGTACAAAGTTACATTTTCATAAAAGAATCCTTTACCAACCTGATAAGCTGCCTGTGCCTCGCGAGCTAAGTATTCGCTTGAAATTGAAGAATATTCCAACTCTAAGTTTTTTATTGAATATGATGGTGTTTTAGTTGTGTCGGAATAAACAACGATATCATTAATTGGAGCAAGTGTAATCTCAAATATTAGATGATTTTCCAGAGCTTTTGGGTAGAAAACACCATGATCTTTTAGAATAGGATGATTTAGTGGGATATGATATTTGGTGTTATGTACTGTTGCAAGAGCCACTTCCTTTCCATCTTGGGTTTTCTTATCTCCGGAATTTGTTCTAAGTTTTCTCATGTTTTCGGAAGAAATACCTTGTCTTAATCTATCCTCTCTATCTTCTTCTGTTAAAAATAAATCATGATAGGTTTGAAATATATCATATCTTTGCGTATCCTGTAATGTTTCACCACCAAAAAGAACCCTAAGTCTAGATACAAGATTACTACCCACATTATTTACGAGAGTATTATTAGCATGTCCTTCAACATCCAAGTTAAATACAAGGCATACGCTTCCTGGCACAATCACTAAATTTTCGGAAAGTTTAGGAATATTTATATATAATGTTTCTCCAGGGCTGGCTGATGATGGATTGAGAGTAATTCGGTTCAGCGTTGATTCAGCTTTCAAACCAAATGGCTCCCTGGGTATTCTGTTTGGATTAATTTTTTCAGACGTCATACTTGATTTATAAGATACTTTAGCTAATCTTTAAATGAGTTCTAATTTGTCAAAAATATATTATTCAACTAAAGGATATTGGAAAGGATATTCCGCAATTCCTAAATTAGTAGAAAAAGCTAAAGTAAGTGAAGATGTAGCAAAACAATGGTTACAAAAACAAGCAATATGGCAAATATATCTTCCAGCTCCAAAATATATACCTAGACCGCACTGGACCGAGGATAAACCTAATCAGATTCACCAAGCAGATTTATTATTTTTACCTCATGATAGAGTTGGAAGAAAAACATATAAATACGTATTAGTTGTGGTTGATGTAGCCTCTAGATACAAAGATGCGGAGCCATTAACCACAAAAGAAAGTCGAGAGATATCTGAAGCTTTTACAAAAATATATTCTAGAAAATTAAAATATCCTAAAACATTAATGGTTGATCCAGGAAAAGAATTTATGGGTGAGGTTACAAAACTTATGAATTATCATAATGTTAGAATACAAAGAAGTGAAGCTGGTAATCATAGAGCTCAAGCATTTGTGGAAAACGCAAATAAAATATTAGGCGAAAGAATATTTAACCATCAATATGCGCAAGAAATGATCGGTTATGATCGGTCGCGAGTATGGGTGAAACGATTACCTGATATTCTAAAAACTTTGAATAATACACCAACTAGAATAACCGGTAAAGAACCTGTTAAGGCTATAAAAATGAAAGAGGTTGATATTGAACCCAAAAATTATCAGCGAGTTGTAGGTCTTGATGAGGATAGATTACCTCCAGAGGTTAAAGTTAGATATCTATTATCCCTCGGTGAACTAGAGGGTGGTGAAAAAAGACGAGCTACAGACCCCATTTGGAGTATAAAAATTTATAATATTTCAAGAAGTTTGATTTCACCTAATCTGCCGGTTTTATATTATTTGCAAGATGGTCCGCGGCGAGGATTTGTGCGTGAAGAATTACAGGTTGTTCCTTATGATACACAATTACCACCCGATTCTGTTTTGATAAGATAATGGCCATATGGAAGAGTATTTTTCCCATCTTTACAAATTATTCTCTTATCGTCGTCAGCAGATAGTGCTTTTTTATTAACTGTTTTTGTGTAAATATCATGTAGTTTTGAACCAATTAAATTTTGTAATCTCATTTGTGGTTCTTTAGTATTCAAACAATTTTTAAAGTCATTAAATTTTATTGTTTTCTTAACAACTAATTTCTTTGTTCCTTTATTCTTCTTTATCTCTTTACCATTATCCATTAATAGGGCATATTGTTTAGCTCCCAAACCCACAAACTCTGTAGGTATACTTCCACCAAATTCGTCTTTAAACATTCCAATTACTTTTTTGTTTACGCCCGTCTCAATTCCAGATGGATGATCTTTAAAGTAATTACTCGTGTCAAACTTTTCTCTAACATCAGGGTTTATATCTTTGTAGAAATCTGGAGTTTCTATAATATATACAAGAGAATCAGTATCAGTCATAAGTAATTCAGCTTTTTCTCCATATTTCTCTTTGATATAATTATAGTGGAAATCATACATTATTTGTTTACTTAAATCTAAAATGGAAAACCCTACATAAATTGGTTTATTAAATCTTATTTCTGTTTTCTTCATATTTATGGCGGCTAGATCCTCAGAAAAGATAGTAAAATGATTAAAGTTTGGTTTTCTTATTAATTTTTTAGCTGATTCTATATTATTAACTAATCTAACATCTATCCTTTTTCTAAGATTTTCCATAGTTTTACCAAATACAGAGTTATTCATAAGTTTAAAGAAATCTTTTTCAAAGTCGTTTTTAGCTTGTGCTCTCAATTTAGTATTCAAATCAATGTAAGGTTTTAACCACTCAGACTCTTGAAATTTAATTCCCTTATGAATCTTTGTTATTTTTAATCCTTTACTTTCATAATCTTTTAAAGTTTCATGGTGAACTACATATCTTTGCTTATTTAATAGGTTTGGTATTAATTTCTTAACTTTATTAACAGTAAGTTTTTCTGGGGCTAAAGGTAGATCTTTATGTTTATCATGAAGATTTTTTGGGTATTCCAAATCAACTTCAAGTATACAAGGTATATTTCTCCAATTTTCAAGCTCTTCATTTGGAATCCATTTAAAACCTCTTTTTGGTAATTTCTTACTCATTCCGGCCCCATATAAGTTATTTGCATCAAGATAAATAATATAACTTATAAGTTTATTTACTTCAAAATCTACCATATAGGGGTTATTGGCTTTAGCATATCTTTTTGATATTTGAGACGTTCCGCCTCTAATCCCTTTCTCAATAAAAAGTAGCATATTAACATCTGTAAACAATTCCAAACTAACTTTAGTTAATTTTAACATTGCGTCCCAAGATAATCCCGGTGATGTAAAATAGTGAGCAGGATCTAAACTATAATTATTAATACATACATCTCTAAAATTCTCAAATACATCAACTAGCTGTAATACATCTGTTTTTAGATATAAATCATGATAATCTCTCATTGTTTTCATATCAAATGTTGCCCATACATTTTTTGCATGTTCATAATCTTCATCTGAAACATCTTGATTATTAAGAATTGATTTAAATGCTTTCTTTGATGGAATTTCTGTTTCATTAAGTTTATCAATGCGATCAAAATAATCATAAGGGAACACGCCCTTTCTCAACAATAGTTTTAACTTTTCTCCTGCAAAATGTTTTTTAGTTTCTTTCATATTTTTATCTATTGGTGAAAAACACATACTTCCTGATAACTTACAATTCTTACATTGTTCGCAATTACCAACACCCTTAAAAGTAATAATCTTTCCATCTTTTATATAACTTTTCAAACATTTTCCTGGTTTACATGATTCACATTTTCCACATTTAGTAAGATTGTCAACTAATCCACTAAGCGAACTTTGCATAAATTTATAAGAATCAATGAATCTTATTTTTCTAGTAATAGGTTTTGTGTTGTCATCTTCATCATCATCGTCTCCATAATTATCATCCTCTTCACCCTCACAATCATAATTAATTAAAATTTTCTTTGAAAAACTAATATACTTTTCATCAGTGCAGGCTAAGCAATCAATTTTACCCTTTGTTTTACCAAGATTCTTAATAAATAGATGCGAATCATACCCTGAAAGATTGTGAATTATTACTGGAATAAATTTAGGAATCACATATTTTAAGTTACACATATTATGCGCTGCTCCTCTATATTTCCCAGTAAGATGGCAATGATCTATTACTTTTTTAAAATCTTCTTCTTCAGTATTTTCATTAAATTTGCGATCACATATATGGCAATTAGTTGCATTTTCATAATCTTTTTTATCCATTTCTGGCATATTCTTCTTATTATAAAATTCAAACTTCTTCTTTCTTTCTTCTATTAACATAAAAATTTTCCTAACATCTCTTTCTAGATATTCTGTAAATATCTGCGCTACATCCTCATCATCAGATTTTGCGGTATACCTCACACACTTTTTAAAATCATTTGGCAATATGCTCTCATCAAAACATTTGATATAATAGCAGAATCCTGATGCTTTATGCATTTGGTAATTTTTAGTAAAGCTTTTAATTTCATTTGGTGAACAAGATTGTATTGGAATTAGACAGCTTTCAAAATCTACATAAATAGAAAAAGGTAATCGCATTTT
Organism: Ricordea florida; assembly: GCA_949710005.1. Classification (NCBI taxonomy): domain Eukaryota; kingdom Metazoa; phylum Cnidaria; class Anthozoa; order Corallimorpharia; family Ricordeidae; genus Ricordea; species Ricordea florida. The sequence continues at coordinate 28,356,092 of OX453282.1, read as the reverse complement.
ATTTTTAAAATTTTTAAAGTAAATAAATTTTGGGCTCCCATCTTCATTCTTAGGCATTTTTATTTTAACTTCCCCGTGTGAATCGCAGTATTCCTTATGTTCTAACAAAACCCTTTCATCATAAAATGAGTTAAAACATCTAATACAAAAATGTTTTTTGTTCTTATTTTCATCAATTTCAGATGATAAAAGCCTGCTAACATTTTTTACTAAAATATAATGGCTTTTATCACCATTAGTTATTAAAATTAATGTTATAACTTTACAATCACATAACTTGCATTCATAATTATTACAATCGCATTTATTACAACCACATTCTTCACATTCATGTTTTATACAACCTTCTTTCTTACATTTCTGTTTTTTATTACACTCTTTTTTCATACAACCGCAATTCTTACATTTTTCTTCTTTCTTACAATAACATTTATCGCTTAATCTTGCAGGATATATTTTATCATCTTCTTCATCATATTTCAATACATTAACTGGATATGGGTTTTGTTTTTCAAACTTGGTAAAATCTTTTAATAACATTGGACCTTCAATACCAGAAAAGTCTAATTTTTTACAATTTTCCAACAATTCATTATTTACTCTCTCCCTATGGTTTTTTCTTTGGAAAACCGCCTCTGTTAAAGTAAGTTGACCACAATCTTCACACTTATTCTGTATGTTAATAGTAGCTTTTTTTGCTGCTAATCTTTTTGGTGTTGGTATATATGAACTACCAGAAGTAACTGAATAAGGAGCGATTCCAATATCAAAGCGTGCTACAGAATCAAATTCAAAAACGCCAGAATCTGTATTTTCTTGAAATCTTTCAACCTCGTCAATTATATTTTTAATTATATCATTATATTTTTCTGATAAATCGCTTTCTTCAATAATTATTATTGGTTTAGCGTGAAAATATTTTTCCAATTCTTCCCTGTTTTTACTATTTGCAATGGATTTTTTTACAAACTTTGATGATAATATAACCTTAACCTTTTTTGGTTTCTTATCTTTATTAATAATACCTATAACTTTTGTTTTTATTTTTTTCATGAATTCTTCAATAGAATATCCTTTTTTCCCATCTATAGTATGTTGTTTCAAATAGCCATTTTTGAATTTTTTTACATTTTCTTTGATAATGAATTCTTCTTCTTTCAACCTATTAGATATTTTTGTTTTTGGTCTTGCACCCTCTTTCTCATAATCTCTTTTTGATTTTGTTTGTTTTGGCTGATTTTTAGGCTGGTTTATTTCATTCACTTTTTTATAACTTTCTATAAAATTTTTAGCTAGTTCCTCTGTTTTATTTTTTACTTTTTCAGGAATATATGTTAGGTTGTTTAGGTTGTTTTGGGGGTGGTCCTGGCGGTGTTCCCGGTCTATATCTATCTGGGGAACCTGGTGGTGTCCCAGGAATTAGTTGAGGAATATTTAGAGGTGGTAAATTTGGTCGGTTTGTTTGTCCTTTTTGTGGTATAGGAAGAGGCGGTTGTATTCTGTTTGCTCTTTGCCTCGGTATATTATCCATAGCTCTAAAAATTTCCCACCTATTATCAACAATTTGATTTACATTATTAATTATTTCTGGTATATTATTCAATGCTTGTATTTTATCTTCTTTAACGGTCATTCTTGATCTACCTTGAATTCTATACCATGAAAGTAAAGAACTTAATTGCTTTGTATTCAGCTCATCTAATCGATCCATAATTACTTTTGTAAATATTTTTTAATCTTTAAATCAAGTTTTTACACGGATTAATTTACGTGTCCTAGAAATTTTCTTTTATTACTGCTTAGTATTCTACTAGTGTGTGCTAGCATTAGCAATCTCACAAAACTTAATCGGTAAAATATTTCTGATTAAATCTCTGATTAAGTTTTGATTAAACTTTGATAAATAATTTAGGTTATAAGCTAAAATATCTTTGAATAAATCTCTGTGTCCCAAACCCGTAGTTTTATTACTCTCTCTAGTTTTTCTGTATCAAAGCATTGACCCTAAAAAGTCTATGCGAAATCAGTTCGGAATGGTTCCCGAATCATTGCAATTTGCAGGTGAGACTGGTGTTCATTGACTAGTGCCAGTCCCGCTCTAACTAAAGTTTTCGTCAGGACGTGACGCATATGACTTTTTACCATTCCTCTAACTCTTTTTACAAGAAGAGTATTATTTGCCACTGTAGACCTACAGAAGGAGAACGGTTTGCTCTCTGTCCAGTGGGCGGTTCAACTCGAAGGATTTCTCGATAAAATAGGGCTTGGTTGACTACATGATGCAGTTAAAAATAATTTTAAAAATGAAATTGGAAGATTCCTTATGATTGGCCTTAAGTTGTTAGTCATGGGATAGCTTGAAAAAACTTAACTGAGTAATCTTTAAACCTACTTGAAGATGTACAAGATTTTCCGTTTGTGGGCGTGGCTGTGATTCCTTTTCTCTCCACACACTTAACTAATTTATAACAACTTGTTACATTTCATATAACACTTTTCCTTCTGTTGGCTTTTCCCTGGATTCTATCGTAAAATCTACCAGGATAATTTTAACGAGACAATTTACAACCCCCGGCAATCGTCACTCGTAAAAGAGTGTTTCTAAAAAGTTATATAGACGACACACATAGCGTCAAACATAGCCGTCAATTTCAGTTTACCTCAAGTAAGACATTCTTGACATCACTGACTATTTCGTAGGTTAATCTCTACATATTCCAGTCAGCCTTACTAGTTTTACAGCCACACCTGGCCACAATGCCTTCAATAATTTCCATATACCGCTGCTTGCGCTTGCCAGTCATCGATGCTACATCCAGTTCTAAGGCTGCACAGATGTTCTGCAGTGTTCGTATCGAAAACTTCGCCAGCCTAGACTGACCTACGATCTCACAGATGTTGTATGTTTCGTACATGATGGGATGCTGAAAAGCTAATGCTTTCGTTACTTCGTTGGACATTTCTTCGATTGCCTTCTCTGTTATCAGCTCATTCCTTTCTAGTTCTTCCTCCTCACTGGATTGTTCCACTCTATAAGTTTTCTTTGCTGACAAGCGAGAAAAAAATCCTGCTATTTGTAGTGGTGTGAGATAGTCCCACTTGTCGAAGATATTAGAGCCATCATTATGCTTTACTCTTCGCATTGCCTTTGAGACACTCGTTGGATCGGCTTTTTGCCCAGTGCGTTCTCCAACTTGAAAGACTTCAGTCAGATAGTTTTTCTGCGCCACCGTGAGATTCTTTCTTTGTACTCCTGCTGACTTAAGAGCCCATCCCATCGGTAGCACGGAGCCATCATCCTCCACTGACATAGATGCACCTTCATCAACTATTTCTGGTAGGATTTCCGAAGTCAATATTTTTAAGGAAACGAAGAGAGGTCACTACAGTGAAACAAAGTTTGCAAAATGCAAACGTACCCGAGCCTATTTGAAGAAATACTCCAGTTTTCTTTAAAATTATTTGTGAATCAATTTTCCCGATTCCTCGGTCACATTTTGGCCACTTTTTTCCTCTTCTGTCATGATTGGACAATGCCTTTGGAACTCTACACCTCGCAGTGGATCCTTGCCTCCAGCCCAAACCAAGCTTTTCGCGATGTAATGGACAAATGGTCATAGAATTTATGTTTGCAGGTTGAGTAAATACTGCTGCTCTGCTGAGGATAAGGTCAACTTCGTCCATTGGACCGGAAAACCCCAGGCTGGCTGTGTGGTTCGAAATTGCTTTTGAACAGGCCAGTAAAGGGATAATTTTTGTTTGTTTTTCCTGTCTCTCGTGTCAAATCCACACATTCCTCCTACGATAGACTTAAAAGAACAGCACACCTCCATATTCACGCAATGACACGCGTCGCAACTCTCTGTGTTTACAAACGTTTCACTAAAGCTGTTACAAAATGAAGATTTCTACTTTTAGACTGCAAATAAATTCTCTCCGTTCGCTCAAAACAAACAAAAACTGACACCCGTTTTTAAATTAGTACCGACATTCTTAATTAAATTTATTAGTCGGGCAACCGACTATAGGTTTACCCTCGAGTTTCATCGCAAATCGCAGTCACGTGCAATGGCGAATACCGCAGACACGTAATACGGGCGCAAACTTCTTTCTACGATGTCGAAGTCGATGGCGAATATGTTGAAAACAAATGGTGTCATCTTTTCTGCGCTCAAACATACAGACCCACAAACCGTTCGCGGTAGACCCACTCTAAAAGATGGCGTGTGTAATGAGGGTATATTTCGAAACGGGTCGTTCCGCGAACTGAAAATAGCAAAAGAATCAAATGATTTAGCGAATGTCTCACTAGAATCAAACCAGACATCAAACGAGTTACCAGTGAACAGAAAATGTGGACAGAGTGACAGAAGAGCATTTGCTGATAAAGACAAGGTGCCTCGCGATGAAACTCAAGGAAACGACAACAAAGATGCCACGTTGGAAACCAGGACCTTGGTACCCTTAGCATTTCTTTTTTGGACCACTCCGCACCATAAGTGGTCAACACTCATAACAGCACGTCTACCTGTTGTCCGACTTACGATCTTAGATCGTCTTGTTTGAAAAAAAGTGATAGCGACGACGTTTTTATCATTTCAAAAGGTTTTTCCCCAGGGAAACGCCACAAAATTTTTGTTGAAATTGTTTGTTTCCTCAGGTAATGATTTTTCTATAGCGATCATATTTTCTATAGCGATCCTATTTGTTTTCCTTCTTTGTTTACTCTGATATTTAATAAAAAATCGCTAAGATCCACTAGTCACTTGTTCCATGTTCCAATCCTGTTTTCCTGCAGTTATATATTTCACTCGAATGAAGCGGTATTTCACAACACCCACGTGATAACATATGTTTTTGACTTGAGGTCTCTTGCTTCCGCTTTGGTTTCCTGCTCAGTTCAAAACTGTTTCGGCAAAGAGGACTTACGAAAGGCACTCCAATACTATTTTTGAGGAAAATGGAGCAGTGAAAACGCACAACAAAAACCAACGTCCAAATCATGCAAAACAAACAATGCCACCGTGCCGCTATCATGTCGTGGGAAATTATTTTGAACGATTGGTTCACGAACCAAACTAGACCTACAGAAATACAGTTTTCTTCATCATTGATTTGAAGACAAAAAGGTTAGATTCTATATGTTAAAATGGACCTCGACTTAAAGTATTCTGCTTAACTTTTTAGGTGCTTCTGTCAAGTGTAGTGTGCGTGCAGTGTCATGTCACGTTTAGGAAAAGTTGAAACACCGAAATTTATCCAACTGTAAAAATCAATTTCTTCGCTCTGAATCATTTCCCCAAAAAATCCTTTGGCACTCTAAAAGAACAACTCTTTGACTTTTAAACGCTAGGTTTTCAACGAATTATATGCAGTACCACGAGCTTAAATAATAGGCTAATTTTAGATAAGTTTTCTTCTCGATAAAAATAGGTCGGGGAAATGAAATTAGATTTTAAATGTAAATAGCCGAGAATTGATAAAAATTGCTTTAACGGTATTTTTTGACATCGGTCAACAATATGTGGTAGATTTTATTGCTCTAGAGTGTTTTACTTTGTAACGCGAGGCGTCGTTAATCGCCCTAAATTTCACTTTGAAAAGGCGGCGTTTTCACAAAATTCAGTGATTATCGATTTTCTCGAAAACTAATCGATACTTAGTAAAATGAACTATGCAGTGTCTTGTTTTACATTAAGGTCTACCTAAAATGAGATTATGGGCCGAATTGATTTTTGGGCTGTTGCCACGAAATTTTGAAAATGTTTGATTTTTTGCTCTTAACAAGGACCTGTTTAATGGTCACGTCAGAAAATCGTTTTTGATTACAAAGGGAATATCCTTTATTGGTTTTATTTTTATCGTTAGATCCGGCTACAGGAATACTGAGAAAAACGGAACTAGGAAATTGCGTTCTCGGCAAGTGACTGAGAAAGTGAAACGGGTTGCTGTTCAGTAGCGTTGCAAAAAGTCTTCCAAAGTCTCTTCCTATCACCGTGCCCAGGACGGGCTGAAAAAGAACACAAGAGCAATTAATCTGTTTTCCTGTCTGTCTGATGATTTTCTCAATTCTAAACGTCTGCCTGATGAGCGATGCAATGATGTCATTAGGGGAGTTCACAGTGGATCTCACTCAGTTCTGTTAATGACTGAGTTTGCTACACTGAGCTTATGTTTCCAATCTATGAATAGCGTTTTTAAAAACGAGAACCAGCCGGACTGACGATTTGTTACGGTTCTATATTTTCTCCATGTCTGTTTCTCACCAGGTGTTTCTTGCTAAATCAACTGAACTAGACTGTTATCCTGACCGTAACCTAGTTATCACTGTATAATTAAAGCGCGCGTAGATTAGCAATTACTACTTGTGGGCTTGTTCATTGGTATGTAGCACAATGAAGACCACAGAATGAGAATAACAAAGGTATCAGTTAGGGAGCGGGGTTGGCGCAGTGGTGAGAGTGCTCGCCTTTCACCAATGTTACCCGGGTTCGATTGCCGGCCCCAGCGTCATATGTGGGCTGAGTTTGTTGGTTGTCTACTCTACCCTGAGAGATTTTGCTCCGGGTAAACCAGTTTTCCCCTCTCCACAAAAACCAACCTTTGATTTGATTTATTTTAATGCAGTATGATTTCATTGCATTTGTGCTTTATAATGTCCCCAATTAGTACGTTAGTGCTAAATACATTTGACACTTAAATAAAGTCCATTATTATTATTATTATTATTATTATTATTATTATTATTATTATTATTATTATTATTATTATTATTATTATCAGTTCTTTAAACAAGAACCAAAACAAAGGGTGACTTATTCAGATCAAAGGTACTCAACATTACCTAATTCAAATGACTAACTCATATATTGTCATTATCTAGTTAATGCTTGAATCGTGATATACTGCTCACGACTGAAGCCACAGAAACAAAGCTCATAGACGTGTGTTTTGTCAGCTGTTTCTTCTGCTGGCATCGCTTCGTATAGAGGATTTTCATTTTCTTTCTCAAGTTTGGGATCGTATAGTATGAATTTTTGTGTTAGCAACAAAGTGTATTTGACAGGCATCAAACTCTATGAGGCACCACGTCGATTCTCAAACACTTACTTTTGATATAACTCTTTCGGCGTGTCGTCTCGTTCATTGCCTCTCCTTTTCCTAAGCGTACAAGAGTCATGAAAAACCACGAGTCAGAAAGACCTTGAACCTTTAATTCTTTTGAAAGCTTCTGAACAGTACTGTACTGTGGCTTGGTTTGCTTAACTGCCCAGTGTGTCTCTAACTTTTTATCTTAAGATCTAACCTATGCAGTGTGACCATTCTTTTGATAGCTTCTGAACGGTATTGTACTGTGGCATGGTTTGCTTAACTGTACAGTGTGTTTCTAACTTTTTATCTCAAGATGTAACCTATGCAGTGTGACTATTCTTTGAAAAGCTACTAAACAAAACTGGACTGTGGCTTTTTCTGTCTTAAGTTACAGTGTGGTACTAGCTTTTTCTGTGGACTAAATCATGCCGAGTATGACCATTTGAACGTTCTTAGCTGTGGATTATATCAAGCTTTTTTTCCCCATTTTTTGGCTAGGTTCTAAATATTATTCATACCTTACACAGATTGTGTTATCATTTAAATATCATCATGTTATCATTTTAAGTGAATTCGGTTGGATCAATTTTGTACTCCTTGTACTTGCTAGTCAAAGGTGTAAATATGTGTTCTTACCTTTGGAAGTAAAGGAAACCTCCCACAAAAGAGGCCACCATAACACACCCCACTAATGGGATGACAATAGCTGCAGCGTTAACACCTACAAGAAAAACCTCAGCGATTAGGAACCGTTCATTTTAAAGAGGAAGGGGGGAGGGGGCTGGTGGGATTTTTTTTTTGCGGCGGGGGGGGGGGGGGTATGCGAAAATCATTCCAAAAGAAATAGGTAAAATTGGGGTCAATATTTTCTCAATACTTTTAAATGGCATAATGTTTTAACAGGTGCCCATCGATGAAATCTCTGTTTCAAGGGGGGGAGGCATGTGAAAAAAATGGCAAGCTGAGGGGGGTCACGCAATTTTTAAATGGTTCTTCCCGAATCACACCAGCCTCCCCTCCCTCGTAAAAAATGAACGGCCCCTCACGTGTATCTCTTGAGTAGTTCTTAAAAACAATGATAATGATAATAGTAATTGATGCTGCCTTTACTCATTCGATAAAAAGAAAAACCTTAATTAAAGTTACATAAGGATTAAAGAAATTTGCATTTTTCGCAGTAAGTAATAAATAAATAAAAATCAGTCAGCGACTGACTTCGTGTCCAATGATGCGCTTGTTCTTGTGGGTTGATCTTAATTTGCAGCGAGTTTTTATAGGTGATATGTCACTCTGTTGTCCCCTCAGACAACAAACTTTTGCCACACATTGTTTCTCTTTATCCAGCGGTATAAATGAGTACCAGCGATATAATACTGGGGATTACTTGTGCCGTTTCCTTAGACTCAGGACAAGAAACTTTGTTCCACACTGTATTCTTTCTATTAAGTGTATAAAAGGTTACTAACCGCGATTTCTGGACTAGTTAGCATCTGATCCAGCTGGGAGGGAATAGAACTACACTTTAAAGTGCCTCATGCTACAGAAACAAGGATAGGCTCCGACCATACATGTGGCCTCTATTTTTTACCATCTGTGGAAAGGCGCGTTATTCTCCGTTTTGTCAAGTGCTTAGCTTGTTTTATTAAAAATAGAACCGCTATTTATCATTTTTCTCCTGCAAACAGAAATCGTTCAGAACAAAGGAATTGAACTTCCCGTGTTACCTGAAGCAAGACTTCCGCCACGAGCCTCATGAACTGGTCCTTTTGGTGCGTCACTGGGAGGTGAAGTTTCATTTAGTGACAGGCTTTCTGTTAAAGTTGATGAATGACTTTCGCTTCCGCCTGGTTTCTGGGAAGGTGACATCACTTGTGATGTTGCTGGTGACGTGGCAGTGGTAGAAGGCTCTGAATTAAATGAGGACAGATGTTTCTGTCAATTTAACAGATTATTAACAAATTATTATTGCCTTTCTATTCGATCGTCCTATCTGTCTATCCATTTATCTCACTATTTATCTTTTCATCTGTCCGTCTAAAGGCGCAAAACGCTTTATCATAACCTAAACAATTTTTTCTTGGAAACTCACCAGAATGATTGACAGCAGAGTAAGATGCATTGAAGCCAGTGAAAGAACCATTAACATCTGACTTAAATAAGAAGGTAAAATGAACAACATCCCGAGTCCACCAAGGGAACACAGAGGAGAAAGGTCCAAGACTCTAAAACTATAGAGATTGGAAGAGGGTTGAGTAAGGCGAGATGCCAAGCTCACCAAAGATGGAATTCATTGGAAGTTTCTTCGCCCTCCCAACCGCTCTGCGCCATAAAAACGATGTTGATTGATATGATGATGTCGAAATCCGTTTTCTTTGATCACTACTCTATTACTATATCTGAAGTAAGTGTTCTTACGTTCCATTGTCGGCTGTTTCTCCTGAGCGAGAGAGTTGACCTGATGATGACTTATGATACTTACCCGACAGTCCCACTATATAGCACACAAAGATTAACAGAGGGACAGCTGTACGCAGTAACATCTTTGGCACGTTTTGACCCAAAAGGAACACTAAATCGTTGAGAATCAAATCGAAGGGCGCTGGTGCTATGGTAAGCTGAACGATCCCCGTGTTGACGTTGCACTGAAACTTCAACAACAGTGTCACAGCGAACATCTGGATTGGGGCCTAGAATAGGTTCAGGCACGCTCTATACTTCTATACTGGTTCGTTACGCCAACACGGAACAGAATGGCGATTTTCCCAAATAAGAGACATGTTCTCTAATTTTTCTCGGTGAATACTGAGTAACCTTGTACCCCGCATTTGTGTACGAGGAAATTAATAAGTAAACGAAGGCCTTATCGCACATTAATGCTATATACATCACATTAAGGGATTGACCATTTTATTTTTCAAAGGGAGGGGGGGGGGGTGGGCAATTTTGTAATAGTCACTGAGATTAGGAAAGGAGGGTCTTATTTAACATTGTTACCATACTATGGGGTGCCGTTTGTAAATTTATTATTTAGACCGAATTCAAGCCATTATTTCCTTGTATGTAAATAATTGAAAATGTCAGACAATTTATTTAGAAATAAGACAGAAGAACTTGTCGGATGATACGTTAATAATTATTTCAGGGACGTTCTGATTTATAAATATTCTTTTCCGATAAAGTAATTATATATAAATAATTATTGAAACAACTCCAATTATTTCTAAATCAGGCTATCTCTAAAATATGTATTTACATATCATAATATGTACAAACTTATTATTTATAAATCATGAAATTTCGTCTCTTCGAATACAAAAGTATTATTTATAAATAATCCACTCACTTGGTGCTTGATTTCATTATTTACAAATCATGCATTTTCATAACACCCCTGTTAAACCATTATTTATAAATAATGAAATTTCACTTCGCTAAGTGTAAATTTATTATTTATAAACAATGGTTGTAATCTAAGATGTTTTTATTGCTGAAAAACAAAAGATAATGACAGGTCTACACGGACTTCCCTCGTGAGTTGTGGTAGCGATGCATTTTAGCCTTCAGTCAAAACTTCGCTCTAACGAGCGTATCTTTAAGAGATTTGCCTCTCCTGTATGATATAATAGGAGGCTTTGTATAGATGTTTTTCAGCAACGGCTGATTTTGTATGGCAACCCAGTTTTCCATTAAAATTTTCTTTAGGTCACGTACTACTGGGTGATATGTCGTGACAAATGGCAAAACTCTCGTTTAAGTCTTTTTTCTTTGTTGGAGTGCCAACCTTCTGTCTTCGAAGCAGACTCCTGTTAGGGACCTCTCAATGAAGTTATTAGGGTATCCTCGCGTTTTTAGGCGTAGTTTGAAGTTTGAGAGGCACTCTTCAAATGTAGTCTGTGAAGAGTTTGTTCTGAGGAGTCGTGTTGCTTCCCCTTTGATAAAACCTCGTTTTACACCCGGAGGGTGACATGAGGTGAAATGCGTGTATTGGAAGGTTTATGTCGGCTTGTAGTGGGTCCTGATATCCAGGATAGAGTCAGTTTGAAATCTATCCCCTTTGTATACTATTGTGTCAAGGACAGTGATTTCCCTCTCTGATGGTTCAGAGAATACACTGTTGTAACTTTCAACACGTTTATTTGTGTTGCTTACATGTGTTGACACAATATTCGTGAGTTCCAGGAGCCTTTTCTCCAATTCGGCTAGTTTTACATTGTCGTTGTTTACAATGTTTGACGCCGATTGCGACTCAAAACGACTCTGCCTATTTACATCAGTACGTCTTCTAGACGAAAGTAAAGGCTTAGTCCTTAATTTGTTTTTAAGGCTTTCAAGCCTTCGTTTGTGGAAGCGCGTGAGGGCGTTAACAAATGTCTGTTCGGCAGTTTGCTTAATGTCTTTGATTTACTTCTGGAAAGTAGTATCAGGCGCGATGTTGGCCCGAGCAGAGTACTGCAATGATTTCGGACAAGTCCGATTGTTCAAATGTCTTTCCAGTTTAAGGGTTGAATCCTCTGTTTTTGCGATTTTTGTCGCTATGGAGTATTGGTCGATATATTTTCGTTTGGTCCCTCGTTTTTCTGGACGCTTCTGGTCTAGGCAATTGTTCTCGTTGGTGTTACGAGTCAGTTTTCTGGGTTGCGATGGTGGAGGTGAATCCTCGGTGGCATCGTTTAGTTTGTCCTCCGACGTGTTTTCTTCGTTGTCCGAAAGTGGACAGTAGGAAGGTGTTTTTGGTACTGTATAACAGACATCCTCGTCACCAGGTGTATTTGGTCCGAGGTATTGAAGTAATTCGTTGTCTGAAATCATAGTTGCTTCAGCAGGACCGTTCGGTTTCGATTCTTCACGAATCCCTTCAGCTGCTGATTGAGGTGTGACAACTTTAAGTTAGATGTTTCTCAGGGAAGGTAGAGAAGTTTCTCAATTCTGTTCCCGCTCAAATAATTGTTTGGTGACCCTTTTATACCAGGATAGTCTCTAGTTAGGATCGAAAAAGTAGCTTCTCTATTGGTCCTCCCCGAAGTGAGAGGACCAATGATGTGTGAAGGGTTTTCGATCCGGTATAACGGGAAGCTTCTTTGTGCTTTTTTGCAAGGCTATTTTTTAGCTTGGGATTCCACAATGGAAGCGAGATCGCTCAAGAGTATTATAATATGCTTTTTCGTTGTGTTGCGTATTATACTCAATCGAGGAAAGGGCCTCGGTTTTTATTTAGGCGCAACAGTTGGTGTTTTTTATGGTGTTGCGCAATGCGATGCAAAATTGATATGTAAATCATAAGATTCTGTGCTGTGCATTGAGGTACTGTGCATTGAGGAGAGAAGCAGAGAAGAGATGATGTAACCCGCACCCCCACCCCCCCCCCCCCTCACCCCCGGTCCTAACAGCTAACAATGCCGTACATTGTGTGGGAGGCAATTTATTCTTATTCGATCAGAATAGTGCATGTAGGAACGTCACTCAGTGTATGAAGGAACGTTTTATTGATCTTCAGAAAAGTGTTACCATACCGTAAAAATTTCCAAAAAATCGTATGGCTAGCCTTACTTTTGATGTTGATTATAAACCACGCATATGTCGTCAAGTTGGTCACTTTTATTCTGATTTTTCTGAGAACTTACCTTAACAAGGACCTGTTTAATGGTCACGTCAGAAAATCGTTTGTGATTACAAAGGGAAATATCCTTTATTGGTTTTATTTTTATCGTTAGATCCGGCTACAGGAATACTGAGAAAAACGGAACTGGGAAATTGCGTTCTCGGCAAGTGACTGAGAAAGTGAAACGGGTTGCTGTTCAGTAGCGTTGCAAAAAGTCTTCCAAAGTCTCTTCCTATCACCGTGTCCAGGACATGCTGAAAAAGAACACAAGAGCAATTAATCTGTTTTCCTGTCTGTCTGATGATTTTCTCAATTCTAAACGTCTGCCTGATGAGCGATGCAATGATGTCATTAGGGTAGTTCACAGTGGCTCACTCAGCTCTGTTAATGATTGAGTTTGCAACACTGAGTTTATGTTTTCAATTTATGAATAGCGTTTAACGAGAACCAGCTGGACTGACGATTTCTTACGGTTCTATATTTTATCCTTGTCTGGTTCTCACCAGGTGTTTCTTGCTTAATAATATACATGCAAAAATTTCAGCATGCTCATTGGCTGAGAACACGTCAATTAATCCCAAACCGTGCAGAAAATTGAAATTGAGTGCAAAAAGTTGAAATTGAGTGCAGAAAGTTGAAATTAAATTTTTGCATGTATATTATTAACAAGTAATCACATGATTTGTCTCGTGCAATTTGGGATAAATCAGCACTCGTAAAATTTTCAAAGACTACAAATTGCACTCGCCCTACGGGCTCGTGCAATTTGGTTAGCCTGTGAAAAATTTACTCGTGCTGATTTATCCCAAATAGCACTCGAAATCATGTGATTACCTATACAAATCAACTGAACTAGACTGTTATCCTGACCGTAACCTAGTTATCACTGTATAATTAAAGCGCGCGTAGATTAGCAATTACTACTTGTGGGCTTGTTCATTGGTATGTAGCACAATGAAGACCACAGAATGAGAATAACAAAGGTATCAGTTAGGGAGCGGGGTTGGCGCAGTGGTGAGAGCGCTCGCCTTTCACCAATGTTACCCGGGTTCGATTCCAGGCCCCGGCGTCATATGTGGGCTGAGTTTGTTGGTTCTCTACTCTACCCCGAGAGATTTTGCTCCGGGTACACCGGTTTTCCCCTCTCCACAAAAACCAACATTTGATTTGATTTATTTTAATGCAGTATGATTTCATTGCATTTGTGCTTTATAATGTCCCCAATTAGTACGTTAGTGCTAAATACATTTGACACTTAAATAAAGTCCATTATTATTATTATTATTATTATTATTATTATTATTATCAGTTCTTTAAACAAGAACCAAAACAAAGGGTGACTTATTCACATCAAAGATACCCAACATTACCTCCTTCAAATGACTAACTCATATATTGCCACGATCTAGTTAATGCTTGAATCGTCCTATACTGCTCACGACTGAAGCCACAGAAACAAAGCTTTACCTGTCATAGACGTGTGTTTTGTCAGCTGTTTCTTCTGCTGGCATCGCTTCGTATAGAGGATTTTCATTTTCTTTCTCAAGTTTGGGATCGTATTTATTTCTCTCGTTATTAATATCACTGTATATGGAATCCTCTTCTCCGTGCGATGCGTAGAGCACATTTTCTGAGATCAGAGATCTACAAACCACGGATCTTAGTACAGAAAAAAAAAACATGAAAAAATTTGTGATTCAATTTTGTACCAATAAATTCAAAAATGTGTGCCACAGGCAAAGTTCATGATACTTACGTGTATCTTTCATATGACTTATTGTCCACTGCCACTAATGCTGCGGAACTATTGGAGCTGTAATTAATTTTTGTGTTAGCAACAATGTATATTTGACAGACATCAAACTCTATGAGGCACCACGTCGATTCTTAAACACTTACTTTTGATATAACACTTTCGGCGTGTCGTCTCGTTCATTGCCTCTCTTTTTCCTAAGTGTATAAGAGTCATGAAAAACCACGAATCATAAAGACCTTGAACCTTTAATTCTTTTGAAAGCTTCTGAACAGTACTGTACTGTGGCATGGTTTGCTTAACTTTTTATCTGAAGATGTAACCTATGCAGTGTGACTATTCTTTGAAAAGCTACTAAACAAAACTGTACTGTGGCTTTTTCTGTCTTAAGTTACAGTGTGGTACTAACTTTTTCTGTGGACTAAACCACTAGTGCCGAGTATGACCATTTGAACGTTCTTAGCTGTGGATTAAATCAAGCTTTTTTTCCCCATTTTTTGGCTAGGTTCTAAATATTATTCATACCTTACACAGATTGTGTTATCATTTAAATATCATCATGTTATCATTTTAAGTGAATTCGGTTGTATCAATTTTGTACTCCTTGTACTTGCTAGTCAAAGGTGTAAATATGTGTTCTTACCTTTGGAAGTAAAGGAAACCTCCCACAAAAAAGGCCACCATAACACACCCCACTAATGGGATGACAATAGCTGCAGCGTTAACACCTACAAGAAAAACCTCAGCTATTAGAGACCTTTCATTTTTACGAGGAAGGGGGGAGGGGGCTGATGGGATTTTTTTTTTGGGGGGGGGGGCATGTGAAAAACGGCTTTTTAGGGGGTGGGGCATTCCAAAAAAAATAGGTAAAATGGGGGTCAATATTTTCTCAATACTTTGAAATGGCATAATGTTTTAAGAGGAGGCCATCAATGAAATCGCTGCTTTAAGTGGGGGGAGGAAGTGAAAAAAATTGGCAAGCTTAGGGGGGGTCACGCAATTTTTAAATGGTTCTTCCCGAATCACACCAGCCTCCCCTCCCTCGTAAAAAATAAACGGTTTCTAACTTGTTTTTCTTGAGTAGTTTTTAAAAACAATGATAATAGTAACTGATGCTGCCTTTACTCATTCGATAAAAAAGAAAAACCTTAATTAAAGTTACATGAGGATTAAAGAAATTTGCATTTTTCGCAGTAAAAAATAAATAAGAATCAGCCAATCAGTCACCTACTGACTTCGTGTCCAATGATGCGCTTGTTCTTGTGGGTTGATCTTAATTTGCAGCGAGTTCTTATAGGTGATATGTCACTCTGTTGTCCCCTCAGACAACAAACTTTTGCCACACATTGTTCCTCTTTATCCAGCGGTATAAATGAGTACCAGCGATATACTGAATGCTGGGGATTACTTGTGCCTTTTCCTTAGACAAGAAACTTTGTTCCACACTGTATTCTCTCTGTCAAGTGTATAAATTGTTACTAACCGCGATTTCTGGACTAGTTAGTATCTGATCCAGCTGGGAAGTAATAGAACTACACTTCAAAGTGCCTCATGTTTACAGAAACAAGGATAGGTTCCGGCCATACATGTGGCCTCTATTTTTTACCATGTGTGGAAAGGCGCGTTATTCTCCGTTTTTTCAAGTGCTTAGCTTGTTTTATTTAAAATAGAACTGCTATTTTTCACTTTTCTTCTGCAAACACAAATCGCTTCATAGCAAAGGAATTGAATTTCCCGTGTTACCTCCTGTAAGGCCTGAAGCATGACTTCCGGTACGAGCCTTATGAACTGGTCCTTTTGGTGCGTCACTGGGAGGTGAAGTTTCATTTAGTGACAGGCTTTCTGTGAAAGTTGATGAATGACTTTCGCTTCCGCCTGGTTTCTGAGAAGATGACATCACTTGTGATGTTGCTGGTGACGTGGCAGTGGTAGAAGGCTCTGAATTAAATGAGGACAGATGTTTCTGTCAATTTAACAGATTATTGACAAATTATTATTGCCTTTCTATTCGATCGTCCTATCTGTCTATC
Source organism: Ricordea florida (assembly GCA_949710005.1). NCBI lineage: Eukaryota > Metazoa > Cnidaria > Anthozoa > Corallimorpharia > Ricordeidae > Ricordea > Ricordea florida. The sequence goes on along the minus strand of OX453282.1, from coordinate 28,339,618 downwards.
CATTTATCTCACTATTTATCTTTTCATCTGTCCGTCTAAAGTCGCAAAACACTTGATCACCACCTGATCAATTTTTCCTTGGAAACTCACCAGAATGATTGACAGCAGAGTAAGATGCATTGAAGCCAGTGAAAGAACCATTGACATCTGACTTAAATATCACAAACAAGTTGTTGGATGAAGACTTGATTCCTTCCTGAGGGGGTGGGTGACCTCCATAAAACACTCCTATGACCTCCCCTGTTTCATTCTCTCCATTGTACACGTAGACAGCATGTGTATTATTTTCACCTTGTAACGTAAAGTTTGTGAACTTCAAATGAATGAGTTGTCCTAAGCTGACCATGATTCTCCAGGAGCAGTACTGGCCATCCGGGTATTTTTGTGGGAAGTTAGGAGAGTGGAATGTGCCGCTGGAATTATTCAAGGTTTCATTGCAACCTTCAAGGAATGAAATAAATGAAATTTTACACACATAATCTAATTTATAGCTTGGACTTCCTTTCTGATTACATGGGAAGAGCGCGGGTAATCTTTGTTGCGTACGAAAAGATCCTCTTTTTTTAACTTCCAGCTTTAGTGAGATTTTGGTTGATAATGTAGGAACTAAAAATACATATATTATTTTATTCATTGATGGGATTTTTGACGGAATAACTGCTCTTTCCTTGACTATGTTTGACTGAATTTCCAAATGAGAAATACAATAAATAATTACTTTGGCGCGAAATCCGTCGTACCCCTGAGGTTTTCTTGTTGTGCCTCGCACAGAGTGCCTTGATTAAGAGAGCGAAGTTCGTAATGACATTAATTGATCATCGCAGTTATGCACACAACTTAAGAAGCTGTGAAATTAAAGCCTGAAAAAAAACGCAAGCCTGAACGGGATTGGAGTGAAGTTCATTGGCAGCAATGTATTTGTATTAGCCCTTGCGCTAATAGAGTAGGCCCCTCTTGGGTGACACTATTGTAATAAACGATGGTTAAATCACCTTGATAGTAGCAGTAGTGTATTATGTGTTTGCGATTTTTTATCCCGGCACCATAAGGGTGGGCCCCTCCTTGGGTGATACTGTAGGAATAATGAGCATATTTTATCCATTCCACGGTGGCCAGCGCCCACTTGACCTGCTGACATTCAGCCGACTCATAACCTAGCAAAAAAAATGGCACCTCAGTAGGGAGGGAGATTGGATACTTTTTGTCACCAGTTATTCTGCAGCAGAAGAGGATGATGGTGTCAGCGTTATATGTGCCGGAAGGAAGTTTCCCTCCTTTTTTGTTCTCGTTACTCCAGTCGTTGTCATCCCAATGGACATAACCAAATACTGTTTCCTTAGCACATGGTCCTTTTTTATATAAACAATACTTTCCTGAAAAATAAAAATCCGCATTTAGTTTAAATGTTTTATTTTTTTCGGGCAGTTGACATTTTTTTTAATGTCAGACGGTCATACGTGAAATTATACAAGGATAAGGTGAAATGCACAGGTGCGGAAGCTTATTCTTGTTGCGTCGGTGGGACTAAGGCGAGTGGGTTTTAATGCCTGTCAAGATTTCGTTTGTTGACTCACACGTGACTTAGGGACACAGAAAGTTGGGCCTAAGCATACAAGAATGGAAAGTGTTCTTCAACTTGCGTGCTATCGGTTGTAACTACTATCCGGACTCTTTGAGCATAAAGTTAGGAAGACTATGAATATTAATGAGACAGAAAAGTAAACGATGGAAATAAAAGAAATGGACTGTAATAGCGAATAGATCATACTCATACTCATACTCATACTCATACTCATACTCATACTCATACTCGTGCCGATTCTTAAACTTCTCTAACAACTGGTTGATGCTGCGAGGCTTTCGCGATCGTCCGACTTCGTTTTTAACAGTGCTAAGGAAGAATTCAGCTGAATACATCGCATGGTATTCATCTCGAGCTCGTTCCCTCGCGAACTGGAGAAATTTAAACTTCGAGTTTTCACCGTCATTTGAAAAACAAATTTGAGCCCCGAGCTTAAACACACGTTTGGAAGGGGTAAGGATCGTTTTGTAGCCATTCCAATCCTCACATTTTAATACTTATTAATTTACTAATTCAAGAAAAAAAAAACGGAAGGAGAGAGACAAGTTCCGATAATCAAAAATTGTACATAATCCAGGTTTGGCTGCACCAGCTAAGCGTACTTGTGCTACATATAACAATACCTCTTGCTGGTGTAACAAGCGTAAATATAGGCCTTTATTTTTTACTTGTACTTTTTATTGCTTTTAACGTTACTTCAGTAAAATCAATATTCAGCTTCCAGCGCCATTCATTGTCAATACATGTTCGAGGAAACGGATCGTGAAAGTTCAGGTTAACATTTCCAGTTCGGATAGTGAATCGATCTAACTCTGAAAACATGGTCGTTTTTTCGGTCCGCACTGTTAGTTACGTAGCCTTGTTTTTCGGCGCACGGATATGTGGCCTTCGCGTTCAACTTCCAGTTACGACAGTATTTGCAGGAGGTATTTACTAATCCACAGGGGCTCTTGGCAGTATAAAGGTCGATACATTCTGTTATGGAAAAGTTCAGTGAAACAGTGGTTACCTGGAGGCCAGGACGTTCTATTTTGGTCGTTTGTTGTATCATCTTTCAGACAGAACGATCGACGAACTCCATTGTCATTAACGTATCCATCCAGATGAAACTGTTCGGACTTTTCATTGTTAGAGTGACCGGTGTCTTGGTACCTCCAGCCAGTCTCCCACTTAAAGCCTACTCCACGAGGACACCCGGATGTAGATTTAGGTATCCCGTATGAACCTGCCGGCCAGCGATTAGACCCTTAAATGGACAACCATGATAATGAGGAACGGCTTGTTTTAGTTATTGCAATGTTTGGATGTGTAAAATTGTGAGAAATTTCAAAAATACCGTGACACTACCTCTTGGAGTTTTCAAACAATTGAAATCTGGCCAGAAATGTTTGTTTTTATTCGGAACAATCCGTAGGCTAATTTAAAAGTCTTTAAAAATCTAAATTACGAAGGTAAAATGAACAACATCCCGAGTCCACCAAGGGAACACAGAGGAGAAAGGTCCAAGACTCTAAAACTAGAGATTGGAAGAGGGTTGGGTAAGGCGAGATGCCAAGCTCATCAAAAATGGAATTCATTGGGAGTCTCTTCACCCTCCCATCCGCTCTGCGCCAAAAACCGATGTTGATTGTCAATATGATGATGTCGAAATCCCTTTGCATTGATCACTACTCTATTACTATATCTCAAGTAAGTGTTCTTACGTTCCATTGTCGGCTGTCTCTCCTGAGCGAGAGAGTTGACCTAATGATGACTTATGATACTTACCCGACAGTCCCACTATATAGCACACATAGATTAACAGAGGGAAAGCTGTACGCAGTAACATCTTTGCCACGTTTTGACCCAAAAGGAACACTCAATCGTTGAGATCAAATCAAAGGGCGCTGGTGCTTCGTTAATATCAAATGGCGAGATCCCAGGATATGGTAAGCTGAACGATCCCCGTGTTGACCTTGCACTGAAACAACAGTGTCACGCACAACTGAATGCGTGCACTAGTCCCAGCAAACATCTGCATTGGGGCCTAGAATAGGTTCAGGCACGCTCTATACTTCTATACTGGTTCGTCACGCAAACACTCTTTCTCAAACTATGAACAGAATGGCGATTTTCCAAAATAAGAGACATGTTCTCTAATTTTTCTCGGTGAATACTGAGTAACCTTGTACCCCGCATTTGTGTACGAGAAAATTAATGAGTAAACTTTAAGGGATTGACCATTTTATTTTTGAAGGGGAGGGGGGTGGGCAATTTTGTCGTGTCGAGATTATTTTCCCCTTTGGGCTGTGCAAGAATTTTTTTTTGCACCTTGGCCTTTTCAGCACCTTTTTTTCTCTTGGCCCACTGTGCATGAAATGTTTTCTATAGTTTCGCTGCGCAGGAATTTTTCTTGTTAATTGCCCAGCCCCCCCCCATTAAAAATAAAATGGTCCATTCCTAAAGAAGGGGTCCTTCATTTCCAACCCCCCCCCCCTCTAAATTTTAACCCCTGACGTCTGGCATCGGCTTATTGCTGTCAATATTGTGTTCATGATCAATTACAGAGTCCTTGTCGCTACTTTACCAATGCATCAGTTGCTCGTTGTGATTTCATGTCGCCGATTTTCAGCGCCGTAGCTGAACAGAACTTCATTTATTACGGCAAAGCTGATTTGAAAGTCGTTGCCCCTTAAGCCGTCAGACAAAACATCAGTATTGGCCTTTTTCACACTAGAGACGAACAAATCGTTTGGTTGAACAAATCATCTCAGACGGACAAGTTGTCTTAGTGTAAAAACGGGATGAACAAATTTTTAGACGAACAAACCGTCTGAATTTGTCCGTCTGTGAAGACGATTTTTAGAAGACGATTTGTCCATCAATATAGTTTCCTGGGCTTTCCTGCAAACAACGCGCAACGGACCAATTTTTCGAAGAGCACCCTGACAATTTCTTCAATTATTTTAATAAGTCAAATCCTTGTTGGTTTAGAATCATTCGGGCAAGTTCATGGAAAAACAATCGTCTTGTATAACACTCAATAACTTACAAGATCTTCGTATGGAATACCTAAAGATATGTAACCGTTGATATATAATATGGTAATTGAACTGAGTTGCGTGCAATTTGGTCTGACATCATACGTGTGATTTCAAATATCACAAGTATCATTTCAGACCAAAATTGCACGACACGAACTTCAATTACCACTTTATTACGTCCAGTTTTGAAATCGCACAATTTAATAGACCTTATACAGGATTTCTGTTAGTCAAGAGCCAATATTTTATTCTAATTTGATTGGTTGTTTTATTTTTGTGTTCATTCTCATTGGCTGAAAAAAAAGATGCGATTTAGAGCCTAAGATAGTGCAATTCGTGAATAAATCAACTGATATGGGCCAAGCAAATTGCAGGGATCACCTGTGATTTCAAAATGGATGTATTAAATATGGTTAACAAATGTGCAAGTAATCTCAAATCATAAAACTGGCTAAACATGTTGGTTTCTAACTATTTCACTGGTTAATCCACATTGTGTATTGGTGTATTGTGTCTAAAGTTGTTCTGCTATTTTCTTTTCAGCTTCTGCCCTTGTTGTTTGTCCCTGAGAACAAGCAGCTCTGCCTAGCAAGAACCCAAGAACCTACAATGAGTTAAATCTGGGAACAGAGTGTTGGCGAGGGAATTATTATCATTAGAGGAATATGTAGAGCTAAACGTGTTAAGGCAGGTAAGTAATCATTATATACAGTAACAACAAGGCTAGTTATAAATATACAGCTGTTGGGTCCTGTTGGAAACTTCAGGAAACAACTTAGTGACATTCGTTGATAACTCTGTAAATACTGACACAAAATAAACCTGTTTTAAATTTACCTTTTATATTGTGGGGACATCCCCCGGGGGACATCCCTAGTATGGTGCCATTGCGCTTTTGGTTGTCTCCTTCTCCACAGCTTTTTGTTTGCTTTGTTATCTTAATTTCCATTATGTATTTGCATTGTATCGTAATAAATAAATAAATAAATCATGAAAAGACTCCACGATTGATTTGGTTTTGCCGTGTCACGATATGTGACTTGGCCAACAATTTCTCGCGGCATTCTCGTTGGGAAGTAAAGTGAAAGCCAATCGAAAGCCACTCCAGACAACTCCGCGACATCACGGAATGCCGACACCGATAAAGGACATAAAGCAGTGGCTTAGCAACAACAGTCATATAATGACTTGTCTTCTATTAAACTTCAGTTGTGGTTTTGGGAGCGAAACTGTAGAAAAGGTGAAAGACAAGTGTACCCGCTGGAGATTATGGGCGCGATCCATTCAACCAAACTTTCCGACCGGTCGGACCGGGAAAAGAGGACCGCCTCAAAAGGTGGACCGGTTTTTTCGAAACTTTTCCGGTTGGACCGAACCCATCCATTGAGTTTTGGACCGAAATTTCCGGAAATTTTGGTTGAATGGATCGCGCCCTATGTGATAGCCTGCGAACAGGCTCCCAGCGAGGGCGGGAAAAAAATTCGGCGACCGAAAGCGTGCTTCCGTGAGCGAAGCGAGTGGGAGTCGGAGCAGGTGAATTCCCTCGTCACCAGACCGCTCTCGGGTCGTCCCGCTCGCCCTAAACTACACTCGGCTAGCTCGCTCTAAAACCAACCGGGAGCCTGTTCGCAGGTTATTATGTGAGAATGAATAAGTCTTGTGCGGTAAGGTTACATTAACGTCCTGCTCCTCTTGAAGTTAAGACACTCTCCCCAGGTTGCGCTCGTTAAAAAAATCAAGATGTCGGCTGTTCAATCGAAGCGTGCCGAGTCTCAAAAATTCTGTGGGAAAACTGAGAATGTGAACAATCTAATATAAAAATAGCTCCCATTTTTTCCGTCTGCTACTAGAGAGTTTCACAGTTTTTACCAGCCCAAATGGCTAGTGAAAGAGTAAAATCCACTAGCCACAACTGAAATTCTTCTAGCCTGTGACTAGTTGGTTACCGTTAGTCTCGAGCCCTGAGTCACTTGAGTTAAACGGTCAGTGGTTGCTTTCATTTAATCGAGACCACAAGAGTCAATACCGTTCTGGCTCGTGTCCCTCTTCATGTCGTTTACATGACACGATCAGCGATCACATGACACAGTCTAATCTATGTGTAGATCTTGAGATTCTCCATGGTCCGGGATCTCATTCTGGGGGTCTCGATCTCTGCCATTGACATGAGCCGCTGAAGGGTTTCAGGGTTCAGTGCTGCATGTTCCAGCTGATTTGTTGTCATGAGCTGAATACAAGTAAACGCGTACTAATGTTAAAATAGTGAGCTACTTGGGAATAATGTTAACTAAGAAATACAAACATTGCATTGAGACAATCTAACAGCTTACAGGAGCCTGGCCAATTGGCCACTGAGCTATTCACAAACGTGACCCAGGAGCTGAAACTTTGATTCGCCTTACTTCAATTCCAGTACGCTATAAGGCTCGGTTTTCCAGGCGTGGTGGTTTTTGATGCGCGGACGACTCTTTCTGCTTGGTGACCAGAGCAGAAAATAAAATTAACTGCATGACCCGATTTCACTTTTGGACCTCTGACCACTTAGCCAGTTCTAATGCATATTCATTGTTGGTGTACCTGTTGGTTACACAAGAATACAAACAACTCTTTAAAAATAAATTTCGATCGTCTGGTACTAGAGTGCCATATTGGAGGACGAAATAAATAGTTATAATTACTGACAGAAATAAATCAGTAATTGATGGTTGTGTTCTTCCGATTAGTAGATTTGATTTGTCTCAGTTTTTACCGAAGCGAAAGATAAGCTAATATGGAAACTTATAACTGATTAGCATATGGAGCAATCATCTATATATTATGACATATCAGTTGTGGAATAGACTTATCTCTAATCGATCTGATTAGATCTGTACGATCTGAGATTCGAGAAAACAACGCCGCATTACAAATAATCAGTATGAATTTGGCAGAAAATGAATCATGTATCAAACATCGATTTTACTCGTGCAGGAAATCAGACAGGCATCACATGGTTTGAGATGGCTTCCAATTTCACATCAACCCCATACGCCTTCATTCTCACAGCCTAACTACACTTTTGTGGCCTGTTTGCCAATCAACGGTGAAACAAGACGGTCGAGTAACAAATACGGCTGTAGGTCAACTGACCTCGAGTGGGTACGTACCTGAACGAGCAGACTTACACGATACAAAAATGAAAATCCACGTAAATATTGAACAAACATTGCTTCTGAAAGCCTGTGTCTTCACCTACGACAAATCCAATAAATTCACTTGCGTACGACAAGTCCGTTAAATCTTGTGTTTTTTCGCTCTTGGAAACCTTTTCTATCAGAGAGCTACCAACCAGTTGAGGGGCTGGGGGAAACGGGCAATACTGCAAAAAACTAATGCATATTTCCTTGCATTTTTGACCGTTAAGAACCACTCCTTTAGAGGAAGCAAACGAGTGAATATCCGAAACAGTAAAATTCAAATATGAAGGAGAGAGCCTGGGAACAAATTCCATGACTGTGGCGTCATCTACATATTAAACTCCATTTGTACAGTTAGAGGCCATTCTGTTCACAAGAATACAAAACAGAAGAGGAGCCAGTTTAGTTCCTTGAGGAGTTCCGCCATTCAGCCATATGGGAGAAAGGCAGCAATCCACCTCACTAAGTGTGGGTCCACATCTAGGTTGTCCATTTCACGCAGCAGCACATTATGGTCAACGAGATCGAATCCTTTGGAGAAGTCAGAGAAAAACATTCTTACATACATCTCACCACCATCAACCGATTCCAAAATTGTGTGAAGTAAATAAACCAAGGCCTGCGTAGTGGATCTTCCTGGAAGAGCAAACTGCTTACTGTCCAACTTATCCCGAACACACATGAGTAGGGACTAAGCTGAGAAACCTTCCAGTACTTTGGCTACAGGTGAAGTTAACAACACTGGTCTTAAGTCACTTTCAGCAGACACTGGAGGGCGGCACTTCGGGACGGGAACCACAATAGCTTGCTTCAGTTGTGCTGGAACATAACCCTGTTCAAGCGAGGAGTTGTATATGTCAGCAAGAACAGGAGCAAGTTCAAAGGCAAACTCTTTCCAAACAATATTCGGGATCAACTCGGGACCTGGAGATTTTTTAACCTTCAAGGCACGTAGGGTCTTATACACTGTACACTGGGAAATATACAGGGGCGCAGGCATCGGCCCAAACACCGGTGAGAGAGGCTCTAAGGAACGAAAGTGAGCCGTCAGACTGCCAAGAAATTCGTTAAACTTCAGTGCTAGTGTAGCTTCATCAGGAACGTCGCTGCCAATCAGCTGAGATGACCAATCACCAGGACACGAAAGGCCACCCCCATCTTTAATATCCTTCCACCATCGAGAGATATTCGAGTCCTACAGGCCAGATACTTTGTTCTCATAAAAACGTTTCTTACATTTAGAACACGCTTCCTGGACTCTCTTCCGAAGTTGCTTGTAGTTGTCAGACGTCTTTCCCCATCTGGCGAGGGCTTTTTGGCGCTGTGCAATCAGGAGTTTCAAACTAGAGGTGATCCATGGTTTGTCGGTTGCCGAGATTTTAACTTTCCTGGATGGAAAAAATGTGTAAACAGCCTTCATCAGACAACTGTGTAGGAAATCAAACTTCGCCTGCACCTCCCAGATGTTTAAAATTGATGACCAGTCATAAGTTGTTATCCATGCCCCAAAGTCCCGTAAACGACTGACCCTAGTGCAAGTGTCAGGTAATATTTTAGATTTAGCCCTCACATTTGAGGATTGATTACCATCCAGAACTGGTTTAATCAGAAGAGCGTTGTGATCACCACTTCCAATCTTAGGTAACTGTACTGGTTTTGATAGCAGTTTAGGCTTGTTGGTAAAGCACCAGTCCAAAAATAGAATTATTCCGAGTAGGCACCGTTACAATCTGCCGCAATCCTGTTGCCATAGTAACGTCAGATGATTTAATTCGAGTAGATGTTGGATTAAAATCACCAGTTATAATCACCATTCCCTCAGGGTAGCTGGCTAGGAAGTTCTCAATGTTCTTCTGTAGATGAGCTATCAGCATAGAATTCTGCTCAGCAACATTACTTGGCCGAATCTTGAGCCAAATTGATTCAATGCACAAGGAAAACTACTTCAGCTGTATCTTGAAAACTGGAACCTTAGGAAAGAAGTTAAAAGGGGTTCGAGTTTAGTATCAGGAATCAACAGAAATATATCGATAATTTGTTTTTATTATCAACTTGGCCATAAATTACTGTAAGCTGTAATGCTAACCAGTTAAAAATCAACTGACTGGGTTTTTCTCAGACCTGTAAAGAATTAAAAACAAGAAAAACTTTTCCTGTTATGTCATAACACCTTATACTCCTCATAACCCACCCCCCCTCCGTCCTCTTCACCATTCGTCTTCGCCCCCCCCTCCCGAGCCCATCTTTTTTACAAATTTATTACTACCCTGGGCTACTAACAACGCCTGGAACTGGGTGCATTTTGTTGCCTAAGCTCTGTGTTCTTGTGAAACTGTTAAAAGGATCTCTCTGAGTCACAATCAGCGTCGCATCATACAGCAATTTGACACTGACTGTACAGCTATGTTTTTCACTCATTTTCTTGGCCATCAGCTCAACTGTGGTTGGCAGTTTTCTTTCAAGGATTTTATCTGATTCGGGACGAAGCAGCCATTTTTATTTAAGGACAAGGTTATAGGTGCCATCTTTTTCTGTGACTGGAATGAAGTTACATCCAAGTTGTAATGCGTCTCATATTTCTTTTTCCCTTGCCCTTGAGGTCTCGACTACTATTGTGTTATGTATTTAAGGCAATAAACAATTCGAAAGCAATAGTGTCTTGTCGGATGCAAATTGAGTGCTGTTGAAGAGTTAGAGTAGAAACTGAAATCGTTCACGACGCCGGACCCAGCGATAGAAGACTGAGTTACACGCAGAGAAAACGTAACTTACGTGAGACGTGAAAATTTGATAGCAGTATTAACAGAGTTGGAATTCGTCCCGAGGGAAGCGCAAAAGTCACTTAAAACGAGCTTCAGCATGCGGAAAACGAAAAGACACGAGTTTTGATGCAGAGTATTATCGGTTCGGTTCAGAAATCAATGTAAGTATGAGTGTTTTCACTCATCTGTTCGCTCGTGTGCTTTTTGTGACAGCTTTATCCACTGCTAGTGGGGTGAAAACCAAGAATAATACCAAGATAGGAGGAGAAGGTAAGTTCAGTTTACTTTGTTTTACGTTCATGAGTGTTTTACGAAGGTTTTAGTCATAAGCAACGAAGGAGGAAATTCTCTCAACACCGAGCAGTCGCATCAAAACTGATAATAAAAGTATAGCTCTGAACTGAACTACTGATAGAGCGTCATAAGCCGATGGGCAAAAAGCAAAGCATTTATCATCTCCCGCTTCAAACAACTCGTAACTTTTATTGAAGCACAGCTGATCACTGATCTTCATGAGTACGACGATGAAACTTGAAAAAGCAAAAGGTTTGATCCCTTCATTCAAACAAGTCTTTAAGTTAATTCCGAAAGTACTGATCTGGTTTGGTACGGCGGTAAGACACGAGAACTAAAGAATTCCGATGCGAACAACCCTTACGTTACGCATTTTATCCGCGACCTTACTCTACCCCGGGTCAGGTCGGGATCAGTCCTGGCACAGGAAACACAGGAATGAAACGTTTGCTTTCCTCGCTCTGAAACAGGAACTCGCAGGAACTTGAATGCTTGACTTTTTTGCGCTCGAGCTTGTTGTAAAGATTCGTTTCAACTTGAAGTTTTTGTTTGCCAGCATTCTATCAAACAATATAATCAAAATTTGTTTTTAAGTGGTGGAAATGTAACATCACGTGCGCCCCCGAGGCTTTAACTCGTAACTTATTTGTCAAATGACGCTCGTGTTAATGCTATGCACAATCCTGTGTTGTATGACGTCAAATCGTTCAAACCCACTTTTGAAGCTCCTGACAAAGTCAGGTGGTTTTGTTTTTACTGACATCTGTTTTGCTCTGTTCTCAGCTGAAGAACCATCGCTACCTGTTCAGAATGTATCCCTTCCTGAGAGTAACATGACGGTCAGATCATCAATAAACTCCATGCTAAAAAATAGCACAACAACACCATGGACAACTAAACAACTTAAAAGTGTTTCAACACAAAAAACATCTGTTGGTCTGAACTCTAAATCGTCAAAACCAGCTACAGAGCCCAGTAGAACCTCGGTTATTTTCAGTGTTTCCACGGGAAGACTTGTACACAGTGTTCAGAGTGTTGAAAAGCGCAAGAGGGTTGTGCTACCAATCGTTTTACCTGTGCTTGGTTTTACCTTCATCGTTGTTGTCTTTATACTAATACTATGTTGGATACGCAGAAAAAAGTGAGTCTAATCATCCGCCGTGTCTGTCTTATCTTAAGCTGTATCTACACTAGCATTGTAGAATCCTTGGTCATTCCTGCAGTCCATAGCCAAATTAATATTATTGGCCTGTCAGTTACCCATATTGTCTACCTGACAGTTTGTCCCAACGTTTGATCAGTCACATCACGTTTGAGCTCTCACAGCAATTGTTGCAATAAGATTTGTACAAAATATTTCTTTTTATTTTAGAACAATGAAAATTAAGGAGGGATTTCAAGAGGAGATGGCCTCGATATGTCTACAGTAAGTTTTCACTTCACTTTTTATCTCCATTTAAGACAAAAACACTTTTAAGGAGGATCATGTGGAAATGGCTTGTTGGTCCTTTCCTCTTTGGGAGTAGTACCTAGTGCGATGGCCAGCGGCAAATTGTGAGAATTAACGTCTCTGTCACTTGGATAAGACTGTCGCATTGAGCGCGGTGATTAAATCAATCTAAGTAAGTCATTTTTAAAAGCTGCTTGCTCGTCAGTCCAGTACGTCATTCGTTATTGGCTATCGTGAAATGAGGTTTTAGCGACGTCACATTGAGCGCATAGTACCTATATACTGTTCGTAATGACATGAAATATAACAGTAGTGACATGGTACATATCTCCTAAATCAACTTAAAAGTTGCGCCCTATTCTACTGTTTTAGGGCCTTTAATCGATTAATGGAAACTCTTTGTGGCAGTAAATTTCTGCTAGAAACTAAAAGGGCTCTTTCTCTATTTTAGTGATGAACTGGCTCTGGAGTCACTGTATGCGTCGTGGAAACCGTTTATGGAAACGAAAAGTGTCCCAGAAGTTAAACTGGTACTCGAGGTGTCTGAATAACATGGAATTTCGTTACTCACAATGTACCGACTGTATCTCACTGTTAATTTTTGTGAGGTGAAATGCTATCAAAGGACAAATCCTTAGGGTGTGTCTGTGTGTGAAACCAAACTGTTCTTATCTCATTCCGCAGTCGTTGTATATATCTTAATGAATATAGTGGTTGATCTCTTCAAAGTAATACCTCTCTTGATGTAGTCCGAAAGGACGAAAGCGCTCTACGCTTTTATTGAAGGCATACAACAATATCGTCACTTACCAGTCAAGGATCAGTAAAGGGTTAATCAAACAGATTACAAATCATATAAACTGTAATGATTATTCTGCCTCCTGCAATCCGTTTTTCCAACTGACTTTGCGGTGGCCATGAGTAAAAGCTGGCCACCGGCATCATCACGTGATCCACCCGACAACTATTATTATCTATCTAAAAATTCAAAGAATGTCTCCGACAGACAGCTTACAAGTTAAGCACTATGAAATGATTCAAAGCAGTACTTTGATGTTCAGAGAGACAAAACCTATCACAGCCCCACTTTGGACTTGATTTGGCAATTTACCACCATGGAGTAATTGACTCTGAGGTGCGCACTGCAACTCAGACAGCATGTTCAAACCTTCCAGGTGTGGCTGGGCTTTTACCAAGGTAGGTAACCCAAAAGGAACTTAAAGCCGCCCCATCCAGCCTTGCCGAGGCATTCAGAGTTGCCCAACCAGGCAACAGTGCTATCTACTGGAGGGTCACCCTTGTACAGATGATCTTCATACACACCAAAGAGCTTTCCGTCAGCCATAAAAAACAGGTGTTGAAACTCACCCCACCTTGCTGCACCAATCAGAGTAGCTGTTGCCCTCCACTTATCATCTGGGCTGGCAGGTGGTAATCCCTTGTAGAATTTATCATCAATAACACCATACATGACTCCATGTGGATCCATGAACAGAAACTTGAAGTCGTTCCATCCCTCATTACCAATCATTGTCGCCGTATGCAGCCAGTCATCAGTGTCGTATGTGGGTGGGGTTCTCCTGTACAACTTGTCATCATGGACCCCGTACAAAGTTCCGTCACGATTGAAGGACAGATGCCGAAATGAATTCCACCCTCTAACACCAACAAGCTCGGCGCTGGGAAACCAGTGATCAGAGAGCCTCTCAGGGGGTGACCTCTTAAATAATCTATCTTGTTCAACACCATACAAGGTACCGTCCGGGTGGAAGAACAGATGATGAAATTCACACCAGCCTGTGGCTCCTATCTGGGTTGCCGAGGAAATCCAGTTATCCTTGTCATGTTTTGGTGGATGTCTCTTGTACAACTTGCCACTGATTGCTCCGTAAAGCTCTGTGCTCTGGGTGGGCATGGTACTGGAAATCAAAGATAAATATTTCCACTTCAATGTAAGTACATTAAACGGTTGCTTAAATGGTGCTCCCCCCTCTTCTCCCTCCTGAGTATTCCTGATTAGCATGTTACGGCTGAGACAATTACATTTTTTAAAATTATATTCAAAATTGAATGAAACACGAAACTAAGACGATAGAAATTTTGTGAAAACTTTCTTTCGCTTAGTTATCACTATTCCAGAAATATCTCTTCATACCCTCAAGTGACGTGCTAGGGTCAGCGATGGAATATGTTTTACTTGAAGCTGTAAATTTCTTGGGACTCGTGCATTTGTGCATGTTTCTCTACATGCGTCATGCAACCTTGAACTGTAAAAACGTATGGTAACAAAAATGTCAAAAGTCATTCGCTAATTGCTTGTTTCGTAGAACGAGCTGAAAAGTGTTGTCCTTTCTGTTCCATCAGCTACTTCTTTATGAAATGTAAGAATTAAGTGATACTTTGAGTTTCTCAAGGTTCATTGAACTGCGTCAAATTTCCCTTGATTACAATTTCTTTTGCACTGACATTGCTCACAAAACTGTAAATTGAAATTCTCTTGGGCCTCAGCTATTTCTTTGTTAGTTGCGAAAGCGGTCTTGTTTCTGAATGTTGTTTTCTTTTTTATCTACCATACCTGTGGCATTTAAGTACTCGTTCTATAAAGTAGAAATCCTGGTTGCAGGCTGCTGGTTAGATTGTTTCTGGGTTAACTTACTTGAACTTCCTAAGCTTGTTCAACTTTCTTGTCCTAAGGTGTTCTCAAATCGTCCTTCGTGTTTCGAAGAGAGACCAAATGTGGCTTGTCTCAGACAGTGCTCATTAATGACGCGAAACGAAATATTAATGCTGTGGTGTCATCAGTGCAAGAGCCTATTACATGGGTACCTGTCACTGTGTTGCTCATATATAGTTGCTGAAGCACTAGACCGCTGATCCGCTACCCAGCGTCGCCGCGGTTAGCTATGGGAAATGTCAGTGCATAGGAGGGTGGCTCTCAATCGTTTCAAGACAAATTTTTTTTACCATGTTGAATACTACCATATGCCTAGACTCTGACTAATAGCATTCTGATGCAAATGAATATATGAAAGACCATATATTTGAAATGCGGATTAATATGTAATGACATTAATTGATCATCGCAGTTATGTACACAACTTAAGCACTTGTGAATTTGAAGCCTGAAAAAAACTCAGGCTTGAACGGGATTCGAACCCATGACCTCTGCGATACCGGAGCAGTGCTTTACCAACTGAGCTATCAAGCCAACTGGGAGCTGGTCATATTGTGAGTTCGTTATATACCCGTAGATGAAGCTATGTCAGCTGTCAGCTATTAGAATTAAGAATGGGGTAAGTTTTGTGGTTGCAACTCTTGAAAAGTACCATTTCCCGTCTTTCATTATTTTATTACCCTGATTTCCTCCAATTTAAAGACTTGTTGTCTACGTCGTATATTCAGCATATGGTGTCACCTAACTGATCTCAGCAGATGCCTGCGTTGAACATACCTATTATTTATCGTTTAAAAATCGATTTTCTTTCAAAATGACGCTGGCTCTTGGAGTCTTTTTCTTCAACTCTACCAGATTAGAAATGACAGGCTCATCCTTTTTAGTTGGACCTTGGATATAGAGGAATCAAGGTAGATTATTGTAGAAACGAAGTAACACGGTAGAGCGATAATTTCATTTGATGTTAAAGCCACATTTTTATCTTATTTTGCCGGACAAGATTCAAAAGCTTCAAGATGAAACGCTTTTAAAATATGGGGTAGATTTTGTTTTGTCAGCATTTTATGAAGTTTTGCGTGAGTATTAATATATTGTGATCACTAGTATTCGATATAGCTGCTTAGCAACGGACGTGTCGTTTAGGTTTTCCGATCATACACCGTTTGTTTTGGTCCCATACATCGATCTTGTGTAACGTCCCTGGTACTTAGAACGGTCAATAATATTTGCCGTCAACATTCAAAACCTTCTGATTGTTGTTTAGAAAAAAATTATTTAAAATCATGACTGGTAAAGTTGTTGACCATTCTATTTCTTGTCGAAGAAATTTAAAATGGCCGGCCTAGCCCCTTTTGGAAGAGACGACCAGCCACTTCTGGAGGTCAAGATAATTGGTGGAAAACGTGTAGAAGTAGCTGTGGATAAGTATGGAAACCCTCTGAACCGGGAAAATAAAAGCATTGGCTCATCCAGCGGGAACGTTCAAAATAAAGGCTTGTCTTCCGCCACAAATCCTGCTGTCCAGTCTTCTTTACCACCTTGGACATCACGGGAGCATACGCCGCCTAGAAAAATCTTGAAATCTTTGGGAAGTTCAGGAGATCACCACACTGACACAAGAAACAGCACAGGAACGTTTTCGTCCCCGAATTCACCGTCTGTTTTACCTCCGATTGAAAGGAAAGATCGTCCAGGGAATTCAGCTGATTATGTCCCGGATAAAGGATCTTTGGCTTCCAGACTCAATTCCGCACTCACTGGTTTTGATACGGTGCGACTGAAGCAAGCTTATTTAACTTTTGCGGGATATGATTCTACTTTATCAGGCTTTGTTTCTACAGAGCAAATCGAGAAGGAGTTTTCCAGATTGCAAATTCCAGTGAGAGGTGAATTATTGGATGAATTAGTGACCATTTTCATGTCTGGTCACAGACCAGATTGGGTTAACTATGAGCAGCTACTCAAATTTCTAAGTGATGCAGTTCAACCGACTGCCTCAAGGGAATTTCATATTCCTAAGTTGGATCTGAATTCTAAACCTGGTGAAAGGTTAGTGCAAAGGTTCAAGTCAAATAATTCCCCAAAGGGGTCTGAATTACCATTGAAGCCAAATCAGGTTTCACCCAGACCAGGACCCCACTCAGGTCGGCAGAGTGCGATAGCAATTAAAAAGGCATTCCAAGACAAACAAGATACTGAGATCCTGTTGCAAATGGAACAAATGCTGAAGGAAGTTAACAATGCTCAAGAACAAGTCAACATGTTACAGAGAACTTTAGAGGATCAAGATAACGCTAATTCAGAATTTATGAGCACGCAAAAGGTAACTTGTTTTCCAATCAATTTGTTTCAGTTTTTTCCTGTTACTCTGAAAATCTGATCTCTTCCGGCAAATTGCATTCACTTTTGTTAGTTTGGAGAATGTTAGATTAATTCAATATCACTATTTTATTAATTTTTGAATATCCATCCATGTTTGGAAGTGCAACAGTTTGAAACACAATTAGAATCCTGGCTTAAGTATCATTTAGTGTATGCTGCTAGAGTAATACCTCAATGGTGTCCTTATCAGTTGGATGCAGTCAGCTTAGAAGTTGTAAACCATGCTTATAAACAAAGTACAGATTTATGTTTAGTTCCATTGTCACATATTTACTGATTTCAGCTGAAGACAATCTGTTTACGGCATCACATCCCTTTCAATAACTCATTGTTGGACAAAATTTTTACCCGGCTAGATAGATACAACTCTGGCAAAGTAAGGTAAGACACTTGTAATGATTGCTATTTGGTTCAATTAGTACTAGTGTTATTCAGGGTCAATAATAATTATTATTGTGTGGTCAATTATCAGTCATTGATAGCAGTACAATCCTTCAATAACTGTTGTTGCCATTACTGTGTACTTACCTTTAGAATAATGCATTACTTTATTTTTGTAGTTGGGTGGAATTTATCTCATTTGTTGAGAGGGCCTTGCCTCTATTGTCTTCCTCTGTATTGTCAGCCACAAATCAAAGTGTTAATCATGGTGGCTTGGAAACTCCACCCTCCAAACCCCTATGGGAGACAAGGCAGCCCCTTCAGAATCTGAGCAGAGGGGAACAACGTACCCCAGTGGACACACCCTGGGATCAACACGAAATATTTGAAGAGCAGCAGAAAGTCTTAGGTAATATTTTTATACATATTTTGACAGAAGCTTGTTGACAGCAGGAGTGGGTAATAGTTACTTGTTTGGTCCAATGTAAATGTACCACTGTAAATGGAAAATTGTGGCAATTTGAAGGGTATACAGTCATTCATTTTATACCTCAAAATAATATACACTGTACATGCAAAAATTCCCATGATGCTGACTGGCTGAGAACATGTCAATTAATTCCAAACTGTGCAGAAAGTTGAAATTGAGCGCAGAAATTGGATGAAATTTTTGGATGTATATGGTTAACAAGTAATCAAGTGATTTTGACTGCAATTTTGTATAAATAAGCACTCACAAATTTTTCAAAGGCAACAAATTGTACTTGCCCTTCAGGCTCATGCAATTTTTTCAGTCTTCAGGAAAAATTTATTTGTGTTAATTTATTCCAAATTACACTCAAAACCATGTGATTATCTTTACATGTAGTATAGACAGGTGGTCCTAAACCTTTCAAACTGATAGGGCAGGTCAGGTAGAGCTAGATTTGGTAGAGAATTCATGAAGAGTTCAATATTAGGTTCATATACATTAAAGGCACTGTCAGTAACTTGTTTTGTGTAAGTTTACTGTAATTGATGAACATAATGTATATTTAAATGAACAGTAAAGCACATTGAGGAACAGAGTAGAGAAAGAGCTGGAATCTTAAGTCGACAGCAAAGAGATCTGAACCACAGACAGAAATCCATAGAAAAAGATCGTTTAAATGAACCACCAGAGCAAATTAGTGGCTATGATATGTCACCAGAGGATGCAGAAGAAATGGAGCGACTTGAGGAGAGAAGGCAGGAATTGCTAAAAAGACAGTATGACTTGATTCAACAGAAACGACAAATTCAGAAGGAACAGGAGGAAATAAATCAGTTTATTCTAAGCCAGAAAGACAAGTTGTATGGTGAAGATAGAGATCGAGATCCACCTCACTATGTTGACGATGAAAGCAAAGTAGAAAGGTTTATGAAACTGGCAAATGCATTGTATGTCTGTGAACAGGATCAGTCAGGTAGGTTAATCAATATGCATTATTGACCAAGTGTTAGTTCAAGATGTCAGCATATTGGTGAAGTTCTCTTTTTGTGTTTTTATTGACCTGCGATGTGGTCAAGGTTATTCAGCCATCCTGCCCGAAGACGCTTGGTCAATAAAGGATTCATATGTGGTTATTTTGTTTTGTTTTGTTTTGTTTTGCGGGGCAAAGCAGGAAATGTGAAACAGTGGTAAAGATAGTCCCAACTTGCCAGCTCGGTATCCAATCGGAACTCAGTGTTCGCCTCACCTTGCTGGCTTCCCGAACCGGCCAAATACTAACAGTGCATAAAGCGCTAGACTTAACAGACAACTGTCTCTATTTCAAAGTACTGACTGTATTTTCGAATTATTGAATTCAAATGTTACAAATTTGGTTTTGTGCTACAATTGTTTCAGTATTGCGACTCTCCTCGTCATGATTTGATTTCATTTGTGCCTTACAGTGTCCCCTAGCTATTAGTATGTCAGTGCTGATACAGTTGACACTTAAATAAACTTCATTATTATCATGAGTATTGATTTCCCATCATTTTCATGTAAGAAAATTCATGTTTGGCATTCTTACTCAGAAAAAGCTGGATTTAAATTCGGTCCAAGAATCTTATTCTGAATTGGCTTTCGCCGGTTTTCGTGTAGTTTTCGAGAAGTGCATATAAACTTTGTAGAAATTTTATTCAGTGCGTATGAAGCCAGTGAAAGGCTAGGCAAAAACATTTAGTGCTACTTACTTAACACAAGCCCACCTCCCACGGTGGGGAGGTGTCCTTATAGATAGGTTAACGAGAGAATTGATTTTATTTGTTCAATTAACAAAAAGTAAACATGTTGGAAAGGTAGCTGTGAGACTCTGTTAGGGGGGGGGGGGGGTTAGTCATCCCTTATCCTTAATATTCCGGGGGCAGTTACCCCTTATCCCTAATATTATCCCCAAAATTACTTATCTTTGGAATTTGACAGTTGGTGTAAAGCGACCCGTTCCTGTTCGTTGCCAGTCGCTGGTGATGCAAAAGTGACCAAACGTGTGACAATCAAAGCTCTTTTTTGTTATCCTTAAAACTATCTCAGTTATTCCTTTTCCCTATAATTATTAAGTCAGTTATCCCTTATCCCCAAAAGTATTTAGTCAGTTATTCCTTATCCCTAAAACCCCTAACAGGGCCTCAGCTATGGAATGAGGTTTGACTGTAACTGTTAATTTGGGGCATAAAAATTATATTATGGGAAGGAAAAGTACGGAGAATGCGGTTCTCGTTTTCGTTCAAAACCGAGAAAATCCTATAATTTGTTTAGGTTTCTGAGCAGATTCTGTCTGGTAAAATTTGATTTTAATTCGTCAGCAGGTCTCATAGATGCTGATGAAGCCCGACGTCTGTTAAAGAACTACAACCTTGTCAATCAACTGGACTTTTCCACGGAATTGATTGAAAACACTATACGCGTTTGTTCCACTACAGATGGCAAAGTTAGCGTGGATGATGTAATTAGTGAACTTAAAGGCCATCTATAATATAGTTATGTTTAGACAGGAGAGAATCGCTGCTGATTTAGATCAGTTCCGCTCGTGTGTGTTATTTTTATAGCTCTCAGTTAGTACGCTCGCTGTGATTGGTCAATTTAGCGGGACGTACTTTACTGTACGGTCCGCTAAATTGAAAGGTTTGCTTTGGTCGCCAAAATGTCTCCAGAGATGAAATAAATATCTTATAAGCCTAGTTTTCTCTGACCGTACTGTAAGTTACGGATCCTAGCGGAATAAACTCGGTCCGTACCTCGAACTCGGTTAGTAAGAGGTATGTACAGTATTCGGAAGCTGAAGTCTTTACTCTTTTACTTCTCAGATGTGAGTACAAATTCTCCTTTTACTTGTGATACATGGCTTAAATTCTTCTAGTCTTCAAACAGTGTGTCGATTTGGATAATTTTTCGTTTGGACGATTCGATATCCTGAGTTAAATTTTCTCAGGTAGTTTAAACATCCGGGCTCGTTCAGTTTCAGAAAGCTCATTAGTGCTAATCTAGGATTAAACAGTAATCAAAGCTCAGCACTGTGGTTTAGGACTTATTTTGGTTTCCGTAGGATCCTGCTCCTCTTTTCTTGACAGTCTATTGATGTTGCGAGGGGACGTTTCATATTGCTCCCTTGTGGAAGTGAAAGGGTTAAAGGCCATTATCTTATATGATACTCACCTGTATTATTATTGTTGTGGGTGTAAATAGTGTTGTCAAAGGATGAAATCCTTAGAGATAAGCTTCTGTGAGAGGTTATGTTAGAATAATATATCAGCTGTGTCAGAGCAGAAGGTGACCAGTCTATTAACAAGTCTTGTAACAAGATTGAAAACTTAATGGCCTTGTAATTTTTAGCCAAAGTTGTAAAGGGATTTTTTGCTTACTGTGATTCTTTCTTCTTTCCGCCAACTGTAATTATGTCACATGTATTGTGTCGCATGTTTTGAACTGACAGATTTGTTTGGTGTTAAATCAACACTTTATAATTTACAAAATATAGAAACACAAGAAATTGAAAAAAAAGGTGCCAAAGTTGATGTATTTTAAAAGAAAACGCTTATCATGTGGATGCACTGTTCAGGTGCTGTTAACGCTACATATTTGCATCTTACCATACCACGTGAATTAAATCGAACAGTGCCGCAATATGGAGTTGACACCACGCCACTTTTTGAGTAGGTTGTCCTCCAATTTCGTATCAGTTATCTGTGGTGTCGATTCCCTATCATCAGTTTATTTAAGACGATATGACAAAGTCCCAGAGCTTTACTGTTGACAATCAAGGGACCAGTGGACCCTGTGTCCTATAGTTTTGTTTGGTGTGAATGTTTGTTGATTTTTCACTCGTGGAAGAACTACTACCTTTGTGTATGCCCTTCTGACAGAAAACATTTGGTCCCCATGGGACGAACCAACATATTTTTGTCTCATGTGAGTATTATCAAGTTACTCAAATGCCACGCAGATTCTACAGTATTCGTTGTAAATTCGTTCCCCGCTACTATGTGCCCTTTGAATTGCAAGGAGTGAGATTTGCACAAAAATTGTAGGAGAGGGGTAAGTCCTCATCTGGCTCAGGACATGTTAGCTGTTTCGATACGTGGCATGTGAAGCAGAAAACCTGTTCCCAATCCAACGGTTTGCACCTTTTTGTTCTTACTGATAAATGGTCACAGTATGACGACGTAACTGATGAAGCAAAGGAATCCGTTATAGAACATTATCCTCAATGAGTCATTCCAAGGAAGAGAACCTTTTCAAACGCAGTCACTCATGGGCGACTTCAGTAAGATACGGCATAAGGCCTAAGAGTTTGTTTCACAAGTCAAAAGGTAAGAGCTTGAGAAAAAAAATGCGCACCTATCACAATGCTTCCTATTATGCACAGTAAAACTTTCAGTAAAACTTTCAGTGATATTGAAGCATCATATGGCTACGATGATTGCTAAGAATGTCAATTTGACAACGTAATAACTGTAAGTTCCACCCAGGAACCCTACATAGGACTAATTATTAGAAGACAATTCGACTAAAAAAGACGTAATAGCTACACAGGAACGCATGTTTGAAATTGTACCTCGGTCCCCGCAAAAGACATCGTTTTAAACTTGTGAATGGCACACATGCAGTGTGACCATTCTTCAATTGGGAAGCTACTGCTGTACTCTGCTGTTCTCTGTTTTATTACACGCGAACTGTACATGTTTTATTAGCGTGTCAGAATAGAACCACGCAGTGTGATCATTCTTTGGAAGGTTGCTTATGCTGTTGAAGAGCGCTTTTCAAGCAGCGCTGTTCGTTTCACGCTGTTTTAGACACAAACAGTTTGGAGTTATTTGTCTCTTTTCGCCCTTTCTTCCTTTGCAGTAAAAAGGCTTATATACGTGCAACAATAGATCTTTATCACCTTCACCTGTCCCCCAGCGCCAAGTTGGCGCATAGGGCCTCAATAGATCTTTATACAATAATCTATATCATGTTTTTTCCTTTAGGATTTGAATCTGTACCACAAAACTCCTGACTGATTGTATAGTTATGTCTATGTGCCTATCTGTTTGTTCTTTACAGTTAACAATAGTGAGTTATTTAGTTTGGTTTATGAGGTTTTTATTTGTATGTTCTGCTCTTTATGGGGTTGTTTTGTCACCTACTAAATTAGCATGATGTAAAACATCCGGTTAGCAGATTTATCCCCAGGTGCCCATTGCTCGCCAAACGACACTGCTGCGCTTTTTAGCTAAATTACAAGTTCCACAGTTTATATTACCCAATCACCAATTCCGCTGCAGCAGTCATATTTTGAATGTGGAACTTAATTACACATATTTTACGTAGGCTCTCACCAAACATAAATAGCTTCTCATTCGAAGCACCCATAATAGTTTTGAAAGAACGAGATTTTGTATATTTTTAAGTACTTAGTTTCTAGATCAGCCTGAAATTTTTATTTTATTCTATTTTTTTATTAATTTGATATTGAAGTCATTCTTAATTTAATCATAGTTAGTTGTATATTAGTTATCATAGGATTTCTTTATAAATTATTTTGTCTATTACTTCACATTTTATTGGTTATTGTAGGTCCACATCAGCCTCATTGGCTGCCAAAATAAAAATGATGATGATTATGACCCTGAAAAACAGTATAGTTCAGGTTTCTCCAAAGTCTACTAAGCCGCAATCTTCCGCATAATTGTCTTTATTAAACCGACGAATCTCCATTTGATCTCCAACCCCCCCCCCCCCCTTTCCTTAGCAATTCTTTCCAATTGGATGAAGTCGTCGGCTTCGACCTCTATATTCTCCTCGTTATTATAGGCCTCTGAAGTCCCCTGAAGTGAACAGTGAAAAACAGGCATGGTCATGTTTGCAACAGTATGACTCCATAGATTCAGTGTCATTTCTCTCCCTCAATAGACCTTCATTTTTTTACTCAATCGTGCTATCCAGTTCACTTCTGGTGAAGCGGAATGGTTCAAAATACTTCACCCTCACATCATAATGAAGTCTCTCAGGAGCGATTCGCTCCTGAGTCTTTCTAATGTCTTGGTCCGTTCCTTCTTCACTTGAGAACCTGCGCCCAACATCAGTGTAGTGGTTGACATCCGGGCGGTATCTCTACTTCTCAGGTGTGAAAGTAGTGAAGGGCATGGATTACTTGGCTTGCCGATGGTTCGGAGGTCAGCTCGATTTTTTGATGATCTACGCCAGGATTCTGTAGTGTTGCATTAGTTTCGAAGGGGAATATGGAAGGGAATAGTTCTGTCCACCTTCGCATTCCTTTTCATGGCCGACAAGGCTACATAAAGTATCGTGTTCCACTTAAGTTACCGCTTCGAGATTCGCTCTCTTATCGCACAAGTTAAGATCAGCCAGGTCATGTGGTCTTATCTCTGCGGACTTGCATTGTCTTCCCCTTCTTGAACATGATCCAGATGTTCCTTGTTCTGAATACTGGTTACACTGTTCGCCGTTAAATCACCCTGCGGGTACGCTTTTTCGTTAACCGAGCGCTTGCTAAACATGCTATTATTGTTACTCGTCGCTGTAACATGCTTTTTCGCTTCTTAATTCTTTTTCACGCACGGTCCCTCGGCACGAGTTGATGGTTTTCCTTATTAACGATTCTGTAAGAGAGGTGCGGGGGTGAACTTTTTATGGAGCAGGGTTGCTAGAATGCCCAAGCCTCCTTCCTTGAACTTTACTGGGGTATGGGACCGCCAGGAATTTCCATGTTGTGTATTGAGAGGCGGAATTGTTGATGTGAATGGGTGATAACTAATTGTTTTCTTTGTTTTCCATTTCGTCTTTAGTATCATCACTGTCATGATCATCATCATGACCGTCATTGTCACTGACACCCGTACCAGTTAGACCGTGAACCATCATCTTGAGACCTCGTAAATCAGCTCCGGTCGCCGGGCTTTTTTTCTCAGTCATCTGTTGTGTCCAATTCTCTCTGGTATAAATTGATCATTCCTCAAATCATTAGGCGACTCTTTTTTTTCGTCAGATCGAGAATTTATGTCTATATTTCTTTTTTCGTAAACGATTAACTAAACAGGTTTTTATGTATGACGCTCTAGCAGTGCAAGAAAGGGGTGTGAAGGAAACAATTGATATCACAAGGCTGTTGTCGTTCGCAGCTTCAAAAGCGATTAAAATACGATTAATCAGTGGAATTTTCAGAGATGGTGTGAACACAAAAGCCCTTTGTATGGTACACAGAAGTCCAGATATGAACTTTTCACACAAACGGAACTCATTTGTATACAAACCAGTGTTGAGTCTTCTCACAAACCAAAGTTGGAGTTTTGTGTTGGACTTGTGGTTTTGTCTTAGAAGTATATTGCTCGGGAAACAAAGGAAATGTTAGAAATAGTTATCATACGTCACAGCTGGCTAAATTTACCAAATATGCGCTTTTTTGTATCGTTATCGGTAAACACACTTCTTTTTTAAGTAATTTTCGAATATTTTGTAGCGACATAGCAACGAAATCAGAAATGTAAAAAAGTTTTTTTTGCTCTTTGAAGACAAGCAGTCGAACTTTGTCATAATATACTAGTTTTCGCGCCCTTAATATTTCTTGTTAGTTAATGATGCGCTTCCGGACTCCTCTAAAAGTACTTTTCTCTAATTCCGTGATGTGTGTAGTTTAGAACCGAACATATCCTTCTACTCACTTGTATAATGATAGCATTATATTGCCGTCATTAAGTCTAAGGAAAGACAGGCAAAGGAACATGTATATATTGTATAAAGATATTTTTAGCTGATAACACTATTGGAAGCACTTTTTTCGCTTGGTAGCTAACGGCTTCCTCTTTGACCATCCAAAACCGTACAGAATTCATTAATATGTTTCGTCCATATCAATCACATAGTTCTTTAGAACGCAATTACATTAATCAAACTAATTTATTGTGTTTCCTGGAGTGCTGTGCTCTTTTGATCCAAATGTGGTCACGTGACGCATTTTAGAGTTTCCACCGCTGGTTGTCAATCAAAACGTAATCGTATTCCGCAAACACAAACTGAGATACAAGTACACAGGCAGATGCCTTGCTGTTTGGCATCTGTAATAGTGCTGGATTTTTTCACCTCAAATGGGGTAAATCCTATCTGCGAACTCCCTTATTCAATGGTGGTACAATGCAAACCTTAGAATTGAGGATTACTAGAGGAGAAAGGTCGTGAAATGTCGGTAAAAAATATATTTCCGTCCATTTCGATAAGTAAGAAGAAACCTAAAACAAGCTCAGCTGGTTCGCCTCAACCTCAATCACTGCCATTTTTGCGGCCTTTGACTCCGGTTTG
Source organism: Ricordea florida (assembly GCA_949710005.1). Lineage (NCBI taxonomy): Eukaryota > Metazoa > Cnidaria > Anthozoa > Corallimorpharia > Ricordeidae > Ricordea > Ricordea florida. Next base: position 28,313,094 of record OX453282.1, on the reverse strand, counting down.
TAAACTTTTCAATATTTCCTTCTTTTTCACTGATGTTCTGGAGTATTTCAACTTAGCTGGTGGTGTGTGAGCGTAAATATGTTTTCTTCCTCTAAAGGAATCCCGTCGAAAGCAGGGATCTGGACTCTCCAGTCCGAATGAACCTTTGAAAGCTTTTCCTCCAAGCTCGTCACCTATAACTGTATCCCCATTGTCCTTGACGCAAACATCCAGCGAAACTAACCTAGCATCGTTGGAAAATGGTGTTCAACTGAGTCAATCGACCCCAGATTTGAGGTATGGCTTGAGACAGGTTCGAAGCGCAAGTCAACCTTCTCGACCAACCAACTTACTGCGTGATCGCGAGTCGTTTTCGTCAGTGACACTTTCACCAGATCGAAGTCACTCGGTCCATAGCGAAAATAGTTATTTCACTGAAGCTATAGATGTGCCAATGATTGAGCAAGAGGACATCATTGCCTTAACACACCATGTTCGTACCTTTTCGGAAGCACTGAGTTCACTCCGAAACACGTTTATAGAATGCGAAGGTAGGAGTGTGTATTGAACTTGTCAGCTAGAGCACTCGTTTCAGTTTAGTTTTATTAAATGTCAATATTTTTGGCATCTAGACAGTAACCGGACGTGGAATGATACCGTCGGCTTCAATGAAAAGTTATTTCTCGTTGCCTGACTTTATTCTTTAAATAATTTTTTTCTTGGCTTCTGCAAACCCACCGAATGCATAATTGAAATCGACAAGGGTTTTGTGCATTAGTTTATCGGTCATGGGCATGGTAATAAGGAGCGAAACTTGTAAATTGTGTTATGATAGCTCACCAGGATTCTTATTCCAAAAGATAAACAATTTTGGTAATTAGAGGTTGAAAATTTATATTTCACGGATTTCGAAATTCGAACTTGTGTTATTCCTACTTTGGCTTCATTAGAGCGTAAAGTTATTTCCTCGTAAATTCAATTTGAGTTAGATTTTGGTATTGCCAGTTTGTTTATTTTTACTTTCGAATGGCTTTATAGTCACGAACGTTGAAAGTTTATTCCATATGTAATATGTCTCTGTGATTTATTGACTAAATTCCATGAAAGTAGGTAAACTATTGTCAAATGTTTTTCTTTCCTACAGTTAGTTGATATAAATTTCTATTGTGCTTTATTCTTAACACATCTGATAGTCTTAGGAACACAGTGTCAAAAATATTATTTTATGATTTTCTCATCTCCCTTTGATTACTACTTAGATGTTAACTTTTTGAAAACGAAATTGCTGGGACGATATCTGCAGTGTAAACGACATGCAAATACTCACTGAAGAGAGTAGAATTTTATTTGACCAAATTATGTGCGATAGCTGATATTGGCTTGTGAAGTAATTATACTGGTTATACTAAAGATTTCTGCAGCTGTTTGGCGTTTGTAGGTTTAATACCCCATTTTTTGTAACTGGCTTCTGTTTGTATTTAGGCTATTCATCTAAACGGCATTTAATTTGGTTTGCAAGATTCATTTTATAAAGAACGATCTGCAGTGATTGTTTGCTTTTGCAAATACCATAATTGTTAGATGGGTACAGGCATCACAACTGCTTATCTCAGATGAACGTTGTTGAAAATGTTATATTCCATAATAATTTACCTAATGCTTTTTTAATTCTTACAGTATTTCCTATGGCTTGAGGGCACAGTTTATTCAAACTGGAATTTTTTGCTTCTATAAACCTTGAATAATCAATGAGCTTCTAGATTTGTGAGCTGTTATTATCTAGACCATTATATCCATATATTTTAACGAAATGTTTCATTATATGGTAATTTGGGTCCATGAAATATAAATGGTTTGGCCTTAACCATAGGGATATTGAAAAGAAAATTGAAGTATTTGTTAACAGCCTTTTTTTATGTGATAACAACAATTATTAATTATATTAATATTTTTTACTTATTTCATTGGGCATTTGTAACTTTTGTAGTGTTCATAAGATAAATTATTGTTTTTGCCTAAGTGATCACATTTCATTACAAATTTGCATATGAAGTAAAAGTTCTAATGCATGCAACAATCTGGACTTAAAAATTATCAGAATTATGTTCATTCATATTGAGTCTGCATGTAATTTAATGTGTGGGCATTGCCTTATATTTATCTTTGTTGTTATTAGTGGTTTCTTGATCTTTTGCTGTTGCACTATAGCTTCTGCACCGTGTAGCACTTAATAAGCCATCAACTTGCCAGCCATTAATTATTTTTTTACATTGTATGTCATTTATAACTCTTGCAATGTTCTGTGTAATGCAGAAAATCCTGACGGTGACCCTCCTGAGGTTAAAGCACATGAACGTCTAGGGGAGGTACTGTCAGTTCTTAAAGGGGTCCTTAACAAATACCAACCCCTCCACTCTACGGACATTCTTGCATCTGCTGGAACACTTATAAACAAAGTTAAAAGCCACAATTATGAAGATTCAACCAAAGTTCCTGATGAATTCTATGAGTCTATTGACCAACTGGCTCTGGCATTCAGCAGCAGGTAAACAAATTATAATTATCCATTATAATGCTGCCACAGAAACTTCTGAAAGTGCGGACATTAATGTATATAAAGTAGAATGGAAAGAAGTGTGATAGAAGAAAGTAATAAATACATCTGTTAGCCTTTTTCATGGTTACATATCCTTCAGCTAAATGCTTTGCTCCAATGTAAACAGCAGTTTGTTATTTTGTGTATTGCTGTATACAGTAGTTACATTTTAGCTGTTAAATTTCTAAAAACCATGTATGCAGAGTACAGTATTCTATAATAAATTGAAATTAGATGACAAGGTGCTGAATGGCAGATGTTGTTTGTAGACATTTGCTATCAACAATTCCAGCCTTCAGAGTATTCCTGCTGTGTGATGTGTTGGACAAATTAAGGATTCTTGACTGCATATTGTGTTTCAAATGGTTCACCAGCAGAAATAACAGATCTTGTCAAATTGTTATTAATAATGTGTATATTTTGTTAAGAACCGTCATCAGCCTTACTCTCTAGATTTTATTGTCTATTGTTATATGGCTACAATAGTACGCGCGCTCTGATTGGCTGCTGAGCGGGCAAGATGTTCTTGTAATGACTGGGCATTGTGAAAATTTTTCGGAAAATTTTTTTTTTTAAATTAGACAAACTTTTTTCTCATTTTTACATTATTATGCCTCGGTCCAAGATTTCCCTGTAATGACCTCACTCTCAGTTAATAAGTATTTCTCTTGAACTAGAAACAGCATCATACATTTTGGCTTTTGTTGGTATTTTTGCCTACATCTAGGGAATTGATTTGATATGTGCTTTTTTGTTGACCAATAGCTTCCTTTACACCACTACAAAATTAATATAACATACATCCAGTTATGATAGTTTTACTATGCTGCGAGTGAAGTGATTCATGAGTGAATCCCTTAACCTGACATGTTCAAAATGTGTTTACAATTTATGCTTACATGTTCAAAGTTTGTCTGTTTTCTTTTTGATTCTTTCTGGTTTTAGTGTGTCTGACTTTCTAATGGGTGAACAAGACATGGTTTTGACAGAGTCTTCCATGAACAGGGAACATTCCAGGGTAAGAATTGTGTACATAGTATAAAATTCTGTATAGTTGTGTCCATTGCAGTGTTGTATCATTGCTGAGTTGTGTTTACTAAATATGTTTTGCGTTGATGCTTGCATTATTGTAATGATTCGCTGACCAGCTGGTTTTATGGACATACTCACTCACTTAAACTAGGTACATTTCATTCCATGCCCTACTTTTTACCTCTCTGGTGACAAAGCCTCAGTGAGGTATAGTGAGGGAGCTTGAGGCACTCACTGACATGGATCACACGATCAACGGGCTGTTAAATTTAGGGTTTTGTTCAGACAGCCCAATTGGTGTACGAATGTGCTCTAATGGAAACGTGAAGCACACATTTCGCAGGTTCGAATACATGTAGGTCCTTCATTCTTATTTTTATATTTGTTAAGTCTTGTTTTTGTACATGTACAATATGGGCATTTAGTAGAAGACACTAAAAACCATATACAGGACAGTGTCTTAAATATTTGTGCAACTTCTTAGAAGTGGAATTAATACAAATGATTTTATTTTACCGTTATTTTTTTAGACCATTATACTCATCTCATATAAAATGGCTGTGAATGATTAAGATTCAATATTTATATATTTTTTTTTTTAACTCAAAATGGTTATTGAAAGCTGCTGTTAAATTTTGTTATTTTAGGTTTGTTATTTTTTTGGTTCCAGTGCAAATTAGAAGTCAATTGAACTTAGGTTTAGAAGGTATTTGAAACGTCATCTGGCTGACTTGATTCCTTAAATGATGCATTCCAAATGGTTTTATAAAGATCAGTGATAATATCAAGAATAGAATCCAATCTAGCCTGTAGAATACTGCTAAAACTATCTTTGACTGACTTTCAGGTGAGGTTTAGCTTTGATTAGGCTTTAATTTAGAATGGCAGGAAATTGCTAAGTGATGTAAGAATGTCATGAGCATATTTAGGAGAGGAGTAACTTTATCGACAACAGATGTAGTGTAGAATTCCAGCATGTGTCAATTTCTGGGACATGAAGCAGATCCCTGTCTTTGTGGGCAGTTAACCTCAGGAATACATGGTATTTGGTTTCCCCCTGAAGGCCACTCAGTTCATATTTTTGAATCGTTAAACAGTTGAAATGATAGTATTTTATTGTGGTGTGCTTAACATTGGTGAGTTAAATTGATTCCTACAAGAAAGTTAAGGTGGAACCTAGAATGAAACATCACTTCTAGCATTCCAAGAGATTTCTTTATCTTCAAATTGTTGGGATTTCAAGTGGAAAACGGAGGAACAGATGGTGATAATGTTGGAAAGCATTTCTGAAGCAGAGCAGCCACATGTTTCAGTTAGTTCAATGTCATTCTTAAGAAGAAGGGCAAATATTCAGTGTTTGTCGTCTAGGACAATAAGCTACTGTGTGAGTAATGGACTATTCATGATCTGTTTTTCCTTGTTTTGCCCGGGCATATTTTCCTCTAACTGTTTGTCCCTTTCATCAGACCATTTTACGCATTAATGTTTTTAATTTCCTCATTTATAAATTGAGAATATCAGCTAAGGTTTACTCTGCAGTCATGCAAGTTTTGGAATTTGTAGTGAATGAATGTGATGTGTTTACATGTATCTGCTTTTATGCTTTCATTTGTAAGTTACACAAATACTTACTATAGATAAAGTGAAAGGTCAGATGTAAAGTCACTTCATTACAATGGTTGTTGGGCAATTTGACATGCTGAGAGTTGAACATCTCTTGAAGCATTGTCTTCATTGCTTGGTTATCACATGAAATAGGTACATGTAAATGTTCAATTGAACCATGACACAGCCAGAGCTTAGATAGCTACCAAGGTTACATATAATTGCTTCCAAAGACAGTGCAACCTTGAAAAAATGTAGGTTTTTTTGTTAGAAGTATTGAACATTGACCAAGGCCAAAAGTATTTTTTAACTGCTCATGATCTTTGCTTTTTTTGTGTCAAAAATTTTGATTTGAAAATTGCTGACAAATGGGTTTACTTAATGTATATGATACATCATTTTTAGAGCAGTTGGTGTACAGCATATATGTTTTCTGTCATCCAATTGATATTTAGCAAATAGGAGTTCACCATGATTTCAAAGTTAGGGAGCACAGAATGTAAAGAATTAACATTGTTTTGGATGGTACATAGTTGGCCCACTCTTGGAAGTTCCAAAGACTCTACATGGAGTAGGATATATACAGTATGGAAAATTACAAACTCTGTACTCTTAAACTTTTGACTGCTTGTGAGGCAGCATTATTTTGGAATAATGTTGTCTCAAATACTATCTTGTGTGTCATGTTTGTATGATGATACAAAACTTAACTAAAATTAATTCTGAGATGACATTACTGCTTTGTAATAAAAGCATTGTAAGAAAATATATTTCTGTAACTGGGCTTCTTTTTTTGGCAACTCTGCCAGTATGGAAATAAATTATTTTCCCACAAATAGCTATTGTTATAAAGTGGTAATCAAAGCAAGTACATATAACAATCCCAAAAACTTTACGGATTTGTACCGTACAGATAGACTCACTTTTGTGTTTTTTCCTTTATTGTATACGAACTCGGTGTATTCTACTTTTTCTCACGCTCCTCGCTCTCTCTGGTTTTCTAACATTCCTATCTGCACGTGCGACTTTTGATGACGTCACACTTTACAAAACGATTATCTAGGGAGGGGTGGGTCCCTCTCGCTCAAAACCACACATTGAGTCTAATTACTGGTATGTTGCAGTCTCTGGAGGCCTTCAATGATGAAGATGTGGATGACAACATGGGAATGATGGATGTTGATGAGCAAGGATATGAAGAAGAAAGTGAAGATGATCATGATTACAGTGATGACAAGGATGAGAGACGTTATGTAGAGAAAAAGGAATCAGGTTTGTTCCATGATCATTATTTTATTCTCAAAACCCACTTTTTCCTCAATGCCTTCATTGGGATAAATTTATATGTACTGGTTTCTGTCCAAGAGGATCTAACCATACCTGCAATTTAATATCTGTTCAATGTTATGTTTTGTATAAGAAATATAATTTTTGAAAGAAAACAATCAAACATTATTCGGAAGTGTAAGGGTTAAATTTTAACCCTAGCAGGGACGATGAAAGATCAGAAAGATGGTAGGAGGTGCATGATCAAAGACTGTTACCTTTTTAATCCAGGATTTATTGAAAACATTTTTTACTGGCAGCTTTTGGATTGGTTCAAACTGAGAGGAGTTGACTTGTTGAATTAATTTTCATATTGAATTAATTTTCACATTAGATACATCAGCAGAAAAGGCTAATGAACTTGATAGAGCATTGATACAGTTGGAACATGGTGTTGACATTGCACTGCAGGTGAAAAACAGTAATATAATTAACAGTTTTGTACATAACTTTTGTTTACATTATTTTATACTACTGTAGTGTACTATAACAGTAGTATCCTTCATAGCTTTCATCTTTATAGGTACAGTAATAGCTTTCATCTTTATAGGTACAGTAATAAAAGTATTCTTTAAATCCAAGGTAGCTCCTAGCTTTATTAACTGATTGTTATCTGTCCTGTCTGTGGCTAGATTCTTTGCACATTGATAAGCTTTCCATTCACTTTACGAGTTACATTAGAGACACAAATCAAAAAAATATAGGTCCTTGACTTGATTGATAGGTTGTGTTATCTTTTATTTTTCCTTTTTTGTGTAAGATGTTAAGGAATGGAATTCAAATGGTAAGACCTCCCTTTATAGGCCCCACAGTTGTGCCTGCAGCCTATAATACTTACAGTGTATTGTACAGCAGTTTCCCACAACATCTCTGAAAATCCTTTGCTTTCTGTGTGGTTGATTTCTGCTCTGTATTTTTCTTTTCAACAGAGAACTAAAATCTGGGCCAAGTATTCTAAAGATATTGCTACTTATGTTGATAGAAGAGCACATTTAGGTAAGCAAAATGTCCCTTAATCACCAAATACCGAAAAGTTCCGTGTATAAGCCGCACCCGTAGATAAGCCGCACCCCCGATTTGGAAGCTCAAATTTTGAAAAAAAAAAATAAACACAATAAAGTTTGAAGTTCCTTTGAAGTTCTATTTGTATACAAACAAGGGCAAACAAGCACAATTTCAAAACACCGTACACGGCGGTTGTGGCAAACTTTTATACAAAAATGGCGAAATTTCACTTGTCATACCTTAGTTTCTGTTTTATTCACCATATCTTATGTGTTGATACCACTGTTTTCAAGATTATCGCTTCAAAACACTCCATGAAGTCGAAATTCTGACAACTTCATACGCGTTTGAAACGAAACGAACAAATGCTTAGCGACCAAGCTTTCAAACGTGGAGAGGAATCTGGGTCTTGGCAAAACAACAGGAATGGCAAGAAACGCCGGTGAATGTTTGAAGACACGAACACTGTACAAATGGCTCCTTTAGGAGCCACCACTCGTATAGAAGTCAGTGAACAACATTCAGTTTGTGTGTATCTTTATTCAGTGACATCTTAAGACGTTTTTATGAATATTAATTAGGCCTTTAAGAACTCCAACCACAGATGTTGCCATAGATAAGCCGCACCCCCGGTTTTCGACTTAAATTTTGAGGAAAAAGGTGCGGCTTATACATGGAACTTTACGGTATTCTACATCCTCTAATCTTAAAAACCATTAAATAATATTTCAGTTTTTATTTTTTCAACATCCCCTTCTCTGACCATAATCTTTCAAAGGCTCTTCCACTCACCAACAAATTGTAATATCAGAGCATTCAGTACGGGAAGTTACCACCACTCCCCTTTCCCTTGTTAAAGATGAGAAAATAAGGGGATGTATAGAGTCTTCTTTTGGTTTATATAACCTGATACTTACATGTATTACAGCTTTTGTGAGTAAGTTGTTATGACAATGGTCATCTTGTATTGTGATTTTTATTAACAGAGTTAGAGTACACTAATAAGTTGACCAAATTGGCTCAGGCAACAAAGTCAGCTGTAAAAGAAGAGGTGAGCTCATTTAAAATTTTACTGGTGTATGTAAAGCCACAATCTATGCTGCAATATTCACCCAGACTGATTTTTACCCTTAACTATAATTCGGTAGATGAGTACGTATCTTGAGTCCCTCTATAAGTAAAGCTTACCTTCCCCCCCACCCAAAAAAAAAAAATAATAATAATAGTAATAATAATAATACATGACTTTGTGTATGGTTACTCTATGGTCCACACACACTCCAGTAGCCTTCACAGAAAATCATTGGTCTGAATAAAGTGCTTTTGCTTCTTATCTCAGAAATTACCATTTATTTGCAGAGTTACCTTCCTTTTCAATCAATATTTGTGACAGCACTAGACCAGGTATGTAACACAAGAACAGGCCTACGGAATATGTTGAATTAGTAGGGTTAAGGTTCTGTGGAGTGTAAAGTCCTTTGGAGCCATTGTCTGGTTCATTACACAACACTCCTTCTGGGGGCAAAAGTGTTGCATGACAAGCCAGAAAATGTCCGTAAAGGAGATTGTAGTCTAATGATTTTCATTTAATTGAGCATGAGTAGGGCTGACTGTTGATGACCTGTTTTTTTTCTTTTTATTTTGTTATTTTTTTGAAAACAGGATATTGAGTATGCAGAGAACTCTAACAAGACCTATACAGCTCTTCTTCAGACCAGGTTTATGGAGGTACTACTAAGCTTGAGTTTTAAACATTAATCTTTAATAATTTTTTGTTTTATTTGAAAATAAACAGTCATACTCAGCCAATAAAGCAGCAGGGATGGCTCTTTATTTTGTGAGATGTTTTACCTCCCATCATGGATTGTGGCCTAGAATCAGTTCCCAGTCTCAGCTGAGTTTGTTGTTGGGTATCATCCTTGCTCTGAAAATCATGACTGTTATTTGTGTGTTGAAGCCTTTAACAGGAAGACGAAACAAACACGATAGAACTAGAAAAGAACTCAAGGATACGTGGACAAAGGCATGCAAGAAGCTGGTAAGAAATAGTGCTTGTTACTTTTTGTTCTCTTTTCCTTTGGGAATTCAGTTTACTTCTTGCAGTTCCAGTCATGTAATGGTTGTTGGCAAACTGTTTGAAATACATGTAGATATCATTAGAGGTTCTTCTAGAGGTGATGACTTCCCCTGTCACTAAAACGTTTCCTTCTTATCCTTGCATGTGTAGATCCTCTTGTACTCTATGCCAAAACTTTTTCCCTGTTTCTTCCTTTTGCAGAATGAAGCCTTGGCAAATCTGAAAAAGGCGAAAGCATTGTATGTTCAGAAACAACAAGAATTGGAGAAGGTATGCAATTGGAAACCAAAAGTAATGTTGTGGAGTTTAATTTAATCGACGATATTGTGCATGGGCTTGAAGCATTTTGTATATATTTTTTTCCCCTTTGTATTGTTTCGCGTGACAAAGCTGGCTATCCGAACTCATTATTTGCCTCATGTTGCCCAGCTGGCAGAACCAGCCATATAATAAACATAATACATTGTTCTTGATTTCAGAGCAAACCATCAGAAGTTGGTGGCAAAGAGGATTCTTCATCGTCGGCACCTCTGTCCGCATTTGCACGCGGCACCAAAAGGAAAGAAGGCGACTTGCGGAAAGCAGATGAGGCTGAAGAATTGTACAAACAGTGTGTAGCAGAGGCTAATGCTAGACAGAAAGAGCTGGAAAGAACTAAAGCACATGTGTTGGTGGAATTACGACAACTTATCTACCAGTGCGATATGACAATGAAGGCGGTATGGGACTTATTATGCTACGCCTGCAATTTGGCATCAAGACAATTTTTAGTTTTAATTTACACCTGTGCTTATTAAGCACTTTCATTGATAACACAGATTACAGGGTGTATAATATCAGGAAATCCATCAGGAAGCTGAGTTTTCAGTGGACAAAAACCTTGTGTCAGAGTAATTTAAACAATCTTGCATTCTTGTGTACATTTTTCAAGGGCTATACATATAATAGGTTATCTGTTATAACACCAAAGAAAATTTATTATAGGCTGAGCCAGAGAATATAAATGTCAAATTTGACAAAGTAGCATCTTCCACATGAAATTTTCAGTTCTAGTGAAATTTGACATTTATTTTCTCGGACTCCCATTAGAAATTGTCTTTGGTGTTATTACAGATAACTTATCATACCTATAGCCCTTGAAAAGTCTAAAAAAGAAGTCGATATTGTTGAAATTATTCAGGTACAGGGTTTTTGTCCGCAGAAAATTGAAAGTACTCAATTTCCTGATGGATTCCCTCTTAATAATTAGAGGGTAACCCAAAACATGCAATCTTAAATAATAATGTGGCCCATCTATTTTCTTGATGCAATATCAGAATCTCTCTACGCTCATGGTATATAAAGTATCTTGCTTAGCAAGGAGAATTAACATCTATTTTTATCAACAGGTCACGTGTAATTACTTCCAGATGATGAGTAAACTTGCCTCGACTGCCCCAATTCAGTTCCAGACTCTTGCAGACAGTAGCAGGATGTATGAGCCTGGTAACCAGTTTGCCGATTTTGTTCGTCTACAGCAAGCTAATTCTCCTCCTGCTGTTGATAGAGTCTATTGCTTTGAGCCTTACACTCTGGGAGGATGGTATGCTAATCCGGCGTTCTAATAAGTATTAGCTAGTCCTTTAGGGGAGCAGGGTTGGCGCAGTGGTGAGAGCGCTCGCCTTCCACCAATGTGGCCCGGGCTCAATTCCCGACCCCGGCGTCATATGTGGGCTGAGTAAATATGAATTGATTTGGTTTGTGCTCTACAGTGACCCCAATTAGTGCGTCAGTGCCAGATACAGTTGACACTCAAATAAAGTTCATTATTATTATTTATTATTACTTTACAGCATAAGACTATTTTTCAAACGAGCTGATAAAGTAAGTTTGAAAACCGTACGATTTAAGGGCTGCTGACGTTTGGAGTGTTCTCCTTTCGTCTTTCGCTCTGTGTTTATACTACAGACGGATCATTATAAGTATCTTGGCAAGTGTGCACCTTCCCCTCCCCTAACCCAACAACTTATAATAAGTTAAAAAGTTAGCGTAAATGTTGGGTTAGGAGAGGGGTAGGTGCACAGTTGACCTGATACTGACATTGATCCCTGTAGACAACAGTGTACTCAGTGCTTTACCCAAAAACGTTTGCTTCATAGAGTAGAGGTCGTTAACCTGACAAATTGTTTGACATATTTAGTCGGCGGAAATGTCAGTTACCATCGGAAGGGACTGACTCTACTAAACTTCTCTGTGACAGCTCCTCCGCCCTTTATTTACATCTTTACATAAGTAATGGTATACATTACTTATCTCTTTTCGCTTCATGGAAATACGATATTTATCACTTACAGGAGTTAAGGGGTTAGAGGGATTCGTTAAGAGGTTCACTTGAACAAGACAAATTTATTGTTGGTCAGCAATGCATATACTAAGTTGTTCCTCTATATATTTATTTGTTAGTCCTGAAAAAAGCCAACAAACTCCGTCACGTCACAACTCATTGTTTGAAGCTCGCACCCAGTCGTCTGCAATGGAAGAGAATGCCCGGATGTCGCCCTTTAATGCTCGCCGTAACAGAAGTGTTCAGCTGAACTCTTCTCAAATCTTCAACAGCTCACATCCACCGTTAAAGGCGTGGAGCCAAAAGGAAAACAACAGTGATGCTGACAGCACAACCAGCCGATCGCTTCCGGGCTCACCGAATCACAGCCCGTCTGAATCCCGTAGAAATTCCCGCATGCCGCGGGCTCGCTCCCTTGAGTTAGTTTCTTCCGATGATGGTGCAAAAGAAAATGATGATAGAGTAGGCCTGGGAATCAGAAATGGTAAGATCATTGCTATTGGTCTAAAAGAGAAATTAGAGAACCACAAGGGGAAATTGGGTTAAGTGTCAAGGCCAACTAATTTAGCCAGTGTCCCCCATGTCCTGTTTTCACTAGTTTGAATTCATTTCTCCTTCTAATTAATTTCCTTTGCTTTTTCCCAAGAAACTGGCAGCCCAGGTTCCAAACGAAAGCCCCCCGCCAAACCCAGTTCCTCGGCTGGTCCTTTCCAGAATTGCCGCTTGTCCGTAGCAGCGCAGACGCACACGCTGAAAAAATTGCGTTCGGCGTCAAAATGTCGCTCATGTGATAGTTATGTTTACTTTAATGGTGCAGAGTGTGAAGTGTGTGGCTTGACATGCCACAAGAAATGCCTCGCACGTTTGAAAATAAAGTGTGGAACACATCAGGTAAATTATGCTTTATTTTTTTGAGCACAGCAATGTGTCAGATCTAGGTAAATTATGTTTTATTGTTGGACAGCAATGTGTCAGATAGATAAAAGAGTGACAAGTGTGTACGGCTGATATTTCGCACATCACGGAGAAGCGTTGTGTGACGGCTGTTAAGTGGACTTAAGTACATGACATTCAGCTCTGTTTGGTTACAGAGCAGTTAGACATTTGTACTTCTTCCCTTGCGAGGCCACCTTGTGAAGGAAATAATGTGGGCATGTTACTTATGGCGTTGGTGTCAAGATCTGATTCAGTGTTTTTCCTTAGTGATTGTCCGAAGTTGGTGTGTCGAATTTGGTGTCTCAGATGTAACTTGTTTACATTTCTTCATCTGTCGTTGAAGTAGCTGGATATTTACCACTTTTGAAAGTGAAGGGGTCAACAGAAAGTGTACATATAACCTTTTAAGTTTTCCTTTAATGTTTTTCTTTAATATCATTTTTGTTTTGCAGAGAAGCGGACGACGTATGACGACTTTTGGTGTGGACATCAATCAACATATTCAGGACACTTCCACCAAAGAAGAAAATGTTCCATTTATTATTTCCTCTTGTATCAATGAGATTGATCAAAGAGGACTGGATGTCAAAGTGAGTTAACACATTTTCATTTTCCTTGAAACCTTTTCCCAATTCTGTGTCAATAGCTCTTCTAGTAGCGCTGCCAGGTGGGGTAGGGAGTTAAAGTAACAGTCATATTTTTTATCTTTCCAAGGGGATTTATCGGGTATCTGGAGTCAAATCCAAAGTAGAGAAGCTTTGCCAGGTAAGTGATGTTAATTTCTTTGTATTGTTTGTTCCTCTGTTTTTGCTACCTCTGTTCCTCAGATTGAATACATTCGTTTCCAATAACGTTCCACCGAAAGATGTTGGTGGCTAAACGACTGTAACAAATTGTTTATCAATCTTGGAGTAAACGTTTGAAAAAACTCTTCTATGCTCAAAGAGGTTGTAGCAAGGTAAAAAATGACTATTTCCACTATGCATTTAATCAGATACCTCTTTTGAGCTTCGGCTTTTCATTTGAGTATTGATTTTTGGGCTGTTTCTGGCATTTTACATGTTAGACGCTGCTCCTTCAAGGTGTTCAGTAAACATGCTTTATCGTAACTTTAACTGTAATAGCTAAAGGTGGAGTCTCGTTTCCTACATGTTCATGATTAGGTAATGATTCTCTGATGAAATCCGTTTCCCACCCACTCACCCCACCTTGCCCGCCCGGCCTAGCCCACCCCACCCCACCATTTCCTAGCCTACCCCACCCCACCACACCAAAGAGTGCTAATTTACTGTTGATATCTTAACAGTCTTTTGAGAGTGGAGAACAGCATGCTGATCTGTCTGATATCCCACCCCACGTCATAGCTGCCGTCCTCAAGCTCTACATTAGACAGGTAAGCAAACTCATTTCCCATCATCCCCTCTCTCGTGACAACCATACATATCACTGTAGTCTATTTATTCTCCTGACCTGAATACTTTTTTTTCCAGCTTCCTGCACCACTTCTGACCTTTGAGTTGTACCCAGATTTCATCAGGATTGCAAAGGTATGAGCCATGTATGGGGAATGCCATCTTAGGTCCAAATCACAGCTTTTACCTGACACGTTTCTTGGTAATATTTGCTTTTAGTATAAATACTCAGGTGATTATACAAAATCGCGCGCTCTGATTGGTTCGCTATCTCGGATTATCAGCCGATAATCACCTCGACGAACAAAATGGCTGCCAGTCGTTCGCGCGCTTTTGATGAAATAAAACTTTTTCGTGTTGTAAAATGTTTTTCTTTTCTATTTTGTAATAATCATCTGTGTATTTATACTAAAACAATTATTCGCCTCAGGCTCAGTGATTCTCGGTGAATATTCACCTTGACTTCGTCTCGGTGAATATTCACCGAGAATCACTTCGCCTTCGGCGAATAATTGTTAAATACAGGTATCTTAAATAAGTTTGCTTTTTTATGGTTCGACGGTAATTCGGCCGCAGAAGAAGACGTGTGTCCGTCACTCCGAAATATTGGCCTATCATAAACGTGCCTGATTTACTTAACTGATTGAAAGTCCAGAGATTTGCTTTCTACATGTATTTTATTAATATTATTTTATATTATTTTTTTTAACGTGTTCGTTTTACTGCTCTTCAGGAAAGCTTCAGTTTTATCAACAACGTTACTCCATGTAAACAGGCTTCTGAAGACGGAGACGTCCGAGGGGAATACGATAAACTGCTCGGCAAACTTCGGGAAGTTGTGATGCGTCTCCCGAAAACTAACCGAATGACTACGGCTCGTATCATCAAACATTTGAAGAAAGTGTCTGAACACGAAGAGGCGAATGCAATGCCTGGAAGCAACCTAGCCATAGTGTTTGGACCAACATTACTCCGGCCGAAGTAAGAATACTTTGCTACATTTAGTTTTTTGGAGGGTAGTAAAGGAGTGTCGTCTGACCCATATATTTACAGTTATTTAGTCTTAAGACACTCTACGGGGTGGGGTGGGGGCGGCGGGTGGGGGCGGCGGGTGGAACATGCATTTTACCAAAGCTAACGTAAAAAAAATTCCACTTACTGATCTCGTGGAGCTGAAAAAGTAGAGGAGCACCCGCTGCCCTCTTCCACCTCGCACATATTTAGTAATACTAAGTAATAAGTCACTCTGTGATGTGAGCGGACTAAGGGGAATGTGCTGCACACCAAAGCTTAAGTAACCACTCCTTCTACAAATTTCTGGTACCTGAACAACTGGAGGGGCATTCCCCCCTTGATTCCTTCCACTCACCCCCCCCCCCCATGACTTTATTTACAGTGGATCGCTGACAGTAATTTTGGACAATTAAATACACTAGATTTGCTCATGACATGCGCTGTGCATTTGCTCAATTAACTTTTAAACTTCTGGATGTAATCAATTTGCAACTTTTCCTCACCAATGAGAAATGATATGAGATCGATCAAACTTCAAAGTTTCTGAATTGCTTTTGCATATATAGAAGATGTTACACGGTGGCGAGAAGAATTGAATTTTATGTTTTCATGGTGAGAACAATAGTGAGTGAGCACAGCGAACGAGTGAGATATTGTTCTCGCCACGAGAACATAAAGTTAATATCTTCGAGCTATCCTGTTATTTTTTTTTTCTATTATATAGACACACTTAAAGACATTCGTTTGACAGCTTTTTACATTAACTGAATCGTGCAAGGCGGGAAATGATGTCATCGTCGATATCCTTACTAGTGATGAAAATACGCCACTACGGTCCCGGATGTAGTTTCGTATGAATTTTGTGTAATTTCCAGTAAAACACTCGCGTCTATATACAGATAAATCGAAGTAATTGACACTCTTTGTGTGGAAGTGGAAGATGTAATTGAAGAAAGGGTTTTCATGTTCTTAAAAGTAAAATTTGTTATTTTTGTTTAGTGACACCACATCAACCCTTTCTTCTCTTGTGGACATGCCTCATCAGTCGCGTTTAGTAGAGCTGCTGATCACCAATCCTGAGGTTAGTAACACACTGAAGTATTCATCTTTCACTCCTGATTCAACTGTGAAGAGAAACGTTTTCATTTGACTTTCTCCAGCTCATCAACAATGCATAAAGGAAAGACAAAGTAAGTTAAGTACCGTGACGTGAATATCTGATGAAACACGGCTCATTTTTCTATCGTTAATTTTCCCTTCTAAATAATTTCGTTCGAGACGCTATACCAAACACTCGATATGTGTTTCATCACATATCAAACACCTCGAATTTTGTCAAAAATACTCTGCTCTCTTCTCGGTGTTTTATTTTTGATGAAACACTGTCTCTCGTGTTTGATATATTGCATCTTAATTTTAAAAACTAACTATTTACCTAAGCCAACATCCCAAAAACACCATATTTACCAAACCAATCAGATCTCAAAGAGGCACGTAAGCATCCGGGGCCCGTTGTTCGAAGGCCAAATACAAATACTGGGGCTTACTTAGGGTTAAATTTTAACCCGTGTTTTTTTCCTCTTGTTAAAATGCATTTTCTCCGATAACTTTCTCTATTTTTTTTCAGAGCATACAATCATCAAATTGTATTCTAAAGGAATTATACTGAATGTGCTTTTTGAGCTCGCGTATCTGCATTTAAATTTCGCACTAACCCTGAGTTACCTTAACTCTGCTTCGAACAACCCAACTGACCCAGGTGTGGGTTAAAAGTGCGCGCGTTAGTGATGTTTGGTTTTAATTTCACTGTAGTTTATTTGAGAAAGTAGCGCAAGTTTCTCAAGACTTTTGTTATGTCATTTGTGTTTAACTTTGCATTTCGATGCTCACCAGCCCAAGCTATTTCTCTAACCTTATAGCCAAAATGTCACGTGTCAACCCCTCAATAAGTGTCGAAATGCACTGTTATCGCTGTATTTCTCTTAAACTCCTGTTTCTGTTGTTCCACAGGTTTTCAAACATCCAGATGATGATGAGGAACCGGAAGAGCCGCTGACCCCTGTTGAGGTACGCACAACTCGTCACGTGGCTCAGTTGGTAGAGCACGGGAGGTCGTTGGTCCGAACCTCGGCCGGACCAGCGCTCACGGTCTTTAAAAAACTGAGGAGAAAGTGCTTCCTTTGCAATGACATTTATAAATAGTTAGACTTTCTAGTCTTCTCGTAGGTCCCGTCTCACAACCCTTGTTCGTAATAACTTCGTGGCACGTTAAAGAACCCACACACTTTTCGCGAAGAGTAGGGGATGTGGAACCCGGTGTTGTGGTTAGTTGTAATTTATGTATGTCTTACATGAGTCCCTGGCACGGGAGATTGGGCGACCACTCCCCACATTATCGACAATAAATATATTGATTGATTGATCGATTGATTGATTGAATGTAATTCTTAATCGTGGAACGCATTTTCCCTAGTAATGCCCGCATAGCACAACAGGAACTGAGTTTTGCGATATTTTTCATTTTAGAAATTCACTCCACCCAAGCCCCGTGAACGAGAGGGAAGTCTGTTTGCTGTTCAGAGTCTGCGATCTAATGGTAATGTACTGGACGTTTATAAGTTGATCATGCGAGTTCAGGTAATGTTAGTAGACGCTAATGCTTTTAATGTTTTCACACCTGTGCGAAGAACTTTACAACCAAGTGATTAAAGCTTTACAGACAAATAGAACTCTGCAACTTTTTTATGATCTATTATCTCATTTGTTGACACAAAAGAGGGAGTAATGTATTACTTTTTTGTACAGCGTCGTCCGTAAGTTGTTTGCATATTTGAAAATTGTTTGTTTATTCTCCAGGGAACAATCCGGATGAGAGTTACGAAGCGGAAGATGAGGCAAGGTAAGTTGAAGAACTCTGTTTGATATATGTATGTATATATAAAAACAAGAATGGTGAGTAGAAAAGTGCAAATCAGCAACCTTCTGTTCTTATTCAAATATTGGGCTGCGGGACTGCGGTAGTTTAATTGTAAGAGCTTCATTAGAGGCCTGCTACCGGTGCAACATGTCTTGCTGCTTCTCTCCCCACCTCGCAGTTACTACTCGCAGTTCTTTAGGCGCCTTCGATACCTAGGCAGGTGTGTAGAAGGCACAAGTGTAATAAATGGACCCAAGCGTAATAAAGGTCCCATCTGTAATAACTTTTGGACCCAAGTGTAATAAAGGTCCCATCTGTAATAACTTTTGGACCCAAGCGTAATAAAGGTCCCATCTGTAATAACATTTGGGCACAAGCGTAATAAAGGTTCTTATTAGCTTTATACTCAAACTGGTAATATGCCAACAACAAATTATGACCAATAAGAGGTAAAAGGTATAAAGTCACCTGATTTTATCTTCCTCGTTTTCTTGGGTCCCACATTACCAGCTGTCAAACTGAATTTTAAACATAGTAGTGAGGCAGTAGAAAAGTATCAGCTAAACGGCGCTGGCTATTGAAAAATAAGGCTGTTTGCACTTCCAATCATTAATTTAAGTGTAACCAAAGTGCTCAGTGCTGTTTCACTGTCCTGTTATGGAAGCCCCACTCTAGAGTATGCAACGATTTGATTTCTTCTGAATGTAACAGTTCCTGTTACGTTCTGCCTGTTCTGTTCCATGCCATGAATTGCCTACTTATTGATTGGCTCCGATGTTTTATGGCCAGTGCGGGTGAGTCTGAAGTTAAAACAATGAAGATATTAATGAAATTGAGATTTTAACGAGTGGCCCCTGACATTGTACACGGTGTTTCACAACTCATTAATAATTCATAAAGGAAAAACAAAAGAAGTTAGTGTTTAATGAGTGTCTTTATACCTGATAAAAACATGGCTAGACTTTCTTTCCAATTTTGTTGAGCAAAGTAAGCCCAAGTCTAGATATTAGAGCAAGAATGAGTTGATCTACATCAAAAAACGAGCACGAGTGTATTGTCAGGTTAAAAAACTCGAGGCGAAGCGTAATACTTACACCTCACCTTTTGAGGGAGTTATGTTACTAAATGTGGTCAAATTCAGCCGTGAGTGAAAAGATGCGAAAATGACCGAAATGAATACAGAGGGGGCAAAATGAACACAATTCCACTGTATTGAAAACTGTTTAACCTATCAGTTTATCAAAGCGAACGAAACGAGAAAGATGCGACATATTTGCTTGTTCTGAAACTCTGACCTTTTTTTAAAGCATGTTCAGTCGTGGTCAGTAATTGCGAAAACTAGCCCGAGAGCCACGACAAGAGTTGTTGGCCTATATTTTTCCATTCAAATAGCTTGGTCACGTGACCTGTCACGTCAGCCATATAATTTAAAGTTTCAAATTATAGATGTACTATTGTGGACATGTCTCATATTATGTAAGTTCATTACAGATGTGAACTTTATTACGCTTGTGCCCAAAAGTTATTACAGATGGGACCTTTATTACGCTTGGGTCCAAAAGTTATTACAGATTGGACCTTTATTACGCTTGGGTCCATTTATTACACTTGTGCCTTCTACAAGGTGACTACTTCAGACCCTTAAGTTTAAGGTTCGATATTGCACTCTACGTACTATTTCTAATTCAGTGGATAGTCTGTACGTTAGCCAATCGGATTGAAGCATTTATGACAGTATACAAATTGGTTTTTACTGATATATTGTAACTTGTATGTTGTTCTTCTCTATGCAGCCTCAACACTCCTGACAAAAACACAACGCTGTCAATCACAGACCATTCTCCTGATGTTCGTAAATCCAGTTTGCCAACGTGAGTATAGTGGTCGCGCACTCATACACCGAGGCTACATCTAACACAACGTTTTTGTGGCTACAATCCAGAAGCCTGGTAGCCACTATGTCATCGGGATGAAAGTAAAAGTGAAAACGTGACGCGCGAGGGATGCTGGGATCTCAAGTCCTCGGACTAGTTTATGACGCACCCACACCAGACCCAAGTACCTCAGAGACCAAATTTATATCTTAACTACAATGACTTTTCAAGTCAATGTTAGAAATTGAAAAAGGTTGTGCATTATGACATGACAAATCCTACTATAAAATAAAGTGCAACAGCGTATTAAAATTACTAAATTGCAGTAGCCACATGTAGTCCTTGACAACCTGTTTCTTACCTTGTCGTGACATAAGCGTATATTCAGCGAGGTTTGTGCTTATGTCAGAGGCAAAACGAGGCCTTAGAGGTTCCCTATTTAACATTCAATGATCGCCATGCATGGTACGTGTGTTGCAAGACAACTAGTGAATTTTCCTTTTGCTTTGTTTATTAGGTCAGTCACTAGCACTGGTTCTCCAAACAATGCTCCGCTATCGCCTTCTCCATCTACGTAAGTATCGAGTCACCAAATGAATGACTTTTCTGTTTATGGTGTTGTTAGCTCTGCTTCACGTGCCCCTGTATAGATGAGTATCCAGTGCAATGAAAACAATAAATGGAGGCTATTGAGGGGACTTTGTATATAGAAATTAAAGCTCATTGTGTGGAATTTTGATTGGCCACTAGTTTTCAAGTGGAATATGCCCATTTATGTCTTCTTACTTGCGTCGTTTGTAGAAGCCATATTGGGCGTGGTCTAAACTGGTCTGTTGAATGTTTTTTGTTTGCAGGCGCAGTAGTCTTGGATTTGGTTCAGAGTTCTTTGAACTACTTGCAAAGTCAAACAATAGAGCGGAAGTGGTCAGTTGCAAATTTTTTACATTAGTTTTCACTTCGTGGCACTTCCAGAAGTTTCAAGTTTTGTTCTGTACTTTACATTGTAACAGGTTTGGTTTTTCACAATTTTTCTAGCAACCAGATCAAACCATCCCGGAATTTTTGCTACCGGACTTGCCTCGCGAGCGCCCCACCCCCATTGGGGAAGATTCTGATCTGGAGGACGAGGATGAAGATGACACAACTCAGGGTAGGTGAACTGTGGCTATTTGTACCAGCTGGGTGGGGTTGGACTGTTGGTGTGATTGAACTGTTGGTGTGATCGCATGTTGTGACTCGCTCTGTTAAAGACAATGTAACAACTTATCAGAGACACAACTGCAGAAATTGAAGGTTTTGATTTCGGTAAAAAAGCTGATGTGTCACGTTGTCGTCCCCAGTAGAATATATCGCCGCAGTCATCATATAAGTATCGCGTTCTTTACTTGTTTATGGGAGTGAAAGCTTCGAATTTATTTTTGTACACTCGAACCTCTCTAATACGGATACCGAAGGGACAGAGTGAAGTGTCCGTATTAGAGAGGTGTCCGTATTAGAGAGGTCACAATGATTACGTCACTTTTAAGATTCATTGAATGGACAATGGAATAGTCTGAAATTCGCCTTTCGTTTCTAATATTCAATCGGTTACAGTTTTATAGAACAGTACTGCATACAGAACACGTATTGAATTGGCTGTTGCCACAGTATTTTCGACATACTGTATTTGCAGTTATAAACGTACGTTTTGAAAACAAACATTTTGACATGTTCTGTTATTGGTATCGCTGACTGAGAAAGTGTCAATGTTGTGTAACTGCCAACAGGAAATGTATATACCGCAAATTATCGACACCTTGTCCCGGAGTGTCCGTAATAAAGAGGTTGAGTTTGTAGGAATTTGCTCCCAAGGGCCAAGATTTTGTGTCCGTTGTCCGTATTAGAGAGGGTCCGTGTTAAAGAGGTTTTTTAGAGAAAATGTTAAGAATTTTGTCAGTTCGTAGTAAACAACTGTCCGTAATAGAGAGGTTCGACTGTAATTCATTCTTCTTTTTTTTTACTTCAGGAACCAGTGGTTCCCGTACACCTGATGATGAACTCGAAACTTCTCATTTCTCGCACCGAGAAAGCGCAACACGCTCCTCCTCTGAAAACCTGGTTGAGGGCGACAAGCTTGGTTCGCCTGTGGAATCTTCGCCTTTTTATCGTGAGTTGTCGATCATCTCACGAAGTTCCTCATCGTATTCCTTTGCACCGAGTTTTAGCTCGGATTTTCCAGATACAGACTCTCTACTACCCGATCTCTCCGATAGTGTTGGAACAGGCAAGTTCGATGCGTTGAGAGGTGTCGAAGTTTCTGACGCAGCTTCAGAAAGTCGCGATATGTCCGATTTTCGTATTCGGTCCTTCTCAAGTGATACTGAAAAACCTCCTCGACCTAGAAATTTGGGCCTGATTAAAAGGAATTCCGATCTTCCCGGCCGTGTTCAACGAGGAGATGAGTTTTCAACTGGATTTTTCCCAGTAGGAATTAAACCATCTGTAAGTGATACAAATCTCAATCAGGATCCTTATAGAATTGAGGAGGAATTGCAATTTCGAACAATTTCCGAAATGGCGAGTTCTGCGAGTGCTCTTGACAGTTTTGAAGACGATAAGGCGTCGTCTGAAGAGAAGAACTATTTCGGTAGCCATCTGAGACTGGACGAATGTGCGATTACAATTGACATTGACAAAGAGGGCATATGTCCTCTGGGGGGTGATGTTAGTAAAGAAATGGAAGTTAGTCCAGTGCATTCATCTGCGCAAAAGAACGCGGACAGTCCAGTGTCACCAGTGAAAGAACCACCTCCCGTTCCTCCCAAACCTTCTGTTAAGTCACCGTCTGTTGAAACGAAGGAATTTGATATCCCTGATGAATGTGGCTCCGATGAAGAGTCTTCTGTTTCTCAAGAAACAGCATCACGCGAGCTTATCATTCCAGTAATGACCGCTTTGCAAGAACGAAGGCCCTCAACCCCTAACTGCTCTACTGCGCAAACACAAGCGGCCACTGATGTTCAGGATAGACCGGGCACTGCTTGTGGCTCCAGTGATGTCAAGCGTAAGAAAAGCAGTGAGGTGACCGAGGCGAAGCCGAAGTCACGTACGACCTACACTCGGGTTTCAGTTAAAGACCGCCTCCAGCAATATGAGAAAGGACGATCGGAAAGCTTCGACTCCAGTCGGAAAGCTCCGGAATTATCGAGTGCGCACACTGTGGCTTCTCGAAAAGAGATTTTTGAGACAAAAGAAAAAGGCGGTGAGCGAGGTTTGTACAAAAGGATCAGTGATATTGGAGGAAGAAAACCAAGATGCGATTCAAGCAGCGGCTCTGGCTCAGCGAGTGGTTCTCCAAAGTCGCAAAGAAATCGGCTTCAAGAAGTTGAAGATAGCGTTACCGAAAAAGACAAAGGAAGCAACCCGCATGTCGGTTTGGGGAAGTCAAAATCTATTGAGCAATTATATTCCGAAGAAAAACGACCCCGTCATAGGAGGGAAAGATCGGATAATGCCGACCGTCCCCGAAGTTTGATTCTAGACAGAATTCGTGTTGACAAGATAGATACCCCCACATCTGACTCTCTAAGACTTGAAGGAGAAAAAGGAACCCTGTCCCCGAGAGAAATCGATATTCCGCTTGAATTTGAAGATGGCATGAGGCCTGATAGGCTACGGAAAAGCCCGAATACTAGCCCGAGATCTAGCCGACTGAATATTCGCTCGCCGTTTCCTGATGACGATAATGGAGAAGAGCGTGAGCCTCAGTTTGTGTAATCGATATTCTGTCGTTGCGGGTACGAAAGGGATAAACAGAACGAGCATGTAGTTCCAGGAATCGTCTCCCCTCTCCCCGTTCCGGTGAAACATAGGCGTGCGGTATTGTTACGAGTAGAGAATGGAGAAATTCATGACTGTTAGGTGTGCAGAGGTGGGGCTCGTTTAAGCGTTATAAGAAATTGTCTTTATTTGTGTAATGAGAAAATTAGCAGCGTTTTTTACTGCAACATATTGTAGATTTAAAATGTTGTGGAATTGCGTTGGAGCGTACGAAACAACTTATGAAGGACTGACGTCATTCGTTACATGTAAAGACTGTTTTTGATATAACTCATTTGTTTCCTTAAATTGAGAAGGAATAGTACGGTGTTTTGCCGATACATTTTACTCAACATGTGTCCAAAAGAATCGCGTGCTACTGTTGCAACAATCAGAAGTGATTTTGAATTCCAACAGAGTACAACGAAAGATGTATTTTTCTGCAGCTATGGCTGTCCTTCGTTCTTTCCATGAACTGAGCAACTACATTTGATTATAAAAGAATAATAAACAAATCACAACTTTAAAATGTGTTTCCATATAGATATAAGGATGAATTCGTTGAGGCCTCACTATGTAATTGTGGTCTCCTTAAGTCCAAAATTAATACTTTATTTGTATTATACGGGTTTGTAGCATAAAGGGAAGTAAGTATACCAAGAAATGAAGGTGACAGGTAGTATACTCAGCGTCATGCCACGACTAAGCATTGGAGAACTGTCTTACACCATACCATTAAACTGTTACAATGTATGACGTGGAGAGAGAGAGAAAGCTACGGGGTTGGGACACAGAGATTAGACTAGTTAATTTTCTGTTTAAGTTTCAAAACTAGTCCTAGAATTGTACCAGAGATTTATCAGAGATTTATCAGAGATTTATATGGAAATATTTCTAGGACACGGGTATTAATCTTCTGAAAAAATTTGATTTAAACGATTAAGAAATACTTGCAAAAGTAACTATGGAAAAATTAGAAACTTTGAATAAAACAAATTTGAAAAGAATTGCGAGTTATTTAAAAATTAAAGGAAGATCAAAACTATATTTAAGAGAAGATTTTATTAATGAATTTAAAAAATTTGAAGAAGAAAAAATTATTAATTTAATTGAAAAAGTCACCACTACTTGCCCTTATATTTGCATACATGAAAAACATAAATATTTTTGCAAAGAATGTGGGGGATCGCAAATATGCATTCATGATAAAGTTAAATATTTTTGTAAAAGTTGTAAAGGCGTGCAAATATGTATACATGGAATAGTTAAGTATCGGTGTAAAGAATGTAAAGGCGCACAAATATGTATACATGGAAGAGTTAAGTACCGCTGTAAAGAATGTAAAGGCTCTCAAATATGTAAACACAATAAACAAAAACAACAATGTAAAGAATGTGGTGGAACCCAAATATGTGAACACGGTAAACAAAAAGCTTCTTGTAAGGAATGTCGAAAAAAATTAATTTCTGATTTAAAAAATAAAATAAAATAAAAAAAAGATGAATGTTAAGTTGAATAGAAAAATAAAAAAATTTTATAAAGGTTTTACTATTGAATATTTTAACACTGAAAGAATTGATAATATGGATTTTTTGAGGTTAATAAAAAAAGATTGTTTATACTCTCTATCAAAAGCACTTTCTATTAAATATGAGGATGAAGGTAAAAGAGAATTAGTGGAGTTTCAAATTAATTACACTCATGTTAATAGTAATTTTAGTGGGCATAAGTATTATTATTGTTTTGCTTTTTCTCCAATCTCTGATATGAGTGTTATATTCCCCAAAGATGAAAAAAGCAATGATTTTTTAACGGATAGGGAAGAATCAAAAGAATTTGGAGAAGCTTTAATAAATAAAAAAGTTATTATTGATTCTTTTTGGGTAGTTATCTATACAAACACAGATAAAGTATTACATAAAAATAAATTCTACAAAGACTTGCATAGTGATTTAATTGTTAAAGCATGGCATCCATCTAGGTATTTAGATTGGTGTGTTGATATAGAGGAGTTAAAGTTTTTGAAAGAGTTATGGAGTGTAGATTAATTACTACTAATTATGTTATATAACCCAAAATGGTTACATAACAAAAATTTAACTAAATCTTATACTAAAATTTATGGGAGAACCCATCAGATCAAGTTTTTTCCATTCAACATCCAAGATGGTTAAATCAAAGTGGTTTATAACGCTATCATATTTTCGAACTGGAATTGTTGGATAATCCTTTGAGGGAATGTTTGCAAGTAGGGTTGATGGTGATAGTTTCACAAGTTCGCCATATTTTGTTTTATTCATATATGAAGACTTATTATCAACTATACTACACATAAGTCTCAGCGGTTCCTTAATCTGTATATTTAAGGGGTATAATTTACCTGGATTTATAACTTCGGGTATGCCCAAACCAATCGCCAACCCTCTAGAAAGTTTAATGTTGGAGTTCTTATTTGAATATAGATAGTCAACAGTATCAGTCTCAATTATTGTTATCTTTTCCCTATCAGTATCTATTAGAAAGAAAGATTGAATATCACGCAATGAATATGTACCAGGTTGTATTATTATTATAGGCTGATTCTCAACATTAAACAATATCTGTTCATCCTTGAAATTAATCAATCTTTTAGTTTGTATATTACAATCTAGTAGTTGTATTTCTCGAAGATTTTTCAGTGGAGGATCTAAATAAATCCTGGTTTCTGCACCATACATAGTAATGCTTAACATTTTTGTTTTCAGCGAAGCTGGTCTTTAGATCTGATTACATCATATTCATCTTTAAATTTCCATTGACGTAATCACATTCCTGAGCGACGTTAGAAACCAGCCTTTTTAAAGTAAACATAAAATCTACTTTTCGATTTCAAAACCACTTTACGTTTTGCTTGTTGCTATGTCGTAAAAGTATGCAATCTATTGTTCTACACGTGAACGCTAATCCAAAAACAATCACAATCACGTGAAATGGCCATGAACTACCGAAATAGATACCACGCCAACCCTCCGCTGATAATTATAAATGTTAATATACGCACTTCATGCTCGCTTTGTGGATTGGTTTCATGTTGCGTAGTCACGTCCTGACCTTTGGTTGACTTTTCATTTTGCGTTGGAGGGATTTTTGGTTTCGGATTTGTCTCAACTATTGAATGAGGTAAAATAACCTTTGAAGAACCTAAGTTATGACTTATTCCAACCGGTTTTGATTCCATGTTTAGCGAATTATTCACCCCAAATTTCATATCACCAGTAGCTTTCATAAGTTTGTTATTATATCCAACCACGCTTTCTGTGTTTATGATCATATTACTCGGCATCAACCACAAACCAGGGGCAATAGCTAAATCAAGCCGTAATTTCGCTTCTTGTACAGCTAATTGATATCTTTGTATGGAACTAGAAATGTCATTCTCAATCACGCTACTTTCAAATAAAGCCAAGAATTCTTGTTGTGTCTCGATTGCTCCACCTCCATTACCATAAATCGAGTTTCTAGTGTTAACTTGTGCTCCCAATATACAGTAAACAAAAGCTTCAGCGGATCGATTCAATCTACCAAGTCCGGCTTTAGTGAGTCCATACCCAATTGTTGGGATAAACCAAGCATATTTGAAATCAGCAAAGTCATCATTACGAATGAATGAGATTAGATCACCTTTTTCTTTCTTACCACCGTCATCAGCGAATTTACCTCCTTCACCGGGCCATTGATCTGCTTCTTTATCATAATTTCTTACTACATGTACATTTTGATATCCCCCTCCTTTTCCATGGTATCCGGAACCATAATCAAGAAATATATCTCCTAAACCCCCGTTTCTACCGCCTTTCCATCTAAAATCAGAATTATTACTAACCCCAAATTCAGCGCACAATCGTTGATATGCAACTTTATTATATGGGTTATTATTTATCACAAAAGGTTGTTCATCTGGCAAAGGCAGTTTCAATTCATACAATATTCGCCTTATTGTGAAATATATATGAAACTTTATAAAACTACTAATTACTTTAGGATAATTTAGACTTTCAAAAGGACTAATCCCACAACCAGATGTTGCACACCAAACTGCAAAGTTAAGTTGCTGAGGCCAATAGTTCATATCAGATCCATTCAACCATTTTCTACTTTGTTTTCCGGATTTGAATGTTACAACTTGCGATGTAAATATGTTTCTCATTTTTGCTGTGAATTTCTTCGTATTTGAAACATATATATCTAGTGAGGTTAACATTTTTGTTACATCAGTTGTAAAGTCATCAAATTTAATAGCTGGTATAGGATAACTTTGGTTAGTCATGGTTAAACTCTTTGGAAAAGATGAAACTACTTCCGGTAAACTTAACCCTAAATCTTCCCATAACAATGTTTTCAAATTAGGAGAAAGATTATCGCTCCATGTTTTTCCAGTAGGATCATCATTAGACATGACAGTCATCTCATTAACTTTCCATTTAATATAACCCCCATATGAATCATTCACAAATGTAAATTTATCAAGACTAGCTTTTGGGTATCTATTTTTGAAGTCGTTTAATAACATCTTATTCTTTGTGTTCCAGATAATCTGGTCTTTAGATTAAGAATAAGATGTAAATTATTATCAATTAATTTCTTTTCTGATACCTGCAAAACAATTGCAACCCACATCAGTTCTTTCATATGAAATTTTTAATGTCCTGGATCGGTTAACTCTTTTAATAGCTCTGATCGAACTTCTCTTCTTATCTGCGACATGTTTAAGTTTTTTTCGCTATCTCTCCTAAATTTTTGCCGGATTTCTAGTTTTAGTTTTTGAAACTTTTCCAACTCTGCTAAAATTATAGAAAATTCTTGATCGGATATAACATTATCTTTCAGTGCCTTTGAAACCAAGTCGTTAATGGTGTTTAATTTTGATTTTGCAATTGCAGCGGTTTGTTCGTGTTTACTAACTTTATTTGAAAGTCTTTTTGATGCTGCACCAAATCCAACAGATACTCCACCACAAATTCCGCCTACAACTCCCAAAGGAACACCAATAATAGCTCCAAAACCGGTAAGAGAAGTTCCAAGTCCACTTGCAGATAGAATAACAGAAATAATTCCACTACAAACACTGATTTTTGTAAATATTCCTCTAGCTCTATTGTATTTTTTCCTTACATCTTCATAATGTTTAATTTCTCTCTCAAGATTTTGTAATACTTCGCTTGATTTTTGCAGTCTGAAATTAACCACCCGATCAGAATTATTTGGTAATTGAGGATAAATTTTATTGTAGTCATCCATATTGTGTTTTACTGAACGGTATGATATCTTTAAATTTGTTACTTTCTCTTTTTTATACTTTCAACAAAATACAAAACCACAGCCATTATCAATAACCAAGCATTCTTGCCTAAAAATCCAATAACTTCACCAGCTGTTTTGAATAGAAAGCTAACTATTGCGCCAACCATTCCTGGTAATATTTCACCCAGTTTTTTACCAAGAGTTTTCAATCCATTTCCAACACCTTTTCCTAAAGTGGATAAGCCTCTAGAAAGATTAGAAACTATAACACCAATAACCACACCTACAGCACTTACAACCGCGAATACTGTAAAACCATACTTTTTGAAGATGTGCTTAACACGCTCTCGTAATGGAAGATTTTTAAGTATTTCTTCATTTTGGCTCTCAATCTCAGCTATTTGTTCTTGGTTGTAAATAATACTCTTTCTTGATAGTTCTCTAAATTTATCAACTTCAGCTTGTAATCTTTCATTACCCGTTTCTAACATTGTTAAATTTGACTGTCCTTTCTTATATTTTTCTAGTTCATCTTTGTATCGATTCAATTCAACTTTAAGTTTTTCAACCTCAGTTTTGGATACTATCTTCTCTTCTACAGCAGAAGCTAAATAGCTTTCAAGATCTTTGATTGCGGATTCTTTTTGCTCAATGATTCTCCGCCTCTCTTTATCATTAATAATATGTCTTTGTATCTCCCCTTCATTTGTTTCATTTGTTGCACTCAAACCAGCTAGTGCATTTTTTAAATCCTTAATTTCTTCATTCTTTTCGAGTAATATTGATGCTAATTGATTAATTTTTTTATTATCTTCATTAAACTTCGATAAAAGATTATTTCTTTCTTTAAGAATGGTTTCATAATCAACACCTAGAGCTTTTTTTAATGTATTAGGAAGTTCATCATTCAATTTACCACCTTTGAATAATGAGTAAGTTTTTGCGTTTCCCCTTTCCAATTTTATTTTTATTTGTCCATATTCATCATACCAATGAAAAAACTGAGATGTGTCTGCATTAGGAAATAATGATTTAATATAATCTCCAGATTCATCTTGATTTTTTTCACGTTCACTAAAAATAGTTTTTTGTGATTTAGGCCTTGCCCCCTCACTCCCATAATCTCTATCATATTTGGTTGTAGATGTTACTCGAACTGGTATTTTTGATGGTTTTCTACCAAGTAGTGGATTTTTTTCATCAAAATCATCAGGATTATCTTCTTCCCCTAATCCAATGGGATCATCTTCTGGTACTTCTGGTAGTGTTGCCATGATTTTTACTCATCAGTAAGAAATCTTTAGACCTAAAAGTTATGTTTGTGAATTATAAAACAATTAATTTTTTTATAATTTTAAAAGAATTTACTAGCTGCATACCCCAAAGCCAACATTCCTCCACCAACATATGCCATTTCACCCATCTTTTGATTGTCGCTGGGTCTATAATAATCTGAAAATTTAGGTTCTTGCATTTGGCTATATAATGCAAATTGTTCATTTGTAGTTGAAATATTTTTTGATGCTTGATATTTTTCATCTTTTTTCTTTATTTTCCAATCCATTAGTTTTTGTCTTTCTTCCTGATATTCTGCATAATCTCTTTGATATTTTTCTAATGCTTTATCGTGTCTTATTTTTTCTGTATCAGTTTTATTTCCTGATAAATATTTTGCGAGATATGACCCGCCAACAAATGCTGTTGCATTTAATAATGCTCCACCAATCATAAATGCTATTGATGCCATTTTTATATTAGTTAATTTGGAAGTATCTTTTGTTCCTCTAAATATGTTTTTAGATACATACTACCCGATAATACAGCAACCCATTTTGCATAATTTGTAATACTTGAGGATGGGTCGTTCATAAATGATTCTTTCATCATCTTTTTAGCTACATATCCAACTCCGGCTGCTAATCCGATAAGGACTGCAGAATCAGTAACAGTTTTCACAAGTTTATTTTCGGTTGACATGATTTTTTACTACATCAGTAAGAAACTTTTAAATGACTTTATGTAGTAAAAAAAAATAATTAGTAATTACATCATTCCAATTTTTGGTCTATCTGGGGGTGGCGCTTGAGTATTTGTTTGCGGATTATGAACCTTTATGGGTGGAGCTTGAAAAGGTTGTGGTATTCTGTTTTTATTATCCTCCTTTCCCCGATATCTCATAAAAAGATCAAATGCTGTAAAACCTAATCCAACAATGGATAAAACAGTAGTAAAAGATAACTCTGGCATCCATGATTTCGATCCACTATATGTATTTTCATTTTGCTCTTCTTCCTGTTTCATTTGCTCCGCAGCCCGTTGGTTTTCCCTAGCTAATGCTTCTTTTGCTTTTTTATTATATTCAGCTAATTTCTTACCTGCTGCTACTTTTTTAGGATCTTTTTCCCGTTTTTTAGTATCTTTATTTTCCGGTTTAGGATCAGCTGTAATTTGTTCCGCAACTTCTTCTGACATTATTTTATTTCCAAAGTAAAGAATCTTTAAATCAGTTGTGCTTAGTAAACAGTATCATACCCATCAACACCTTGCTTAGTAGTCTGTTCAGTTTTGTTAGAATCATCTGTATTAGTACTTGTAACTTGCTGTATTTTTCCTATTTTAACATGCTTAGCAACCTGAAATATACCGCTAGCAAGTGCTGCCAGCCTTCCTGCTTTCAATGCTAAGAGCCCTACAATGTTTGTTAGTTCACGATTAACCAAATCATCATTCTTAAAATCCACACAAAGAGCTTCTATATCATCAACTGGAACTAAATATGAAATA
Source organism: Ricordea florida (assembly GCA_949710005.1). Lineage (NCBI taxonomy): Eukaryota > Metazoa > Cnidaria > Anthozoa > Corallimorpharia > Ricordeidae > Ricordea > Ricordea florida. The sequence continues at coordinate 28,281,136 of OX453282.1, read as the reverse complement.
AGTTTGGAAACTAATTGAAGGGATGAATCAACCAACCCACCGTTAATTTTTTTACCCATTACCGCTTGATATCGATTAAAATATTTTTCTACATCTTTTTCTGATAATTTTTTTATATCGCCCAAACTCATTTCAACTCCTAAATATTCCTTTGTGGTTCCAAGAGCCGCTAGAATTGCTAGTGATTCTTGTTTTATTTCAAGTTCATCAGATTTTACATTGTCTTTTACATCAGGTTGTTCTTCTATATAATCTTCCGGCCCTGCCGGGGAGAGCTTCGCTCGATCAACTTCTGCCATATTATAATTTTCTAATAATACAAATATTCTTTTAAATCTGCTACGTCAGTCCGTTTGGAACTTCCAAATAACAATTAAATGGGTGACGTAAAGATAAACAAAGTCTAGAATATTTTTCAGTTTTCAGGAGTTGTACAAATTTTTTACCAGTTTCAGAATCTAAATCACCTCCATAATCTTCGAAAAACATCTTCATACCTTTCTGTGATGGATTATGGAAAGTAACAACACAGGCAACATTTTCACGGAATGGTTTTGCAATAGATGTTAATTGCTGAGTGAGAACCCAAACTGATAATCCATGATGTCTTCCGGAGAATGCTAAATCTATAAACTTGTTTGATCTTTTCTTCAAATCATTAGAAACGGCACAATCATCTAAAATTATTAATGTATTTGTTCCAGAGAATAAAGTTTGACAATCATTTAACAATTCATTAATCTCATCTACATTACTTGCATCAGGTGACAATACAAAGAAACGTTTATCTCCTCGGGCAAAATTATGATAGGTTTTATTTTTAGAATAAGTTGGACAAATTAAAACAATATATTCAAAAACTTTTCGGAAAGGGCCTCGGAGCTGTTCAATGAGATACTTTGTTTTTCCACAATTTGTTGGTCCGGTTATGATACAGTGGAATGGTATTTTTTCTCGTAATTCTTCCATGATTTTTGTATCATAACATAAGGTTTTTAAATCAGTACTTAATGGAGCGTAAACCTGAATTCATAATCTCCATCATTGCATCAGCTACAACAAACATATGACAGGTTATAGTGCCAGATCCACTTTGTTTTCTTTTAATTTCTAGTTTTACACCATCTTGTGTATTGTTTAATGCTAGACCACCTCCATGAATACCATTATCTGGGTGAGTTCTCATATCAACCCAAAGAGCAAACTTATCAGCATAAAAATCCTTTTCTTTTACGGATGGAGGACTATAAACATCATCTCTCTCAAATCGTTTCTTTACCGACTCCCATAGATCTGATGGTATCATCCCCTTAGAGTATAAACGATTTGGCACACCATCAACATCTATATTAATTGAGGTTATACCTGGATTGTAAAAATTCTCAGAGTTACGTGCTCCTGCTGCAAATGGCGATGTAAACAAACATAATATCCCCGTCATTGATCTTCTAGGTAAATTAATATGCTGATTTATAACACCATCACCGCCTATAGAAAATGTAAAAGTTTTGTGTAGAGTGACATTTTCGTAAAAGAATCCTTTACCAACCTGATAAGCTGCTTGTGCCTCGCGAGCCAAGTATTCACTTGAAATGGAGGAATATTCTAACTCAAGGTTTTTGATTGAATAAGATGGAGTCTTAGTAGTGTCGGAATAAACAACAATATCATTAACTGGGGCAAGTGTAATCTCAAATATAAGATGATGATCTAGAGCTTTTGGGTAAAAAACTCCATGATCGTTTAGAATAGGATGGTTTAGTGGTATACTATACTTGGTGTTATGTACTGATGCAAGGGTAACTGCCTTAACATCTTGTGTTTTCTTATCACCCGCATTTGTCCTTAGCTTTCTCATGTTTTCAGAAGAAATACCTTGTTTTAATCTATCTTCGCGTTCTTCATCTGTTAAGAATAAATCATGATATGTTTGAAATAAATCGTATCTTTGGGTATCCTGTAATGTTTCACCGCCAAAAAGAACTTTTAGTCTAGATACAAGATTACTACCTACATTATTCACGAGTGTGTTATTAGCATGCCCATCTACATCTAAATCAAATAATAGAGATACACTTCCTGGTACAATCACTAAATTCTCAGAAAGTTTTGGAATATTTATATATAATGTTTCTCCGGGGCTAGCAGATGATGGATTTAATGTAATTCTATTCAAAGTTGATTCTGCTTTCAACCCAAATGGCTCTCTAGGAATTCTGTTTGGATTAATTTTTTCAGAAGTCATTGTAATTTATAAGGTACTTTGGTTAATCTTTAAATGAGTAACGAAAAGTTATCCCATAAATTAACAAAAATATCGGCGGAGCCGGCCCCGACTTTAAGTCGGATATATTATTCAACTGAAGGATATTGGAAAGGATATTCTGCAATTCCTAAATTAGCACAAAAAGCAAAAGTAAGTGAAGATGTAGCAAAACAATGGTTGCAAAAACAGGCAATATGGCAAATATATATACCAACGCCAAAATATATACCAAGACCGCATTGGACTGTGGATAAACCGAATCAGATTCACCAAGCAGATTTATTATTTTTACCGCATGACAGAGTTGGAAGAAAAACATATAAATACGCATTAGTTGTGGTTGATGTGGCAAGTAGATACAAAGATGCTGAAGCATTAACCTCAAAAGAAAGTCATGAGATAACCAAAGCTTTTGAAAAAATATATTCGAGAAAGTTAAAATATCCAAAAACATTAATGGTTGATCCTGGAAAAGAATTTATGGGCGAAGTTGCAAAACTTATGAATTACCATAATGTAAGAATGCAAAGAAGTGAAGCTGGTAACCATAGAGCACAAGCATTTGTGGAAAACGCAAATAAAATATTAGGCGAAAGAATATTTAGTCATCAATATGCACAGGAAATGACAAGTTATGACCGTTCTAGAGTATGGGTGAAAAGATTACCGGATATTCTAAAAACTTTGAATAATACACCAACAAGAATAACTGGTAAAGAACCCATTAAAGCTATAAAAATGAAAGAGGTTGATATTGAAACCAAAAGATATCATCGAGTTGTTGGTCTTGATGAGGATAGATTACCGCCCGGCGCTAGAGTTAGATATTTATTATCTCCAGGTGAACTTGAGGGTGGCGAAAAAAGGAGGGCTACAGATCCTATTTGGAGTATCAAAGTTTATGATATTTCTAAAAGTGTGATTTCACCTAATCAACCGGTTTTGTATTATTTAGTGAATGGACCTAGACGGGGTTTTGTAAGAGAAGAATTACAAGTTGTTCCTTATGATACACAATTACCGCCCGATTCTGTTTTGGCAAGATAATGGCCATATGGAATAGTATTTATGCCATCTTTGCAAATTATTCTCTTATCATCATAGGCAGATAGCGCTTTTTTATTAACTGTTTTTGTATAAATATTGTGTAGTTTTGAACCAATTAAATTTTGTAATCTCATTTGCGGTTCTTTTGTATCCAAACAATTTTTAAAATCATTAAAACTTATTGTTTTCTTAACAACTAATTTCTTTGTTCCTTTATTCTTCTTTATCTCTTTACCATTATCCATTAATACAGCATATTGTTTAGCGCCCAAACCCACAAATTCTGTAGGTATACTTCCGCCCATTTCATCTTTGAACATCCCAATTACTTTTTTATTTACACCTGCCTCAATGCCTGATGGATGTTCTTTAGGATAATTGCTAGTGTCGAATTTTTCTCTAACGTCAGAACTAATATCTTTGTAGAAATCCGCAGTTTCTATAATATATACAAGAGAATCAGTATCAGTCATAAGTAATTCAGCTTTTTCGCCATATTTCTCTTTGATATAATTATAATGGAAATCATACATTATTTGTTTACTTAGATCCAAAATTGAAAACCCAACATAAATTGGTTTATTAAATCTTATTTCTTTTTTCTTCATATTTATGGCAGCTAGATCCTCGGAAAAGATAGTAAAATGATTAAAGTTTGGTTTTCTTATTAATTTTTTAGCTGATTCTATATTATTAACTAATCTAACATCTATCCTTTTTCTCATATTTTCCATTGTTTTACCAAATACAGAGTTATTCATAAGTTTAAAAAAATCTTTTTCAAAGTCGTTTTTAGCTTGTGCTCTCAATTTAGTATTCAAATCAATGTAGGGTTTTAACCACTCAGACTCTTGAAATTTAATTCCCTTATGAATCTTTGTTATTTTTAATCCTTTACTTTCATAATCTTTTAAAGTTTCATGATGAACTACATATCTTTTCTTATCAATTAAATTTGGTATTAATTTCTGAACTTTATTAACAGTAAGTTTTTCTGGAGCTAAAGGTAGATCTTTGTGACTATCATGAAGATTTTTTGGGTATTCCAAATCAACTTCAAGTATACAGGGTATATTTCTCCAATTTTCAAGCTCTTCATTTGGAATCCATTTAAATCCTCTTCTAGGTAATTTCTTGCTCATTGCGGCTCCATATAAGTTATTTGCGTCAAGATAAATAATATAACTTGTAAGTTTATTTATTTCAAAATCCACCATATAGGGGTTATTAGCTTTAGCATATCTTTTTGATACTTGGGATGTTCCGCCTCTAATCCCTTTCTCAATAAAAAGTAGCATATTAACATCTGTAAACAATTCCAAACTAACTTTAGTTAATTTTAACATTGCATCCCAAGATAATCCCGGTGATGTAAAATAGTGAGCGGGATCTAAACTATAATTATTAATGCATACATCTCTAAAGTTCTCAAATACATCAGCAAGCTGTAATACATCTGCTTTTAGATATAAGTCGTGATAGTCTCTCATTGTTTTCATATCAAATGTTTTCCATACATTTTTAGCATGTTCATAATCCTCATCTGAAATATCTTGATTATTAAGAATTGATTTAAATGCTTTCTTTGGGGGAAGTTCTGTTTCATTAAGTTTATCAATGTGATCAAAATAATCATAGGGGAACACCCCCTTTCTCAACAATAGTTTTAACTTTTCTCCCGCAAAATGTTTTTTAGTTTCTTTCATATTTTTATCTATTGGGGAAAAACACATACTTCCTGCTAACTTACAATTCTTACATTGTTCGCAATTACCAACGCCGTTAAAGTTAATAATCTTTCCATCTTTTATATATCTTTTCAAACATTTTCCTGGTTTACATGATTCACAATTTCCACATTTTGTAAGATTGTCAACTAATCCACTAAGGGTGCTTTGCATAAATTTACAAGAATCAATGAATCTTATTGTTCTAGTAATAGGTTTTGTGTTTCCATCTTCATCCTCATCGCAATCATCATCATCCTCTTCACCCGCACAATCATAATTAATTAAAATTTTCTTTGAGAAACTAATATACTTTTCATCGGTGTTAGCTAAGCAATCAATTTTACCCTTTGTTTTACCAAGATTCTTAATAAATAGATGTGAATCATACCCCGAAAGATTGTGAATTATTACTGGAATAAATTTGGGAATCACATATTTTAAGTTGCAGTTATTATGCGCCGCCCCCCTGTATTTCCCAGTAAGATGACAATGATCTATTACCCTATCTTTGCCCAATTCTTTCACACAGATATGACATTTAGTAGCATTTTCATAATCTTTTTTATCCATTTCCGACATATTCTTTTTATTATAAACTTTAAACTTCTTCTTTCTTTCTTCTATTAACTCAAAAATTTTCCTAACATCTCTTTCTAAATATTCTGTAAATACCTGTGCCACATCTTCGTCATCAGATTTTGCAGTATACCCCACTTCATTTTTAAAATCGCTTGGTAATATGCTTTCATCAAAACATTTTATATTATAGTGAAATCCTGATGCTTTATGCATTTGGTAATTTTTAGTAAAGCTTTTATTTTCATTTGGTAAACAAGATTGTATTGGAATTAGACAGCTTTCAAAATCAGCATAAATAACAAAAGGTAATCGCATTTTATTTTTAAAATTTTTAAAGTAAATAAATTTTGGACTACCATTTTCATTCATTGGCATTTTTATTTTAACTTCCCCATGTGAATCACAGTATTCCTTATGTTCTTGCAAAATCCTTTCATCATAAAATGAATTGAAACACCTAAGACAGAAATGTTTTTTATTCTTATTTTTATCAATTTCAGATGATAAAAGTCTACTAACATTTTTTACTAAAATATAATGGCTTTTTTCGTCATTAGTTATTAAAAGTAATGTTATAACTTTACAATCGCATAACTTACATTCATAATTATTACAATCACATTTCTTACAGCCGCATTCTTCACATTCATGTTTTATACAACCTTCTTTCTTACATTCCTTTTTTTTATTACACTCTTTTTTCATACAACCACAATTCTTACATTTTTCTTCTTTCTTGCAATAACATTTATCGCTTAATCTTGCGAGATATATTTTATCATCTTCTTCATCATATTTCAATACATTAACAATATATGGGTTTTGTTTTTCAAACTTTGTAAAATCTTTTAATGTCATTGGACCTTCAATACCAGAAAAGTCTAATTTTTTACAATTTTCCAACAATTCATTATTTACTCTCTCTCTATGGTGTTTTCTTGGGAACACCGCCTCTGTTAATGAATATTGTCCGCAGTTTTCATCATTATTCTGTATATTAATAGTAGCTTTTTTGTCAGCTAATCTTTTTGGTGTTTTTATATATGAACTTCCAGAAGTAACTAAATAAGGAGCTATCCCAATATCAACACGTGTAACAGAATCAAATTCAAAAACTGAATACTCATATTTTTCTTGAAATTTTTCAATCTCATGAAGTATATTTTTAATCATATCATCATATTCTTTTGATAAATCGCTTTCTTCAGTAATTATTACTGGTTTAGTATGAAAGTATTTTTCGATTTCTTCTCTAATTTGGTTTTTTTCTAAAGGATTTTTTACAAACTTGGCTGATAATATAACCTTAACCTTTTTTGGTTTCTTATCTTTATTAATAATACCGATAACTTTTGTTTTTATTTTTTTCATGAATTCTTCAATAGAATATCCTTTTTTCCCATCTATAGTATGTTGTGTCAAATAACCCTTTTTGAATTTTTTTACATTTTCTTTGATAGTTAATTCTTCTTCTTCTTCTTCATTAAATTCATCTTTCTTGCTATCAGGTATATTTGGCTTTATTTTTGTTTTAGGTGGTGGTTTTATTTCTTTGGGTTTATTTACTTTTTTATATCTTTCTATAAAATTTTTAGCTAATTCTTCTGCTTTATTTTTTACTTTTTTAGCTAATTCTTCTGCTTTATTTTTTACTTTTTTAGGAATATATGGTTTTACAAAATTCAAAAACTTGTTTAATACATTTCCAAAAACAGGAGTTTGTTTTATTGATGGTTTTTTAGTTCTTGTTGGAATAGGGGGTGGTGGGCGAGTTGGTTTAGGTGGCGAAGGTCTTTTTGGTTTGGGTTTATTAATATTTTGCGGAGGTGTATCTGGAATAGCTCTTCTGCGACGATTAGGTGGAGGACCTGGTGGAGTGCCTGGACGACGATTAGGTGGCCGACCTGGTGGGGGACTAACCGTAACAATTTGATCCGGTGAACCAGGTATTGGCCTAGGAATAGTTAAAGGTGGTAAATTTGGTCTTATTTGTGGTATTGGGAGAGGTGGCTGTGGTTGGTTTGCTCTTCTCCTTGGCATATTATCTATAGTTCTAAAAATTTCTCTCCTGTTATCAACGATTTGATCAACGTTATTGATTACTTCAGGTATATCATTCAATGCTTGTATTTTAACTTCCTTAGTAGTCATTTTGGCTCTACCTTCAATTCTATACCACGAAAGTAAAGAACTTAATTGTTTTGTATTCAACTCATATAATCGATCCATAGTTACTTTTGCAAGTATTTCTTAATCGTTTAAATCAAATTTTTTCAGAAGATTAATACCCGTGTCCTAGAAATATTTCCATATAAATCTCTGATAAATCTCTGATAAATCTCTGGTACAATTCTAGGACTAGTTTTGAAACTTAAACAGAAAATTAACTAGTCTAATCTCTGTGTCCCAACCCCGTAGCTTTCTCTCTCTCTCGTGGAAATGTGAAGTAGCTCGGGTTAGCCGTATCCTTTATGTGCCGATGACTGTTAAGGTTCGATGGATCATTTTCGTGTTATTTCCCTTTTTACGTGTTTCAGACTGTTACTGCCCCTCAAAAAGTTAACAAGCGAGAAAAACTGGGCAGTTCTGAAGAATGGTAATAAAGTATCATTTTCACCACAACCTCGTTCCCAGGGCTTTTCCCTTTGAAATTTCAAAGGGAAAACCCTTGGAACGAGGTTGATTTTCACCCCTTCCCTATCCTCCTGAGTCCTTACCCCACCAACCCCCCCTTATTCCGTCTGTATACCCACTTCGATACGTTCCAGTTCGTCAGGAGCCAGTCATTCTTGATTTCATGAAGAAATTGAGTACAAAGAAACCACAGGCCAGCTGATTAACTGCAGTTACATTCAGTTGCAGCCTGGTGACGTTTGGAGCAGACTAAGAGGTAATTAGCTGATCCACAAGTCCCCTTCTCCCTTTCCAGAAAAAACTGGTGCTCTTTCAGCAGCGTGAGATCTCAAGATTAAATCTCCGGCTTAGTGATGAAGCAGGAAAATGCGACTAAAACTCTTAGGAGAAGGTCTTCATAACACTTCATTTCATTATACCAATAATTCGTACGTAGCCGATGGTGATGTGACGACCGATAACAAACAGGGGATAGAATCTTTCACGTCATTCGCGAAAACCGCGCGAAAACACGACGCCGCGTCGCCCCAAGCTTCGCCAATTTGTATTCTTCCGACCTTCTGCAACTTTGCGTAAAGGAAACACGAAATTTTTGGTTTGCGAGGCCTAAGGAATCATCAACGCCAATGAATTTGTCGTCATTTACGACGAAAGTTTGTCAAAGATATCTTGGCTGAGAATTTGCACGTGGTTTTCGCGAACGTTTTAATATTTGCATGCAAACCATGATTTCATTTGACTTCCGTCTTCACACCTCCATTTCTCAGGACACGGATAAAAACGAGCGCTTGAAAGTTATCCAAGGAAAGTAGTTCCAATATGGTATTTAAAAAATTCCAGTTTTCTACTGCTGTACCGAACGATAAGTATAATTCTGAAGGAATGTTAATGTTTTTGTGAGTCGAGAACGTCAACAAGTGCGAACGCGAGCTACGCCGGTTGTTGTGCCGTCACTTTTATAACGGAAGTAAGAAAACTAATGCTTTACTTGTTTCTCATACTTCGTCTCTTTTTACTGCGGTGAATTCAAGAATATTCCGTCCTTTCTTTCTGGGCTCACAGCTTCACGTTGCGTTTGTCAGCGACTGGGGGTCATGCAATGAAAATGGAGTTTTACGCTTCTCTTAGTTCAAGCTTCAGTTTCTAGTGGTGGGAAGTAAGGAAAGAAGCAGACGACAATAAGGTGAGTACGGTAAAATTTGAGTGTGTACTACTTTATTTCGTAAGACTATAAAATAAATGGAAATACGTCAAAATCAATTTGTCAATTTGTTAGGTACAACTGGGTAATACACCGAGGGAGTGGTGGGTGGTACTTAACGAATTTTTTGGTTGGTACAGTATGAGCCACTGAAACCCTTTACTATAACTATCTCTGCTGATTATTTTTTCTTTGAGTGTCAATTTCCTGATTTTTTTCTCTAGTTAATACTAAAATCTTCAGTCATTTGATCAGATTCCTAAAAATGATACCCTACTATAGTGGCACAAACCTAGATATGCTATATACAGTACCTTCACTTTGGTGAGTAATTTCCATAGGGTTCTTAGTTACTTTGTTCTTGAAATGGTAGAATGGAATAGGAAGAAACTGCTTTTTATAATTTGCTTAGGCCAACAAGTATATATTTTCGATGTTCAAATTAACTTGTACCCAGAGAAACTGAAGGATAAGCAAAGAGAAAATATTTTTTTTTAATATTCATTGCAGTGGCTCTAGCATTCTCAGAGCAATTGAAATAAGTAAGCTGCCCAATATACAATCGAGCACTATAAAGAAAACCAGGAAACGTTAAACAACAAAGGAACTTTTTCAGGTATTTGATAAAATAGATAGATGGAAAAAATAAAGGAATGATTTTCGCACAGGTCCACACTTCATTATGCATGCTGTAGCTGTCTTGTCTGATGTAAAGCATGTGCAAATATTTCTTGTGTTCGAAGAAGGAAATAGAACAGCTACAACATGCATAATGAAGTAGGGACCTGTGCGGAAATCATTCCAAAATAAATCCACAAAGCTAAAAATAAGTATATAGTCCACAAAAACAGAAAACGTTTCTCAAATCTGATAAGAAGCACAGTGACTATTATTTTGTTGACTTCTTCAGCTGTTGTCAGTCTTCGTACACATTCAACATACAGTTTACAACAAATTATAAAAAAAGAAAATTAATTTAATGTCAAGAATATCATTAAAATTCAAGGGGCATAAGAGGTTTACTGTACTTAAAAGTGACAGATTTATTTTGTGAGGCATCCTGTTTCCATGCAGATCATCACCTTTTATATTTTTCCCCACCAGTTTTTTTAATCAGTTCATTCTGATCAACAAACCAAAATTGCAATAAATGTGAACAGTAGGCATTTTGAAATTAACACAGCATTTTATTTAACAATTATTCTCCGAAGGCGAAGTGATTATCGAGGAATATTCACCGAGACGAAGTCGAGGTGAATATTCACCGATAATCACTGAGCCTGAGGCGAATAATTGTTTTAGTATAAATACGCAGGTGATTATTTCAAAAAAGAAAATAAAAAGCATTATACAACACGAAAAAATTTTATTTCATCAAAGGCGCGCGAACGACTGGCTGCCATTTTGTTCGTCGAGGTGATTATCGGCTGATAATCCGAGATAGCGAACCAATCAGAGCGCGCGGTTTTGTATAATCACCTGAGTATTTCTACTAATTCTCAATATTGGCAAGTTTCATCTGTCACAAAAGTCAATTTTTTGGAAACATCTGGCTTTAGACTAAGTAAGTAAATCTAAATCCCACAGATGCAACTATATACACTTTGTACTGTTGTTACATACCGGTACATGTAACTGGGTTATCATGATCATTAGCAGCCGATAAGGAAAGTTGTCAGAAATTGGTACTCTTCAATGACACTATCTAAGGTTATGTACATACTGTAGGTCATATGCTTTGGTTCTTGGTAGTTAAGGAGGGAAGGGTTCACTGTAATGCAGTTTTGCATTATATTTGGTGCAGTTTTACTAATAATTTTTATTTTGGAAGTATGGTATTCCAATTTTGCAAGGTTAAGCAGTTTGTACTGGTACTTTAAGTACAGTTTAACTGTCTGATGGCAATGTTTAAATACTTTTGTCCAATATGCAGTTTTGTGGTTATTGGACCCCCCTAATGTCCCCAGTGGTTAAGTGGAAAAGGTTTTTTGTTATTTAGATCTGTTCTCTTGTCCTGATAAACTGTAAGACAAGCTCCAATAATATTTAATGTTAGAAGTATCTTTAATTTAAACATTTAGTTTAATTAATTATCTGTTTTGTTTGTATTTAAAACATAAACTTTTTCTGAATGATTGCTTATAGTAGATTACAAATTTATATGTTTCAAATATTATTATTATTCTGGTGAAAGATATCACTCTTTAAGCTTAAATGTAAAGTAAAGATAATAATGTCTTTTAACTCTGCCAAAGTCGGTCCCAAGCCTGTATGGAAGAAAGAGGAGGGTTGGGAAGATGGGGGTAAAACCCCTGATCCCTGTAAAAAGTCTGTTCCATGTCTGGATTGGTGTCTGCAGGTCAGCTCAGGGCACATACACTGTATGCACTGTTCACCCATTTGAAGAAATGGATTGCTGTGCCCCTGTGTGTTTGGCCTGGAAGACCTGCGTACCATCTGAGTGACAGTGTTCTGTGATAAGGTGTTTTCTGGTGTTGAAGAGGGCTGAGCCACTGAATCATGACACTGGACTAGTGGTGTGCTGTCACTCAGTGTCTGTTTTGTTGTAATGTGCAAGTCTTTTTTATGTTTGATTTCTATGAGACACAACAACTGGTAGCAGCTCTGTGTTTCGGGTGTTGGAAAGGTAGGCCATTGGTTTTAAATTTATTATATTTTTGACGTAATTTTGAAGTAGTTGTATACAATTCATTTAAGAGATTGGGAATTTTTTTCTTTTCTGGGCAAACACCAATGAAAATATCAAAGTATCAAATTTAAGTTTTATTGGCTTTTTTGATAAATAAAAATCGACTCCTTTTAATGGTCAATTTTGCTTGTTAAAAATAGTCCAATTTTGGTGGTCATTTCTGTGGTGTAAAAATTAAAAGTACTTGGTGATTGTTTTGAACGGGTTAAAAAATGCAGTTTTTTCTGCTCATTTTTGGGTAGGTTTTTCGTGGTCAATTTAGGTGTTGAAATAGGTTGCTTTTAGTGGTCATTTTCAGGGGTACAAAATGGGTTTTTTTCCTGGTCACTTTAAAGAGAAGGGATGTTTTGAGTCAAATGAGTCTGACTAATGAGTTGTGAGCCTTGAGTCAACAGGTCGGATCAGCCGTTTTTCTTAAAAAGATCGGATTGCTGACTTCCAACCCAAACTGGCAGACAAATCAGCTGAGCGTGAGCTGAGTCAAATCCTTGTCCATCTGCTAAGACATGCTTATTTTATCCCAAAGGCTTTTATGACATATAAGTTTTACGTCAGGGCATTGTTTTATCGGATTTTTCTGGTCTTCCAGTCAAAAGAAATCCTTTTTAGGGCATTGTTTTGTAGTATTGATTTTAACTTACAGTAACAATACCTTATATCAACTATTGTAACCTAATCTGGGCATCCACATATGCCTCCTACCTTGAACCCCTCTATCCACTCCAAAAGAAAGCCATTCGAATTATCACCTTTTCTCCCCCAATAACTCGTTCTAAGCCTCTTTTTTCAAAGCTTAATATTTTTTCTCTCCATTCACTTTATAAATTTCATGTTTCTTTTTTTGTATTCTCACTCTTTAATCGCCTTTTACCTGCTTCTCTTTCCTCCCTCCTCCACTTTAATCGTGATTTTCATGATTATCTAACTCGTTCTCGTTTCAACTTGCATAAAATGTCTCTTAGGTATCAATGTGCGATTAGTTCCCAATCCCCGACTATTTGGAACGATATCCCCTTGAATGTCCGTGACAGCCTTATCACCACTAACTTCAAAAAGAAACTAAAACTTCACTTTTTAAGTCTAAATTGAATTAGTGCAGGATTCCCAAAGCTTATTGTTAGTTTATTTGTCACCAGTTATGGTGATACACTGATAAACTGGTTATAAATTTATTTAAATTTATTTATTATTTGTAGTGATAAACTGGTTATACCAGTTATGGTATAATAGGACTATTATAGGACTGCATGCATGTAAACTTATTTAATTTCAGTTTTGTACCTTGTTTTAGTTTTGTAGTTTAGCCTACAATCTTCATTTCTATATATAGTAATTTCTGTCATTCTGACCACAGGCCGTATAAGCCCCCGGCTTTGGCTTTGCTGAGTTTGTACCATATGAGCGATAGAATAATAAAGTTATCTAAAAGTTATCTAACACATTTCGTTCACTAATATTGCTATCGAGTAAGCTTAGTTTGCATTTGAAACAGCACAAAAGACTTGACAAAAGGAACCGTAATAGGTTTGTATTGTTGACACTTGAAAACACTTCCTTCGAAGGAATCCGAATTTCTTAAAGGCATAAAAAGCTCACAATTAACTGTTTGGGCGCGTTATTAAGTTGGGGTTTACGTCGCACAAGTTTTAGTTCAGTTTTAATATAATTCCACTCTCTAAGGAAATTCTAATTATTCGTAAGTTGAAGAAGGCCCAGTACTTTAAAAGCTATTCATTTTGGCTTTTCCCTGGTGTGTCTGCGAAAAGTTGTAACTAAAATCAGCAAGTCTGTTTCTGCATTCATTATTTTCTTAGTGTACAGTGGCTTTGGAACCGTGAAAACTAGTAAAAAAGTAGGCAAAATAGATAAAAATCAGGAGTGTAGCTGGGGGGGTCCTGGGGTGCCCGTGAGCCCCCCTCGGTAGGCCTCCTTTTGAGCAAACAACCTGCAATATTCAGGTGGCGAAAACGCCATGTCAACATCTTGGCCGTAAAAGCCATTGTTGAAACTGTAACATTAAGTAAAACATGCACGGTGTGGAGGTCGGCATGACAAATTCTCGTGCGTAGCCTCTGTGACTCCCCCTTTGAAAAATCCTGGCTACGCCCCAGAAAATAACGCTTAATTGTATTGTTTCTACCGGAACTTTTTTTCAGACCCAACTCATTGACTCATGACTCATTTGACTCATTAATACGTTACAATACATTTTAAAGGAATTAAAGAAGCCTGATTTTATGGGTAAAAAAATAGGTTGATTTTGGTGGTAATTTTACGGGTAAGAATAGCCTGAGTTTGGTCATCATATTAGGGGGTCAAAAATAGTCTGATCTTTGTGGTCACTTTAGTGGGTCAAACATAGGCTGATTTTAGTGTTCCATTTTACGGGGTCAAGAATAGGCCGATTTTGTCATTTTAGGAGGTTAAAATAGGCTAATTTTAGTGGTAATTTTTTTGGAGTTAAAAATAGTCTGATTCTGTTTATTTTTTGGTGTTAAAATAGTCTGGCTTCTTTGGTCATTGGACTAACTCTAGTTGTCATTTTAGGGGTATAAAAATGGGCTGGTTTTGTTCATCATTTTGGGGAGTTAAAATAGGCTCATTTTGGTGGTCATTTAACGGGTAATAGGCTGTTGTTATAGTATTTATTCTATGGGGGTTAAAACTAGGCTGCTTTGAGCGATCATTGTTCGGGTTAAAATTAGGCTCATGTTGATTATCTCTGTAGGTGTTAAAGTCATTTTAGGGCGTTCGTACAAGCTGGTTTTGGTCGTAATTTTGGGGGTTAAAATAAGCTCATTTTAGTGGTCATTAATAAGCAAATAAGGGGTTAAAAAAGCCTGTTCCTAGAGGTCATTGTTAGCGTTAAAAATAGGGTTTAAATGGGCTTATTTTGTTAGTCATTTTTGGGGGGGTTAAAATAGGCTCGTTTTGTAAGTCACTTTTAGAGGGTTTAAATGGGGCTTATTTTGTTAGTCATCATAGGGGATTAAAATGGGCATATTTTGATAGTCATTTTAAGGGGGTTAAAATGGACTTATTTTGATAGTCATTTTTAGGGGGTTTAAATGGGGCTTATCTTGTTAAGCCTGGTTCTCACTACGACACAAACACAAGGATAAGGAGAAAACAAAGGAGAACACAAAGGAATGAAGTCAAGCGTATGACATAAGACATCGACACAAGCATAAGACATCAACATAAGACCAAGCATAAGAAAAGTAAAGACAAAGGAACAAACAAAGAAAAACACCGTCCTTTTGTCGTGTAAAGCCCCACAGGACACGTTTTTCTTTGTTTTTATTTGCTTATGCTTGTGTCGTAGTGAAAACCAGGCTTTAGTCATTTTTGGGGGGTCAAAATAGGCATATTTTGATTGTCCTTTTTAGGGGGTTAAAATGGGCCTATTTTGATAGTCATTGTTAGGGGGTTAAATGGGCATATTTTGATAGTCATTTTTAGGGGCTTAACCCTTTACTCCCTGAGAGTTACCGACATGCATCTTCTCTTAAACCTAATACTACAAAGGCAACCATAGAGCTCATGAGAATATGCAATCTGAAAACTTTTATAGGTTTTTGTTGATATAACATCAAAATCTCCACACTGTTGTAATGAAAGATGTATTGAGATCAGTTAGAAGAATTAAGATTTTGATCACAGGGGTTAAAGGGTTAAAATGGGCTTATTTTGATCGTCATTTTAAGGGGGTTAAAATGGCCTGATTTGATAGTTATTTTTAGGGGGTTAAAATGGGGTGATTTTGTTGGTCATTTTTAGGGGGTTAAAATCGGCGTATTTTCATAGTCATTTTTGGGGGGTTAACATAGAATTATTTTCATATTCATTTTTATGGGGCTAAAATGCGATGATTTTGATGGTCATTTGTACTGGGTTAAAATGGGCATATTTTGTTAGTCAACTTAGAGGGGTTAAAATGGGCTTATTTTTTTAGTCAGTTTAAGGGGGTTTAAATGGGCTTCTTTTGGTAGTCATTTTTAGGGGGTTTAAATGGGCTTATTTTGATAGTCATTTTAGGGGGTTAAAATGGGCTGAATTTTATAGTCATTTTAAGGGGCTTAAAATATGCTTATTTTGATAGTCATTTTAAGAAGTGAAAGTATGCTTATTTGATAGTTATTTTTATGGGGTTAAAATAGGCTTATTTTGTTGGTCATTTGAAGGGAGTTAAAATGGGCTTATTTTGATAGTGATTTTTCAAGTGTTAAAATGGGCTGATTTTGTAAGTCATTTTTAGGGGGTTAAATTGGGCTGATCTTGTTAGTCATTTTTAGGGGGTTAAAATAGGCTTTTTTTGTTTTTCAATTTTAGGGTGTTAAAATAGGCTTATTTTCTCAGTCACTTACAAGGGGTTAAAATGGGCTTTCTTCTGATAGATATTTTTAGGGGGTTAAAATGTGCTGATTTTGGTAGTCATTTTAATGGGCTTAAAATATGCTTATTTTGAAAGTCATTTTTATGGGGTTAAAATAGGCTTTTTTTGTTAGTCATTTTTAGGGGGTTAAAATGGCCTGATTTTGTTGGTCATTTTAAGGGGGTTTAAATGGGCTTATTTTGATAGTTATTTTTAGGGGGTTAAAATGGGCCGTGTTTGTTGGTCATTTTAAAAATTAATAGGCTAAAATTGGCTTTTTTTGTTCGTCAATTTTAGACGATCAAAATTGACATATTTTGTTAGTCAGCTTTAGGGCTTAAAATGGGGTATAATTTCTTAGTCATTTTAAGAGGATTAAAATGGCCTGATTTTGTTGGTCATTTTTAGGGGGTTAAACTCGGCGTATTTTGATAGTCATTTACAGGAGGTTAAAATAGGCTTATTTTTATAGCCATTGTAGGGGGTTAAAATGGCCTGATCTTGTTAGTCATTTTTAGGGGGTTAAAATAGGCTTTTTTTGTTTTTCAATTTTAGGGTGTTAAAATAGGCTTATTTTCTCAGTCACTTACAAGGGGTTAAAATGGGCTTTCTTCTGATAGATATTTTTAGGGGGTTAAAATGTGCTGATTTTGGTAGTCATTTTAATGGGCTTAAAATATGCTTATTTTGAAAGTCATTTTTATGGGGTTAAAATAGGCTTTTTTTGTTAGTCATTTTTAGGGGGTTAAAATGGCCTGATTTTGTTGGTCATTTTAAGGGGGTTTAAATGGGCTTATTTTGATAGTTATTTTTAGGGGGTTAAAATGGGCCGTGTTTGTTGGTCATTTTAAAAATTAATAGGCTAAAATTGGCTTTTTTTGTTCGTCAATTTTAGACGATCAAAATTGACATATTTTGTTAGTCAGCTTTAGGGCTTAAAATGGGGTATAATTTCTTAGTCATTTTAAGAGGATTAAAATGGCCTGATTTTGTTGGTCATTTTTAGGGGGTTAAACTCGGCGTATTTTGATAGTCATTTACAGGAGGTTAAAATAGGCTTATTTTTATAGCCATTGTAGGGGGTTAAAATGGCCTGATTTTGTTAGTCATTTTTAGGGGGTTAAAATGGGCTGCTTTTGATAGTTATTCTAAGGGCTTAAAATATGCTTATTTTGATAGTCATTTTTAAGAAGTGAAAATAAGCTTATTTTGATAGTTATTTTTATGGGGTTAAAATAGCCTTATTTTATTAGTCATTTTTGGGGGATTAAAATTGGCATATTTTGTAGTCATTTTAACGCGATTATAATGGGCTTATTAAGTTGGTCAATTTTCGGGTGTTAAAATGGGCTTTCTTTTGATAACCATTTTTAGGGGGGTTAAAATAGCTTTATTTTTGTTAGTCTATTTTGGACGATTAAAAGTGGCATATTTTGTTAGTCATTTTAAGGTGGTTAAAATGGGCTTATTTTTTTTAGTCAGTTTAAGGGGGTTTAAATGGGCCTCTTTAGGTAGTCATTTTTATGGGGCTAAAATGGGATGATTTTGATGGTCATTTTCAGGGTGTTAAAATGGGCATATTTTGATAGTCATTTTCAGGGGCTTAAAATGGGCTTATTTTGATAGTCATTTTAAGGGGGTTAAAATGGTCTGATTTGATAGTTATTTTTAGGGGGTTAAAATGGGGTGATTTTGTTGGTCATTTTTAGGGGGTTAAAATCGGCCTATTTTGATAGTCATTTTTGGCGGGTTAACATAGGCTTATTTTGATAGTCATTTTTATGGGGCTTAAATGGGATGATTTTGATGGTCATTTCTACTGGGTTAAAATGGGCATATTTTGTTAGTCAACTTAGGGGGGTTCAAATGGGTGATTTTCTTAGTCATTCTTAAGGGGTTTAAATGGGCTAAATTTGTTAATCATTTTTAGTGGGTTAAACGGGGCTCATTTTGATAGTCATTTTTAGGGGGCTAAAATGGGCTTATTTTTTTTAGTCAGTTTAAGGGGGTTTAAATGGGCTTCTTTAGGTAGTCATTTTTAGGGGGTTAAAATGGGCATATTTTGATAGTCATTTTTAGGGTGTTAAACGGGCATATTTTGATAGTCATTTTAAGAAGTGAAAGTATGCTTATTTGATAGTTATTTTATGGGGTTAAAATGGGCTTATTTTGATAGTGATTTTTCAAGTGTTAAAATGGGCTGATTTTGTAAGTAATTTTTAGGGGGTTAAACTGCGCTAAATTTTAGTCATTCTAAGGGAGGTAAAATATGGTTATTTTGATAGTTATATTTATGGGGTTAAAATGGGCTGATTTTGATATTCATTTTAGGGTATTAACATGGGCTTGTTTTCTTAGTCATTTTTATAGGGTTACGATGAGGTTATTTTTAGGGGGTTAGAAATGGGCGGATTTTTTGTCATTTTAGGGGGTTAAATTGGGCTGATCTTGTTAGTCATTTTTAGGGGGTTAAAATAGGTTTTTTTGTTTTTCAATTTTAGGGTGTTAAAATTAGCTTTCTTTTGATAACTATTTTAGGGGGTTAAAATAGGCTTATTTTCTCAGTCATTTACAAGGGGTTAAAATGGGCTTTCTTCTGATAGATATTTTTAGGGGGTTAAAATGTGCTGATTTTGGTAGTCATTTTAATGGGCTTAAAATATGCTTCAATTTTGATAGTCATTTTTATGCGGTTAAAAGAGGCTTTTTTTGTTAGTCATTTTTAGGGGGTTAAAATGGCCTGATTTTGTTGGTCATTTTAAGGGGGTTAAAATGGGCTTATTTTGATAGTCATTTTTAGGGATTTAAAATGGGCCGCGTTTGTTGGTCATTTTAAAAATTAATAGGCTAAAATTGGCTTATTTTGTTCGTCAATTTTAGACGATGAAAATTGGCATATTTTGTTAGTCAGCTTTAGGGCTTAAAATGGGGTATAATTTCTTAGTCATTTTAATAGGATTAAAATGGGCTGATTTTGTTTATCATTTTTAGGGAGTTAAAATCGGCGTACTTTGATAGTCATTTATAGGAGGTTAAAGTAGGCTTATTTTTATAGCAATTTTAGGGGGTTAAAATGGCCTGATTTTGTTAGTCATTTTAAGGGGCTTAAAATTGGCTGCTTTTGTTGGTCATTTTAAGGGGGTTAAAATGGGCTTATTTTGATAGTCATTTTAAGGGGGTTAAAATGGGCTGATTTTGATAGTCATTTTAAGGGGCTTAAAATATGCTTATTTTGATAGTCATTTTTAAGAAGTGAAAATAAGCTTATTTTGATAGTTATTTTTGTGGGGTTAAAATAGCCTTATTTTATTAGTCATATTTGGGGGATTAAAATTGGCATATTTTTTTAGTCATTTTAACGGGATATAATGGGCTTATTAAGTTGGTCAATTTTCGGGTGTTAAAATGGGCTTTCTTTTGATAACCATTTTTAGGGGGGTTAAAATAGCTTTATTTTGTTAGTCTATTTTGGACGATTAGAAGTGGCATATTTTGTTAGTCATTTTAAGGTGGTTAAAATGGGCTTATTTTGTTAATCATTTTAAGGTGGTTTAAATGGGCTCATTTTAGTCATTTTTAGGGGGCTAAATGGGCATATTTTGATAGTCATTTTCAGGGGCTTTAAATGGGGCTTATCTTGTTAGTCATTTTTAGGGGCTTAAAATGGGCTTATTTTGATAGTCATTTTAAGGGGGTTAAAATGGGCTTATTTTGATAGTCATTTTAAGGGGGTTAAAATGGCCTGATTTGATGGTTACTTTTAGGGGGTTAAAATAGGGTGATTTTGTTGGTCAATTTTAAGGGGTCAAAATTGACGTATTTTGATAGTCATTTTTATGGGGCTAAAATGGAAGGATTTTGATGGTCATTTCTACTGGGTTAATGGGCATATTTTGTTAGTCAACTTAGAGGGGTTACAATGGGCTTATTTTCATAGTGATGTTTAGGGGGTTTAAATGGGTGATTTTTTTAGTCATTTTTAGGGGGTTAAAATAGGCTAAATTTGTTAATCATTTTTAGTGGGTTAAAATGGGGTTATTTTGATAGTCATTTTAAGGGGCTTAAAATATGCTTATTTTGATAGTCATTTTAAGAAGTGAAAGTATGCTTATTTGATAGTTATTTTTATGGGGTTAAAATAGGCTTATTTTGTTAGTCACTTGAAGGGAGTTAAAATGGGCTTATTTTGATAGTGATTTTTCAAGTGTTAAAATGGGCTGATTTTTAAAGTCATTTTTAGGGGGTTAAACTGCGCTAAATTTTAGTCATTTTAAGGGAGGTAAAATATGGTTATTTTGATAGTTATATTTATGGGGTTAAAATGGGCTGATTTTGATATTCATTTTAGGGTATTAACATGGGCTTATTTTCTTAGTCATTTTTAGAGGGTTAAGATAAGGTCGTTTTTAGGGGGTTAAAAATGGACGGATTTTTTTAGTCATTTTTAGGGGGTTAAAATGTGGTTATTTTGGTAGTCATTTTAATGGCGTTAAAATATGCTTATTTTGATAGTCATTTTTATGGGGTTAAAAAAGGCTTTTTTGTTAGTCATTTTTAGGGGGTTAAAATGGGCTGCTTTTGTTGGTCATTCTAAGGGGGTTAAAATGGGCTTATTTTGATAGTCATTTTTTGGGGGTTAAAAAAGGCTTTTTTTGTTAGTCATTTTAAGGGGATTAAAATGGGCTGATTTTGTTGGTCATTTTTAGGGGGTTAAAATCGGCGTATTTTGATAGTCATTTATAGGAGGTTAAAATAGGCTTATTTTTATAGCAATTCTAGGGGGTTAAAATGGGCTGATTTTGTTGGTCATTTTAAGGGGGTTAAAATGGGCTTATTTTGATAGTCATTTTTAGGGGGTGAAAATGGACTGATTTTGATAGTCATTCTAAGGGGCTTAAAATATGCTTATTTCGATAGTCATTTTTAAGAAGTGAAAATAAGCTTATTTTGATAGTTATTTTTGTGGGGTTAAAATAGGCATATTTTTTAGTCATTTTAACGGGATTATAATGGGCTTATTAAGTTGGTCAATTTTCGGGTGTTAAAATGGGCTTTCTTTTGATAACCATTTTTAGGGGGGTTAAAATAGCTTTATTTTGTTAGTCTATTTTGGACGATTAAAAGTGGCATATTTTGTTAGTCATTTTAAGGTGGTTAAAATAGGCTTATTTTGTTAATCATTTTAAGGTGGTTTAAATGGGCTCATTTTGTTAGTCATTTTTAGGGGGTTAAATGGCCATATTTTGATAGTCATTTTCAGAGGCTTTAAATGGGGCTTATCTTGTTAGTCATTTTTAGGGGGTCAAAATGGGCATATTTTGATAGTCATTTTAGGGGGTTAAAATGGGCATATTTTGATAGTCATTTTTAGGGGGTTAAATGGGCATATTTTGATAGTCATTTTTAGGGGGTTAAAATGGGCTTATTTTGATAGTCATTTTAAGGGGGTTAAAATGGGCTGATTTGATGGTTATTTTTAGGGGGTTAAAATAGGGTGATTTTGTTGGTCAATTTTAAGGGGTCAAAATCGACGTATTTTGATAGTCATTTTTGGTGGTTAACATAGGCTTATTTTGATAGTCATTTTTATGGGGCTAAAATAGGAGGATTTTGATGGTCATTTCTACTGGGTTAATGGGCATATTTTGTTAGTCAACTTAGAGGGGTTACAATGGGCTTATTTTCATAGTGATGTTTAGGGGGTTTAAATGGGTGATTTTTTAGTCATTTTTAGGGGGTTAAAATAGGCTAAATTTGTTAATCATTTTTAGTGGGTTAAAATGGGGTTATTTTGATAGTCATTTTAAGGGGCTTAAAATATGCTTATTTTGATAGTCATTTTAAGAAGTGAAAGTATGCTTATTTGATAGTTATTTTTATGGGGTTAAAATAGGCTTATTTTGTTAGTCACTTGAAGGGAGTTAAAATGGGCTTATTTTGATAGTGATTTTTCAAGTGTTAAAATGGGCTGATTTTTAAAGTCATTTTTAGGGGGTTAAACTGCGCTAAATTTTAGTCATTTTAAGGGAGGTAAAATATGGTTATTTTGATAGTTATATTTATGGGGTTAAAATGGGCTGATTTTGATATTCATTTTAGGGTATTAACATGGGCTTATTTTCTTAGTCATTTTTAGAGGGTTAAGATAAGGTCATTTTTAGGGGGTTAAAAATGGACGGATTTTTTTAGTCATTTTTAGGGGGTTAAAATGTGGTTATTTTGGTAGTCATTTTAATGGCGTTAAAATATGCTTATTTTGATAGTCATTTTTATGGGGTTAAAAAAGGCTTTTTTGTTAGTCATTTTTAGGGGGTTAAAATGGGCTGCTTTTGTTGGTCATTCTAAGGGGGTTAAAATGGGCTTATTTTGATAGTCATTTTAAGGGGCTTAAAATATGCTTATTTTGATAGTCATTTTAAGAAGTGAAAGTATGCTTATTTGATAGTTATTTTTATGGGGTTAAAATAGGCTTATTTTGTTAGTCACTTGAAGGGAGTTAAAATGGGCTTATTTTGATAGTGATTTTTCAAGTGTTAAAATGGGCTGATTTTTAAAGTCATTTTTAGGGGGTTAAACTGCGCTAAATTTTAGTCATTTTAAGGGAGGTAAAATATGGTTATTTTGATAGTTATATTTATGGGGTTAAAATGGGCTGATTTTGATATTCATTTTAGGGTATTAACATGGGCTTATTTTCTTAGTCATTTTTAGAGGGTTAAGATAAGGTCATTTTTAGGGGGTTAAAAATGGACGGATTTTTTTAGTCATTTTTAGGGGGTTAAAATGTGGTTATTTTGGTAGTCATTTTAATGGCGTTAAAATATGCTTATTTTGATAGTCATTTTTATGGGGTTAAAAAAGGCTTTTTTGTTAGTCATTTTTAGGGGGTTAAAATGGGCTGCTTTTGTTGGTCATTCTAAGGGGGTTAAAATGGGCTTATTTTGATAGTCATTTTTTGGGGGTTAAAAAAGGCTTTTTTTGTTAGTCATTTTAAGGGGATTAAAATGGGCTGATTTTGTTGGTCATTTTTAGGGGGTTAAAATCGGCGTATTTTGATAGTCATTTATAGGAGGTTAAAATAGGCTTATTTTTATAGCAATTCTAGGGGGTTAAAATGGGCTGATTTTGTTGGTCATTTTAAGGGGGTTAAAATGGGCTTATTTTGATAGTCATTTTTAGGGGGTGAAAATGGACTGATTTTGATAGTCATTCTAAGGGGCTTAAAATATGCTTATTTCGATAGTCATTTTTAAGAAGTGAAAATAAGCTTATTTTGATAGTTATTTTTGTGGGGTTAAAATAGGCATATTTTTTAGTCATTTTAACGGGATTATAATGGGCTTATTAAGTTGGTCAATTTTCGGGTGTTAAAATGGGCTTTCTTTTGATAACCATTTTTAGGGGGGTTAAAATAGCTTTATTTTGTTAGTCTATTTTGGACGATTAAAAGTGGCATATTTTGTTAGTCATTTTAAGGTGGTTAAAATAGGCTTATTTTGTTAATCATTTTAAGGTGGTTTAAATGGGCTCATTTTGTTAGTTATTTTTAGGGGGTTAAATGGCCATATTTTGATAGTCATTTTCAGAGGCTTTAAATGGGGCTTATCTTGTTAGTCATTTTTAGGGGGTCAAAATGGGCATATTTTGATAGTCATTTTAGGGGGTTAAAATGGGCATATTTTGATAGTCATTTTTAGGGGGTTAAATGGGCATATTTTGATAGTCATTTTTAGGGGGTTAAAATGGGCTTATTTTGATAGTCATTTTAAGGGGGTTAAAATGGGCTGATTTGATGGTTATTTTTAGGGGGTTAAAATAGGGTGATTTTGTTGGTCATTTTAAGGGGGTTAAAATGGGCTTATTTTGATAGTCATTTTTATGGGGTTAAAAAAGGCTTTTTTTTGTTAGTCATTTTAAGAGGATTAAAATGGGCTGATTTCGTTGGTCATTTTTAGGGGGTTAAAATCGGCGTATTTTGATAGTCATTTATAGGAGGTTAAAATAGGCTTATTTTTATAGCAATTCTAGGGGGTTAAAATGGGCTGATTTTGTTGGTCATTTTAAGGGGGTTAAAATGGGCTTATTTTGATAGTCATTTTTATGGGGTTAAAAAAGGCTTTTTTTTGTTAGTCATTTTAAGAGGATTAAAATGGGCTGATTTTGTTGGTCATTTTTAAGGGTTAAAATCGGCGTATTTTGATAGTCATTTATAGGAGGTTAAAATAGGCTTATTTTTATAGCAATTCTAGGGGGTTAAAATGGGCTGATTTTGTTGGTCATTTTAAGGGGGTTAAAATGGGCCTATTTTGATAGTCATTTTTAGGGGGTTAAAATGGGCTGATTTTGATATTCATTTTAGGGGATTAAAATGGGCTTATTTTCTTAGTTATTTTTAGGGGGTTAAAATGGGCATATTTTTTGGTCATTTTAAGGGGGTTAAAATGGCCATATTTTGATAGTCATTTTTTGGGGATTAACATGGGGTGGTTTTGTTAGTCATTTGTTAATAGGTTAAACGATTAAAATTAGGATAATTTTTTAGTCATTTTTAGGGGTTAAAATGGGCATATCTTTTTAGTCATTTTAACGGGATTATAATGGGCTTATTTTACTCATTTTTAGGGTGTTAAAAGAAGGTGATTTTGTTGGTCATTTTTAGGGGATAAAAATAGGCTTATTTTTATAGCCATTTTAGGGGGTTAAAATGGCCTGATTTTGTTAGTCATTTTAAAGGGGTAAAAAGGCTTTTTTTGTTCGTCAATTTTAGTGTGTTAAATTAAGCTTTCTTTTGATAAGCATTTTATGGGGTTAAAATAGGCTTATTTTCTTAGTCATTTACAAGGGGTTAAAATGGGCTTTCTTCTGATAGACATTTTTAGGGGGTGAAAATGTGCTGATTTTGATAGTCATTTTAATGGGTTTAAAATGTGCTGATTTTGATAGTCAGTTTGTTAGTCATTTTTATGGAGTTAAAATGGGCTGCTTTTGTTGGTCATTTTAAGGAGGCTGAAATGGGCTTATTTTGTTAGTCATTTTTAAGAAGTCAAAATAGGCTCGTTTTAGTCATTTTCAGGGGATTAAAATGGGCCTATTTTAATAGTGATTTTTAGGGTGTTAAAAGAAGGTGATTTTGTTGGTCATTTTTAGGGAGTTAAAATCGGCGTATTTTGATAGTCATTTTAAGGGAATTAAATGTGCTTATTTTCATAGTGATTTTTAGGGGGTCTAAATGGGGTGATTATGTTAGTTGTTTAAAGGGTTTAAAAAGGTGCTGATTTTGTTAGTCATTTTTACCTCATGGTATGTACGTCAGACGCAATATGTAACTTATTGTGTTATTTTTTTTGCAGACTGACACTGTCTTGGTTTCCTTTGCACTCTATATTCTTGGTAATCTGGTAAGCAATGTTCTGAATCAAGTTCTGCCACAAATGACTTCAGACATGCAGACTTCAGGCCTTTCTTATGTAACGATATATTGTATTTCAATATCACATGCTATACATGTGATATGTGATTCATTAGAAAAAACTGCTCGGACTTACTTGTATTGTCAGCGACAGATCGATTCTATTTAAGGGCTTTACAAGAGATTCAGTGTTTTGTTCCTCTATCAACTCATCCAGCAGTCTATCGAAACATTTTGCACCAAAAAACTGGTTTCTTTTGGAAATGATGTGTTTGTGTTGGAACATAATTGGCAATAGTGCTTATAAATGGCAGTTTAAGTGCGGGAGAAAAGCCCAGATGTCTTCTGATAAACTTGAAAATTCTCTTTAAAAGTTCCTGATTTTCAATTTTGAAATGAACGAAACGATTTAATTTTATATTGAATCAATTGGTGTCTTCCATGCACCCACCTAGTTGCAGTTCTGGTTCAAGAAAGGCCTTACTGTTGCCAAGTAATTCAATTGTAGAGGACGAGAAACAGTCTTCATCAGCATTCTTTTCATGTTATGGTTCTTCATTTTTGTCAAATTTTCATTGAAATACTATTTTAAGGATCTCAAAAATCTGGAAATAATATTTGACTTTGCAGATGAGGAGTGCTGATGAGGATGTCATACAAAAGTCATCAATGTCATCACTGGGTCCTGTTACTGAAGACTTACTCTTAGCAGCTGTAACCTTAACACAATCAACAACTCAACCCAAAATGCTGCAGCACAAATACCTTTTTATAGTGCAATTGACGATAATTTGGATCAAAACTTCATTTGGATGTGTTTGGCAGTCTAAGGGTGGAGTGTTTGATAGACAGTCCATGGTATAGATATGAAGCTTTAAATTGAGTGATTCCAGGAAGTATCCATACCATACGTGAGGCAGGTTTCAGGAAATAAGACAAGGATTGCTTCAATCACTTGCAATTATCCACAAAGCAGTGACAGAGGAAGGGTGATTCCATCTATTGAAACCCAGAGATCAGTATCATATACACCAATGCCAACACATTGTGCTATAGTGCTGCTGCAGTTGTGAGAACTAGTTCTACTGATGTTGGACAGCAAGGAATAAGGATGACAACACCTGAGAAGACAGACAGATTCCACACAACCCCCTCACTCGATAATAAAAATACTGTTTTGAAAACTGTTGTCTCCTTTGTTGTCATTGGGTTGAACATGTGAATGCCAAAGGGAACCATAAACATATAAGGAAGTTTGGGTGGGATCATTTTTGGTCTGGTATTTGTTTTCTGGAATCACTTTCTGGAATAACTTTTCTAGTTTTCCTGTGTGGCCCTGGAAGTTTTTACTGTATTTATGCTTGATTCTTTTGACATCAGTCTATTTAAAAGGGACCATCTATTTGTAAACCATTGGAGTTAAAGGAGAAAAAGTGTCATATTTTGTAATGGCAATTTGGCCTGACCAAAAATAAATTTGAAAAATCAGAAATCTGATTCAAAGCAACAAAGCCAATACATTGAAATAGGAATGTTAAGCAAATTGTGGTGGCAATGTCATACAGTATAGCATTGATGGATGTAAAGGAATAAATTATTTAACAAGCTATCACCTGTTCTCCCCAAATTATGCTAGTTGTAACTGCCATTTTAAAATTGATGACTTGATTGGAAAATGTTTTCCATTTTTTTTGTTAACCTTTTTTCCAAAAACGTATTTGGGCATGACCAGTTAGTGAAATAGAGCTTTTCAAAGGACTTCCATGGAAAAAAGGAAATAGTTTATAAGCTGCATTTCCTCTCATTAACAAACAGGAAACCAATTCCAAAAAAGTTGCTTTTCTTACTGACAATGTCAACAGTCTTGCAAAACTGCTTACATGCTAAGCCTTTCACTCTAAAAGGAGATCAGTACTAAACCTCACCTTACAACAGTAGCACTTTCTTCAACAAACAAACTGATGAAAATTGGGAAAAGTACCATATCTCAATTCTTTTGCAAGGTGTAAAGGAGAATTACTAATCAGAGTGAAAGGGTTGAAACAATTGGTACTGAACCACAAGATAGGTGGAATAATTTATTAATCATTAAACAAATTCAAACATTGATAAAACAATCACCAGGTAAGTGAACTGTTTGTCAGCAATTAGTCAAAGATCACACCTGTGCAAACTAGCTATAAAATACAAGTTGTGAACAACTGCTGTGTATTGCCCTGTTGACATGGATGGGTTTTGGTTCCAGCATGGAACGGGACTTTCTACTAAAATTTCCCATCCACAAATAGCACCCTAAAGAGTGATAACACTTGAAATAATGTAACAAACATTTCAAATGCTCAGTTACAGATTTATAAGGCATATCTGAAGTCAACTATAAAACCTTTCACTGTCAGAGATGAAAATTTTACCATTGAAAGCAAAATTGTATTTGCAAAATCTAAGAAAACAAGGAATATTTAGGAATTTCTTGGTGACACACCTAAAGTCAACATGGTTAAATGCCAATGTGGATGTGCTTTGAAATCTGTTTCATATCTGCAAGTGAAAGGGTTTGCCTTACTGTAGACCACTAAGGTGTGCTTTTGAGAATTTCTCGTGTTTCAACACTACTGTTTGTTTAACAGCTTCTCAGAACTGGCTTTAGACTGTTGCTTTGGACAGTATATTTCAAAACAATATGAAGTTCAGCACCCCTCTTACACTGTAACATGTACATTTTCAGCAGTTGATAGAGCGAAATTCTAATGATAGGAAAAGATCAAATTGGATGTGGTCCTGAAGCGTGTATAATTTGGCAACAGAGGATGAGAATAGACACCACCAACAACATGAAAAAGTCAACCGAGTCAATTGGAGTTGTGTAGTTTGGAGTGCGTTTCAGTTCACAAAACCAAAGTAGTAATTATTAGTGATGAATCAACTAGAACTCAAAGAAAATTTATGTTCATAATATACTTCTGGGTTGTTAACACATTTTATATGATGTGAACTGAAATGAAATAAAAAATGTGTACGAAAGAACAAAGTAGTAAAATATCCCAAAATGTTTCATAATACAGACGACAGATTGGTATGTAAGCAGCAAACACAAAATAGTGTCTCACTGCGGACGTAGTAGTTTTGTACCAAAATGTTACTTGTAGCATTCCACTGCAATAATCCAAGATAGCGAACCAATCAGAGCGCACGATTTTGTATAATCACCTGGGTATTTATACTAAAAGTCAATACTCGACAGATAACAAGAAGTTAAATATAAGAAGTTACATTACTTGAATTATAAAAGCACAGTTGTAAGGTACTCTAAAATTAATAAGAATAAGTTTCTATTCTGCATTTAAAAAGAACTTTTGAGACGAATGTCGAAAATCTGAGAGATTCTTCGTTCAACTTACTTGAATAAATACAATATTTCATGACTTAGGTATAAATTTGGAACTATGATCTTTCTAATAGCGATGTGTGTCTGTGTGCACTATTCAAATTTGTAGCAGCAAAATAGTGAACAACCTAGAGAAGTTTGTGTGGCGAGTCCCGTTTCGGTGTTTTTAGCAGTCCCTGGCAGTCATTCAGCATAATTTTCGATTAGTTTGCATTTATCTTGTGGTACACAGCACACATTTCTGTGTTACTACATATATAAAACCTGACTTGAAAATGGGAGCACAAGACTTCAAGAATTTATCAAGATCTTGAGGGAAACCCCGTGTGTTTTTCAGACTCAAGTTTAAAAAGTTCAGAAAAAAAACGCCAGAGAATTGCAATCCAGCGAAATTTGAAGGGTATGGATTGGGTGCTTTTTAGGACCAGGAAACGGTAACTTTTGTATGTAAAAACCTTCAAAGTTAAAATCAGAACTTTTCAATTTGATCTACACACAGGATTTTCTGTTTAGAGCAGAACTTAATTTAGAATTCCAGTTTTAAAATACTTTATTCCAGGCCCTCGGAAAACTTGTTCACGTATGTAATCTGTGCGAAATAAAATTTAATATATATAATTTCTCATACTTTATGCAACTTATTTATTAGATTATGAATATTTATAAAGCTGTGCAAAACAAAATCAATCTTTATTAGTTCCATAGTTTATGTAAAATAAACAGTTAATAAATACTTTTATTTGTGAGTTTACATAATTCATGCAAAACAAAAGTTTATTAATATATGTTTCATAATTGATGCAACAAGTTTCATGTATACTCATGAACTGACGTCATCAAAGATTTTGTTCCACGTCCTTAAATAGTAAGATTCCTGTGTCAGGCCAAGCAAAGAAAATGTAAGGAGGTTCTGGGAGAGTGACAAAAGTCTTTCCCATCTCTCTTAATGTTTTCTTACTCGGCCTAGTTATCTAAAGAGAGCCTGGAACAAGCTATTTAAAAAACTGGAATTCTATTGCAGAAAATCCCGCAGGTAAATCTAAATATCTGCTCAAGAAGTTTAGATTTCAACATATTTTTAAGTACAAATGTTACCGTTTTCCAGTTCTAAAAAAAAACACCCGATTCATACCCGTCAGACGCTTCAAATTTTGCATGCAACTCAGCTTTATAAGTGCATTACTTGGGCGTTTTACCGGCCAACCTTTCGTACAGAAATATCTCTATCAAATTATGAACTTTTTAAACGCACGTCTGAAAAACACATGGGGTTTTCTGTAAGATCTTGATAAATTTTTGAAGTGTTCTCCCATTTTCAAGTCACGATTTATAGTAACACAGAAATGCGTGCTATGTACCACAAGATAAAAGCAAAGTAATTGAAAAATTATGCTGAATGACTGGGGCTGCTAAAAACACCAAAGTAGGGCCTCATTTAAACTTCTATTGTTTGGTGTGGGAAAATGTAAAAAAAACATCAATATTTTGCAGCTAATTTTGCTCCTACAAATTTATATAATGCACCAAGAGACACACATCCTACTCAGAGTTCAAAATTTATACCTTAGTCATACATAAGACCAATGTAATTTGTGCATTTTGATTAAGAAAAACTGTGCCAAACAAAACTGCAAAGGAAACAAGCCATCAACAAACTATTGAGCTAATACTTTCAGTTTTAACACACTATCCTATTAAGTTTGTTTCCCAAAACATCAGGAAAGCAATTATGTTTAGTAGCCACAGGTATAACCAAAAACATCCGAAAATATAAACTAGGTACATAGCACGCATGACAGAAAAATCATGACGCAAAGAATTATGCCACTGTCACTCCACTAAAAATTACATCGTGGTTGTGTAAAGTACAATGAAGTGTGCCCACTATTTCAATCAGTTATCTTCCAATTTCTTTCAAGTTTACAGTTTATGTTAGGTGTAAAACCGTGTTAAGATTTTCTAGGTTTTGGGCCATTTGTCGTCGTGGTCTGCGTTTCTTTGAATTTTCTTTGTAATCTTTAGTTACATCACTGGTGTGTTTTACACCGAACATAAACCCAGTTTACTAAGTTTTAAATCTTTTAGTTTTCATTTTTGTTATAACGTTTTGCGATATTTTTTTCCTTTTTTTACAGAAAGTGTCAATTTAATTTAGGAGTGAAAGAGTGACATGTTGGGAAAAAAACACTTCTAACTTCATGAAGACCTCACACTACTATAAACCTTCAAAATATTCCCTGTGTTCCCTAAACTACTGTAAAATCTGTTAATCAAGGAAAATATTGTGAACATTAATTTCTTTTGTGTTCTAGTTCGTTGATCACTAATAATTATTACTTTGGTTTGGGCTTAATGACAGTGAATTGAAAAGCACTCCAAAATGCATAACTCCAATTGACTCAGTTGACATTCTTCATGTTGTTGGTGTCTTTATTCCCATCCCCTGTTGCCAAATGACAGACATTGTAGGACCACATCCAATTTGATCTTTTCCTATCATTAGAATTTTGCTTTATCAATTAACAATGTAAAATTGCTTAAAATGTACATGTAAAGAAGGAGGCAATTGTCATCACCCCTAAAAGGGTGCTGAAGAAGGAAAACCTCTGTTTTTGAAATACAAAGCGACAATCAACAACTTAAAGCCATTTCTGAAAAACTGTGAGACAGTGTTGAGAAAACAAAATATTTCCAAAACACACCTTGGTAGTCTATAGTAAGACAAACCCTTTCACCTGCAGAGATGACAGATTTCAAGGCACATCCATGCTAGAATCTCATCACATCACATTGATTTTGAGAGTGTCACCAAGAAATTCCTACATATTCCTTGTTTTCTTCTTAGATTTTACAAAATTTGCTTTCAATGGTAAAATTTTCATCTCTTACAATGAAAGGGTCTAGAGTTCACTTCAGACATGCATTATAAAGAAGTAAATATGGGCATTTGGAATATTTGCTACATTACTTCGAATGCTCACAATGGCAAGTGTTATCACTCACTACAGTGCTATATGTGGATGAGAAATATTAGTTCTTACTCATGCTGGAAACAACATCCAACCATCTCAACAGGGCAATACACAGCAGCTGATCACAACTTGTATTTCATAGCTAGTTTGTACACCTGTGACCATTGACTTATTGCTGAAAAACAGCTCACTTATCTGATGATTGTTTTATCAATGTTTGAATTTGTTTAATGATCAATTATTCCACTTGTCCTTGGATGAGATCACTCGTGGTTCAATACCAATTGTCTTAACCCTTTCAATCCAGAGATCTGAGTAGTAATTCTCCTTTTCTCTTAAGTCTCTTTTATTTTAGTTCAGAGAATTTAGAGGAAGATCAATTTAATATCCTTGTTTTGGGAAAGTTCAGTCCTGATCACTTTTTAAAGTGAAATGTTTAACACTTAAGAAGTTTAGCAAGATTGACTGTTGGCATTGTCAGCAACAAAAGCAACTTTTTGAAATTGGTTTCATGTTTGTTAATGAGACAAAATGCAGCCCCTAAATTATTTACTCAATGATCAGCTAGGCTCTATTTCAGTAACTGTCCACACCAAATATTTTTTTGGAAAAGTTACAAAATTATGGTTCACAAATGGTGCTTTTAAAATAACCTGATGTGAAAATAACCAAGCATAAATACAAAGTAAAAAATTCAAGGGCCGCATAAGAAACTAGAAAAAACAAGTGATTCCAGAAACAAATACCACACCAAAAATGTTCCTACCCCAACTTACCAAAATGGTAATGGTTCTCTTTTCCTTTTTATTGAATATTAAACCCAATAACAACAAAGGAGACAATTTTCAGAACAGTACTTTTATTATAAAGTGAGGGGGTGGTGGGGAATCTGTCTCAAGTCTCTTAGGTGTCATCATCCTTACTCCCTGTTGTCCATCACCAGTGGAACCAGTTGCCACCGCTGCAGCAGCATTAGAGCACTGCAATGTGTTGGCACTGGTGTGTTTGATACAGACTGATCTCTTTGGGTTTTAATAAATGGAATTACCCTTCCTCTGTCACTGCTTTGTGGCTGATTTTCTACGTGACTGAAGCAATCTCTGTCTTATGTCCCAAACCTGACACCCACCCTCTTCTTTCAAAATCCCAACATACCGCCCCAAGTATGGTATGGATACTTCCTGGAATCACTCAATTAAACGTCATATCAACACCAAGGACTGTGTATCAAACACTCGACAAAGAGACTGCCAAATAATTATGTCCAGTTCTAATCACAGATGAAACTTTATAGCAAATCATCACTAAAACAGTGCAACTATGCTATACACCTATAGAGAGCAGTGTTGGCAGACCTATTTCAGGGAGGTGTTTGGTAACAGGACCCACAGTGATGACATAACTGACTACTGTAAGAAATCCTCATCAGCACTCCTCATCTGCTAAGTCAAACATTTTCAGATTTTTGAGATTCTTAAAATAGTATTTTATGGAAAATTTGACCAAATGAAGAACTGTAGCACAAGACAAATGCTGATGAACACTGGTTCTTATCCACTACAATTAAATTACTTGGCAACATTAAAACCTTTCTTGAACCAGCAATGCGACTAAGAAACAGTGAAAATATTTTGCAAAAAAAAAAAACAAGAACAACAACAACAATTAAGTAGGTGTGTGGAAGACACCAATTGACTCAAAATAACATCAAATTGTATTGTTCATTTCAAAATAGAAAATCAGGTACTTTTAAAGAGAATTTACAAGTTTATCAGAAGACATCTTTGAACTGGAGGGCTTTTCTCCCTGTACTTTAACTGCCATTTATTAACACTATTGCCAATTATCTTCCAAAGCAAACACATCCTTCCAAAAGAAATCATTTGATTTTGGTGCAAAATGGCAATCTCACTTTGTTCAAGAAAGGCCAAAAGTCTGCCATGTCTGAAGACATTTGTAGCAGAACTTGATTCAGAACATTGCTTACCAGATCACCAAGAATACAGAGTGTAAAGGAAACCAAGGCTGTGTCAGTCTGCAAATGAATTACACAAAAATAGGTTACATATTTTATATGGCTACAACACCACTGTCATTTTCATAAAAATTCAAATAATATTTAAGGATGGATTAAATCTTTCTTTGGTCTTTATCAATCCCATGTTTGTTTTCCTTTACATGTATATCAGAGTGAAATATCAGAGTCTAATAACACATTTGACGCCCTAGAAATGTTGACCAAAATCAGCCTATTTTTATCCCAAATAAAGAACAAAAAATTAATTAGCCTACTTTTAATATCCCTAGAATGACCACCAAAATCAGCCTTTGTTAATCCCCCCCAAAAAGACAATCATAAAGGGACTTTTTTCACTCCTATACGTAAAGACAACCACTTAAATCAGCCTATTTCTATCCCACGAAAATGATGAATTAAATCAGTCCCTTTTTAATCCCCAAAAGACCAAAAAAAAATACCCTATTTTTAACCCTCAAAAATGATGTCCAAAATCAGTACTATTTTTACCACCTCAAGTCACTAGCAAATCAGCATATTTTAAACCTCCTTAGAAAAACACTAAAATTAGCCTATTTTTAATTACTGAAAACGACCACCAAAATCAGCCTAAAATGGCCATAAAGATCAGCCTACACAGAAAATTCATCTAGATTAAATTATTAGCATTTACAAACTGTACCCTTGATTGTAAGTAATAAATGAGCCGGAACACTTCGTACGGCACATGTTCTCCCTAATACATGTCTTAATCTACAAAGTAGGAAGAATGTCCCAGGTATTCATTAAACCTTTCACTCCCAGATGTGTTCAACAATTATACAACTTCTCGTTTCAATATCAATACACGTACAATACAAAGAAAATGGACGCTGAGAATTGGGCACGAGATTAACCTGAGGTTAATGAGCTGATTTGACACCAAATTTTCTCAACTTGAGAATGAAAAAGTGTATGGCACTCATTCAATAGAATTGCTGCTCAGATATTGGGAGTGAAAGGGTTCATGGCCAAGTTCGCATTTCCCCGAAACACAAAACAAGTTCAAAGAACGAACCATGGATGAAAAACGAAGGAAAATTTTCTTAAGGCTTCCTCACTGAATGCTACAAAGTAACAACTAATAAAACCTTTGTGTTTACCTACCTAAATGCGACTTTGCTCTTGTTTTGGCCGCCTCCAAAAGATCCAAAGCGGAGCGCGTGGTTTCACGGAGACACTTTCGAAAACTCCTCAGCTCCCTAAATTAGAGGAATAAGTACACAACAACAAGTTTAAAACGTCTTTGAGGCGTTTAGCAGTTAGTTTTAAAGTTTCCAGCACTAACGTTTAAATAACAAACAGCTTCTTACCTTCCACAAACAAAGAGCCTGTTGGCAGGCGGACATTTTTGCAGTTTGGCGCGACGCGGCGTGGCAGCGCTTTGAAATGTATGATTGGTCGAGAGAGTATGACGTTTATGTGCAAAGTTTCCCTCACTCTACCCCGACTGACAACACTAGCCCGGCTACCCCCCTCGGGAGTTCTTGCTCGTAACAAAGGTGTGTGACGAGCTGAGAAAAAGTCACATTTATTCTATTCTTTATTTTCTTTAAGTTGGAAGATTATTCGCCAGAATTTTGTCCATTTGACCTTCACCATTGGCTCTTGGAGAAAAGGAGGCTAATGCATATGGTCTGTAGTTTATCCTTCTCACTGACACATAAGTCCTTTTGGCAAGATTTCCGCACAGGTCCCTACTTCATTATGCATGCAGAAGATGAATTGTTTAGGGTAATGCACATGTAAACATTTCTTGTCATTGTAGAATGAAACGGTATGGCTTCCTGTGCGGAAATCATTCCAATTACTGGACCAAAATTAACACCAATAAAATCCCATGCTGAATTTCCAAGCCATAAAAATTTCCAGAAAGCATAAAAGGATATAACACGAAAAACATAAACTTTATTCGCGGACCTACGCGGCCGGGATACTCGGGAACTATCACGAAACTTCAGATTGTTTTGCATACCTCAAAAAATTCCTATTTAAATCAAGCTACCCAAAAAAGTACTTGCAGAAACTTTTCTACCCAAAAAAATCCCGAAATCGAAAATTTGAAATTAAAAAAAAATCCTTTTACATCCCTGTCAGTTGAAAACCAGAATACACGCCCGTGGGGCTTGTGCATACAACTGAGCCTTGCAACCGTTACATGATCATTACTATTAGGGCAGAGTATAGGTCATAATATGGATACAGATGCAATGGCATAACGTTTGACGAAACTGGTAACATGAGGCGTTACTGCCAGGTGAACAGTGGCTTACGTAACGCATTACCAACGTCACGCATTACTAAAGTTGGTTTAACTCACTCATGAAATCAGTGAATGTCACACAATACAAACGGTGGTTTGAAAGCACATATAATGTCCATGGATTGAACCTCTGACTGGGGCGGTTAAGTCATACGTTAATTCTTATGCAAACGACCCCTGATAGGGACACAAGCACAGGAACACACGTGAATACGACCTTAGGGTGAAAACCCCTTTACTTAACCCAATCAGCCTAAACAAAGCTAAGAAGATCTGCTGCAAACAAACGGCAAGCTTTGTCCACAACTTATGTCCTCCCATTTTCCTCTGTCAATGCCGTCATTGATTTTGATAGCCACACAATTTTGATAATTGTATTGGTTGTCCTGCTGACCGGAAGCCCAGTTCGTGTACTTCACATGACTACCATCAGTCCAATGGAATATTCCTTCGGTGCTTACGTCATTCAAGCTGGTCCAGACTCCACCGGGTTTATAACTCAAATCTGAAAGCAAGGACACAGTTTTAGACTGTGCTATAGAGCTCTTCCATCCCTGATAACAACTGGTTCCATAGTCAATGGCCCATATAGTCCAGTAATAATAGCAACAAGCCGAATGCAGGAAGTAAACGCTGTAGATTTGACATATTATATATCTAGCCGTATTGATCTCAAGTCCGGTCAATAACCAATAGTTATTGAATAACTGGGCGGTAGGACAAAATGAGCCCATGCAATCAAAGTAATTGGCTGCCAGGACGGGCAAGATAGATTTTTGTCTCTCAAGATTTACCCCAGAAA
Organism: Ricordea florida; assembly: GCA_949710005.1. NCBI lineage: Eukaryota > Metazoa > Cnidaria > Anthozoa > Corallimorpharia > Ricordeidae > Ricordea > Ricordea florida. The sequence continues at coordinate 28,243,707 of OX453282.1, read as the reverse complement.
AGGTTTTATGTCATTAATATAATCAACTCTTTGAGTGCTATAGTTTTTTATTGTTCACCACTAAATTTTCTCCGATTCTTATTGGTTTAAATTGATCACGTGTCGTGATAGTGTTCGTCCGCGTAGAGACACTATCAGCCCATCGTGCCCTTCCGAGGAAAATACCCGGATGGATAGGGCCCGTCCGTGAAAATATGAATTTTCTGACGGTTATACCGTATTTCTTAGGTAATGTACGTTGAGAATTATTGAAATTTCAGGCTTTGCGCATGGATAAATACTTGATAGACCTGCATTTAGTGGGTTTTGACAGTTTTTCAACTGGCGCGCGGAAGAAAATTGAGTGGTGAACAATAAAGACAATAGAGTGTTTGTCTCGTAACTATCGGTTTGATAGTTGCCCATTGGAAATTTGATGTTCTCCAAACTAGCATATTTGTTTGAAGAACATCAAATTTCCAATGGGCAACTATCAGCCGACAGTTCTTCCACAGAAACACTCTATTGTTTAAATAGGTCAACATGCTATGATATTGGCCTCGTTGACTTTTTTTGTTAAAGAACTTAGCTCGGCCCATGTCAAGCGATCTTGCAACTTGGTCAATAGCCGGCTAGGTTTGTTGCACGGCTGGCCCTGCGAGTTCTTATTCAGACTCTCACCTTCAGAGCCAAGCATTTCTTCAGCAGTAAGAGCCTTTCCCACGATCATCAGATCTCTTAGATATCCATGCAGCGTCGATCCGTCATCTCTTTTCAGTCCAATATCATAAAGTGAGTGAGAAGTGTCTTGCATGTAAGTCCCGGCTTCTAATACTTCGGTTCCAACCTTCTGTCCATCGACGAACAGATAGACATGGTTTGCGTCTCGGTCCCAGACTACTGCAGCATGGAACCACGTGCCTATTGGTGTTGAACTGAGGAAAGTAAAAACACAACTTTTAACCATGATGCAAATTTGTTCGCGAGCTTGCTTTGATGTCAACGGACCTCCGACATAAACACGGTGCACGGAAACAATAGCCGGAAAAAAATGCACCAATGACAGTAGACCACCGTGAAACATGTAGTACCAGAACCTGTCGACCCAATCGCCTGAAGAAGACAAAAAGAAAGCAGTCGAAATGTCGTGATCAACATGTAAGTGACACCGTCGTGAGAGAAAAGAACAAATTTATATCACCATAAAGCTACCACGATAAATAACAATCTATTTCACAATACAAGTTTTAACGTTCCTCGAACATGTATGCTTTCTTCCTTATCTACTAAGAGGTTGTAGAGCTCAGGCAGGAAGCCCTTCACAGAGAATGCCAATCAGATCTCTTCGCCTTATCATTTCAATTCCAAAAAAAGCACGAGGCTTCGGAGCATAATGGATCTAACCACATATATACAACTGCCTTGATCTATGATGAAATTCTCTTAACACAGTAAGAAATTTATGAATAACACCAAAGAGATGTCATACACTGAGCCTAGGATGTAAAGGGTGAAGTCGAAAATATCGAGGTAGGTTTCTTTACAATGACCTCAATTCATAATCCATCAACAATTGTCCTATCAAAAGTCCTTACATAAACTGCACACAAGCCACTATCCTACAACTCGCTCGACGAAGGGGCTACGCTTGAAACGTAAACTTCTTTTTTTTTCATGTGCTTGTACAACTGGCATCTGGAAACCATCATTTGTGAGTTTTAATTTCCCGTCAACGTAGCACCAGTTGTTTTTAGAAGCTAACTCCTTTATACTTGTTACAATATTTGCTGTCGTTTAACAGCCTGACTTGCTGTACTTACCCTCCCTCAAACCATGGAGCGTAACTTCCTCGATTGTCAACTACTCCTACACGTAAGCTTCCTGAAAGAGTACGAGCGAATAAAAACTGAAGGGGAGGTGACCAATCAGCATAGATAACAGATTGTGTCAGACTTGAAAGGACCTTTACCCAGGAAGAAATTGTAAAATTTGTGAAACGAAAATTCACAGCTGGAGTTGTGGCGTGTGCGCCGGAACCACCAAGAAACAAGGCATCAGTGCCATTGTCTTCAGCATATGTTGCCCCATCAACAAGGCTGCAAACAAGCAAAACCCGAACAAGACAGAAACACTAAATTTATGGAAACGCTTTCAAACGTTTTTGTTATAAATGAAATTACAGTTTCTAGTTCACTCTTTTTTTTAAACAAAAGGTTTCTTGCAGAAGTAAATCATTTGTACTGAACAAAGTAATTATACTCGTCTTTATTGAGGCGTTTAAACTGTGCCACTTCAAATTAATTCTTAAAAAAGGAGTAACTGCGCTTCGTGTCGTCTAATTTTCAGTTGGTTTGAAATCAAACATGACATTTCAAATCGACCTCGGGTGGTGTTCTCGTACAACTGGAAGAACATCTCTTTCATTTAAAACCAAATGGATTTCATTATGAATTGGCAATTATAAGGCAGTAAAAAACAGCCCGTCACAATCCCCCTTATATCAAGGTCCTGATCATATCAATCATATTCAGTCAGGTCACTAAAATGAAAATCTAAAAGCTTATCATTATAGTTAGACTAGGCTAATTTTCATACAAATTATCCAACCACGATCGAGTATCTATACAAGAGAATCTCTACAAATGTTCTATATATCGCTTAATAATAATAATTTATAATAATAATAATAATAAGTTTATTCTCTAATATTGTAGCAGAAGCTAAATTACAAAAGAGGTCAGATTAAGCGACAGTACAAAACTAGAAGAAGCAAAAACAGTTGTTACGCGTATTTAAATGTGACGAAGTTGTCTGTGCGGAGAAGCCTGTTTGTATTTTCTAGTTGGTTTATGAGAGTGCGTAAGTTATAGTTATGACAGGCACCTGCACTAACGGGAAGGAAGCCAGACATACACGGTTAAGACGAACCAGAGAGAGACTGCAGAAAGCATTTGCAAGCTGTAGTACAGCGCTCCAGCAGTGTAGGCAAACCCGTTAGAACAAGTGCCTGGTCATAACTAAGGCGAGGATGAATGATGCGGAGAGCTTCTTTTTGAACTGACTCTATGAGATCCGAAAGATTGTTAGGTAAACCAGCCCAAACCGGAGACGCGTATTCTAAGATTGACCTGACAAGGCTGCAAAACACCTGAACGATACCTCACGTTTGCGCGCGCTTGATAATGAAGTCGCAATGATTATTCCATGACAGGTCAGACGAGATAAATACGCCAAGTACCTCATGCGTAATAAGAAAAGTGAAGAGGATAGGCGCCAGTTTTGTCCCTTGTGGAATACCTTGAAGAACATGCTTAAAATGCATATAATTTGCTCTATAACTGAAAAAAACGTATGAAGATTGAAAAAGAATCATCTCAGTCATTAGAAACTCGCCAAAGTCTGTGGTTCAGCGTCAAAAACAGACATTCACAATTTATGTGAAAAGTTGTTTGGGTGGCCTTGTGTCGAGTGGTAGCACTGTAATTTACAATATATTCTATGAAATAAAAATTCAAACAGATCAATACATTAAAACGTATCTTTAAATTACAATACTATCCCTTCTCCTAAATTAGTTAAAGGAGAGACTCACGTAATATCAACGTCACTTCCATCCAACTTCCAGTGAGCAATAACTTCAGGATACAAAGGACCTGTTGTTGGAAATCTTATCATAAGTGGGCATTGCACTGTATACCTTAGGAAAGGTCTGGTGGGGGTAGTTTCTAAAGAAACTGGTGCTGCCTCGGTGGGGAATTGAAGCACAAGAAATTGAGATAATTAAACGAATTGATAAAGGAAGTTATACCACCGTAAGGTAAAGGGGAGGTGCTGACGTTTCGAGCGTTAGCCCATTCTCTCCGACGAAGGGTTAACGCTCGAAACGTTCTTCATTCTCTCCGACGAAGGGTTAACGCTCGAAACGTCAGCACCTCCCTTATACCTTACGGTGGTATATCTTATTTTATCGATTCGTTTGATTATCCCAATTTCTTAGGGAAAGGTACATTGTGTCAAACCTAAAACTAACTCTTAGCAGAACTTCACGGGCGCTCATTCCAGTTACTTAAATCAAGGAATGTCGATAGGCTGCATCATCTAACAAAACACTGGGACTACAAAACACTGGGACTGCAAAACACTGGAACTACAAAACACTGGGACTACAAAAACAGTCTACATGTAAACAGGTACACAAGCTGTTAAACCAAAACTGAAAAGGATCCTTCCTTGCCGAAGAGTACAGTTTTAAAAATTATCCAGTCGCCAGTTCCAGTTGAGACTGGGGGCTAGATTGTCGTTGGTCGAGCTGCGTCTTGATGCGATCACGAAATGACGTCAAACAGGGATCTCACAAGACAATATAAACAGGCAATCGCCACAAGAAAAAGAGAACCAAACAGAGGTTTCCACAACACCAAGACACATCGGTTCAAAATCTATAGCACAGACATCTTAACGTGAGCATTCACTCAATTTGTTCAGTACACAAGAGTGTCTCCCAACCTGTCATATTTGTTGCTATGTTGACAGAAAGTTCGACTACAAATTCATTTTCCCTCTCATCATTGATAGTCACCAGCTCCCCGCCAAGCGACTGGCAGAACTGCTGCGCTTGTCCCCAGGTCTTTCTGGTAGGGAAGAACTTCAGCAGTTTGGAACCATAACGATACCAACCATCGGGGAGAGCTATTGGAAATAGGGAATCATGAAGTTGTTACTGCTGCTGATAATTCAAGTTTTTTAGTGAAGTTTATTTTTACGTTGGAAACTTGTAAACTGTCACGTCCGTTGAAATCAGATGTCTACTACTTTACAAAACTGTTGAAAAACCTGTAAGGGGAAGTTGTATATTGATCACTTCGAGTAGTGAAAGAGTCAACGAGCTACTGCCGCTACTTGTTGGCTGGGTACAGATTTGTATCTTGGTTTTCAATACATTTTTACCTTCTATACAACTGGGTAGGGTCACAAGAAAGCTGATTTGCGCTTGTCCAAACATAAGCCATAGATTCGTTCAAGTAACAAATAATGTCAAGTTGAAGCAACACTGGTTGGCTTTAGAGAAACCGGGGCTTCGTGTCACTGTTTGTTCTTACCTTCTTTGTAAAGACAGTGATCCATCATACAATGATCCAGTTCCTTCAAAAATTAAATAAATAGATAAGTAATAAAACCGCTTAGAACGCAGACAGCTCAGTATAAGCAATTTTTCGTAGCATACGAACGCCAATTAAACAACCTTCATTTAATCGGATTATAATTGTAAGCTTTGTTATGACTCGATACTGATTCCTCTTGATAGCAAGAGTGGGAACGGGTTGCTATTGGACAAACATGGTCACCTAAGACAAATGTAGTTTGGTTTCCCTTCAATAGTTTAGTTGCAAGATATTTTAAACATCCATTCATTTCATCACATAAGAAACAGCGGGACGATAATTTAAAGAACGATGTATTTCTGATGAAATTCGAGATGCAAAAATGATCCTTGTTCCATTTCAATTTCTCCTTGTAAGCACAATTATCTAATTTGTCACAAAAAGATGGCATAGCTTACATTTTTCAATCTCTCTGTACATTCATGTAAGACACGTACCGCCATTTGTTGATATTCACTTCCAACTCTCGCTCGTATGTCCTGCGGGTCAGCGGATTTGCTGGAGTTGTTAAGCTCGCATGCGACCATCCCCGTGTGTACTGTTTGTATGTTCACTGAGAAACACAATGGCGTTTGCACACACTGCAAACGACACATTGATACATCGACGGTGAAAATTGTCGATATAATGTGATTCTCCAACGCAAGTCCCTCCTCTTGAATGAACCGATACATACTGCAACATGAAACCAAGGAAACTTGACAAAAAAGCAGCAAAGGAGGAACCAAAGCCATCCTGCGAAAAGTGTATAAAAAAACCAACAGCTGTGTCTAATGAATGTAGCAAAAGTTGGCCACAATCATAACACACAATAAACCAATGGAAACTTAAAACTAGCGTATGTCGTCATCTGTTGTCACGATTGCTTTACGCTTTACTTCTGATTGGTTGAGAAGTGGCTCAAGATCCTTCAGTCGATCACTTTACAAAGTAATGCAAACCAAAATAACTGCAAAATTGCTTTTAACGGTTTAATCCAAACCGCTTCAATCACTTGGAACAGAAATACATGAACACAAAGGCAAAATATTCAGTTCAGGGTACCTCAGACATAACATTGCTTAAAACAAAAAAAATAAGCGAAATTGAGATCCACACAATTCCTTTCTTTTCGCAAAAATAGCGTTCACTGCACTGTACCAGAAAGAGGTTACCTGGCCTCCAAGTAATAAACTGACGTTGATCACTGAAACACAAACGTATGACTTGAATCTGTAGAGACAATGTTTGTCAAAAATAGAATAAACTACTTAACAGTTTAAAAGTCAATGCTGTTTCGAGTCTCACAGAAGCAGTTTAGCTTTGAGTTCTAACCAAAAAATGTTAATTACTTTAAGAAAACTAATCAAGAATTTATCAGCTATAACTGATATGATAACTTGCAATCAAGATGAAAGAAAACTGTAATACCTGCTAGAACAATTGTTAACCGCTAAGAATAGCTAAAACATGTTTGTATAGATGGATTGAAAGTGTTTAAATTGCCTGTGAGAACGGGATTTTTTCAAGTAGATATTGAACTGAAAGCGTGCTAGAAACAAAACAAACACTTACATTTCGTCCAGAAAAACAATAATCCTTTATGCGTAATGGTGTTTAATTTTTCATATATCATCGAAACTGGAGCCAAGCATAAAGCATTCCTCGTTTTCATAAACATGAATATACCAATCTTGCAGTTTTCTGTTTAGGGTGCTTTACTAGGGAGCCATGCTCTAACAAAAGGTAAGCCTAACGTGACACAAATAGCCTTTTAAGATTGAGAATTTAAACATACTCTACATTCACAATTATAAGGTAGACACGGGAGTCTTATCAGCTATTCAATTAATAAATCATGACAAAAGTCATTTTCCAGATGAAAATTTGCCAAGACTTCAAGAGAGCCTTGCAAAACATCAGTGACCAGAACTCCAGTCCTTCCTTCTATCTTAATTCGAGCCCAAAACTGCCTCAAGCTGCAAAGATTACTGCTGGAAAAGTTGTAATAATTTGGAATCGTAGTTCTTTTCTAAGCACATGCGGCTATTAAATAGTTCCCCTAAGTCTTAAAAGTTAATTTGCTTCTACTTTCTCTTTTCTTTACTGTCGTTATTAATAGTTTGTTTTCTATTTCTTATTTTTTTTCTTAATATTGTTATATCTGTTTTCTTTAAAGTTGCTGTATACACATTTTCTGTTGTTGTACATATAATTTTTTTTTTTTAAACATCCATTCCAAAATTAAGTAGCCCGCCTAGAATAGCTATGCTAATTGCGGGCTACTATGGTCTCTGTAGTGGGTTTTAAAATAAAGTACGCGTTGTTGTTGTTGTTGTTGTTGTTGTTGTTGTTGTTGTTCTTTTATAACCTTCACCCAAATACTACCCATTCTTATTTTTTCAGCAGGCGAATTATCATTGCAATTATCTACAGTTGGCGAGAATCCCAGCTCAATATTTTTAAAACTCAAGTCCCTTCTGAGACGATCCAAATTCTAGCGAGCGAAGATTCAAAATGTTTAGGTTAAATTGAGTAATGCATTCTGTACACGTTTCCTTCTACAAAAAGCTTTGGAAAACGTAACTAGACGACAAATATACCCAATCTAATTACACCAGTAATTTATTAATCGAAATCATCTCTCACCTGACCAATCCAGTTTTCGTTCTGGTGACTGCACGGCTTTTAAACTACTGATAGCTGACATATCATCATAGCTCATGGGTTTAAATTAAGCACTGTGGTGTCAATAACAACCAAACATCGTGCAAACTTACGTCAGGAAAATCGATTGCCAAAACGGGCACACTAAAATAGAATCGCGCAGCGCAAAAACAATTTACAACTTTTACGCAAGCCAGGTGAACTGTTAAAGTCAAGGTTAAAAACTACGTTTTATTTTATTGATTGGAAGTAAAACGATCACTGAGTACACGAAATCAGTCATTGGTTTTTAAGGCGTTGTGGGTCCACCTTTAAGGCCTTTTTTGGCATCATCTGGGACCTACAATGAAAGCGTTCGAAAAGTGACACAAGTGAGGACAAAGATGTGGTGTTTCTAGCTGAGACAATTAATTCTCATTGTTCTGACTTTCATGGACGTCGTTTATTCCTCGCTCTCGAAAATTCTCACTCCTGAGGCCAAGCCTCATGTACATCCGGGTTCTGATTGACAGTCACAACATTAGATCATTACAAAAGAAACTGTCATTAAAAATGATTTGGTGCGACATATCAGTTGTTTGTTGGAACGAAACTATAAAACAGTCGGCCACTCCCTATATGAAGTGCTCAGTTTCTCAAGAAACTTGTGCCGCACCAACGGGAAATTCAAACACAAAAAGGTTTCTCAAACGTCGTAATAATGTGAGTTGTAACACAATAAAACGAAAGGGTAGCTGCAGTTTCAAGCGTTAGCTATTCGCCCTCATGAAGAGCTAACGCTCGAAATGTTAGCTCTTCTCTAGCCTTAGGGCGATTCAACATTCGTTATTAATCCGTTTGATAAACCTCTTGTGAATCCATATAAAGACTGAGAATAAACCACTTAATCAAAGTTGTCAGTGCTCTAGACCCAATGTCTCCCAATATATAAGTAGCATATTTAAAACTGTGGAAAGAATAATGTGTTAAATCATGGATTTTACCTCTAAACTTGTAAAGCTCAAGTTTGAGCCTCTTTTCGCGGCAATCATCGTTCCACATAACGGCGTGAATACCTTGTTTGGGTCGCCCGTGGTGCGGATGAACGCAAAACCCTGACGCTTTGTGTCTTAAGGTTTTATGCGAGGTCCTTTGAAGCGAAAACGAATAGTAAAACATAAGTAAATAAGTTCGATAGTATAGCTCAATAGATCTTCATCATAATTCCCCACCTTACAAACTTGGATTCTTTCGATTGACATGTACTTGAAATGACCAACGGTGAATCCTGATCAGCTGTTCCTTCTGCATGTTAACAAATTGAGAATATCACTACATTACGACTTCATTTCGAAGTCATTAAGTAACTTTATTTGTTTTAAATCCTCTGCAACCAAACTATCGCAAAAAACATTTACAAATCGATTTCACAACAAGAGGGATATAAAGCCGACCTAGTCAAACCAACAATATTTGCCAAAAATCTGGCAATGACATTCACTTTTTTTCTTCAAAGCAAACGACCAAACACTCCTTTTAAGTCGTCCCCCCTTCCTTGTTGGAGTAACCGGTACGACACCGCGTTACCGCGTCTTAATTCCCAAGGAAATGTATCCTAACATTGTTTGACGGTGGTGAGGGCGTAAGATTCGCTTTAATTCATAATCTATATAAGACAACAACAAATTCTGTGAAACGGTCTGATGTATTTGGGCAAAGATTGCAGATTTATACTGTTTATGAATCGAACAATTGACTAAGGGACTCATTAAAATAACTGACTTGATTTATTTACTGAATACTTAGACATACCGCCAGACTGAATGAGTGAATGACTGACCTCACATCTGGCTGACTAGATAACCTAAGAAACTGGTTGAGTGAATGACTGCCTAATGAACCTACCGACTGACTGACAGACTGATTGTCGGACTGACTTACTTAATAACCTACCGACTGACTGGTTCATGACTGTTTGAACTGCAGACCGACCGAGAGACCTACTGAAAAATCATGTGACTGTCTTACCAGCTGAATAATTAGGTGACTGATTCAGGTACTGAACCAAACCAACTGGATGACCGACATACGACTCTTGTCAGACATAATTTTACAAGAGAATACCTTGAGGGAAGATATTCTTCCCACTACAAGCGTGGGTTAGAATTTGATCTTTGTATGAGAATAGCATGTATTCCTCAGAGCACCGAGCACTTCTGTAGTAAATAAGCCGAGTGTTGTCCGCTGGACTACAGCTGGCGCTCTCCGGTTGAAGACAGAATCCGCCATGTGATTTGATGGGACTTTTTAAACCTACACTCAAAGAAGGAAACAAATTTAGGGCTAGAACCAAAGAATGAGTAATGAAACTAAGACGTGTTTTTCGACGAAGGTTTTTCGTCATTTGCATGCCTTACTTCAGTGAATCATTAGAGCGATAACAGTTCACAGCCCCCCCCCCTCCTCCCCCCTCTGCTATACGCGTTATTGAAAAACTTATGATGACTGATGACTACCAAACGCCAGCTTTATTGTCTAAGTATTATTTATCCAAACCAAAACGACATTAGCCTGTTTGGGCGGCGTTCGAAGGGGAGGGGGGGGGGGGGGAATTTCAGATGACTGGAATTGCAGCAGTCTCCCCAACCCAGCGCGCCGCGCCTTAACTCCTCGCATCCGAAATCCCTCTCTCAGCAGGCTAAAACAACGGAGATAATTGTTCCCCTCACCTTTAGGTTCCAAAGTGACTAAGTCTAGCTTGAGCTTTGATTCCGTGCACGCGTCCTTCCACATAACAGTGTGCAAACCTTCTCGAGGTGGACCTCCAAAAGGATGCACACAGAAGTCAGAAGCTTTGTGCTTCAAGGTTTTGTAGGAAGTTCTAGAGAAAACATAACAATTTATTAAATGTTATCACTTCATGTGCACAGTTCTTTTACTTTATAGAAGCTTAAGAAATAGCGCTGGAAAAGTAAGGTGCTTTAGATTTAAACCACATCAAACGAGCTTTTCACCTTTGCACATCATCTCACTGTACCGGTGTCTCTCCTTGTCCGGAATCTCTCCTATCCAAAATTTCTACTTATTTCTTTATATACCTCAGAGAATACATTTTAGTATAACTGCACCTTTGGTGTCCATTTTGTATGTGTAGCTGGCTCTCATATGTTTTTTGTAAGGCCATCCTACCCTGTGCTGTCCAGGCGTCAGTTTTCCAAACAGTACGTAGCTTTACTTACTGCGGGGCAAATAACTGTTTCCTATAGCTTATCTTATAGAAAAAACGTCGGGGCGGGGAAGGCAAGACTTCATTTACTCCTATGAATTTCTAACCCTTCAGCGAGCTGATTTTCATGACACCTGCTTACCTCTGGAATTTGGAAGCCTCTGATTGGCAAGTACTTGATATGACCAAGGGCGTACCCCAGGATGCTGTTCCCCCTGAAAAAATAGAAATTTATTTTGCTTACAACGTTTTCATTGATGAAGTGCAATACATTAACGCAAACAAAAGGCAACATACAAAAGAAAGGAAAAAAAAACACACAAAACATGAAGGTTACTTTAAGGTAGGAACGAATACGAACTGTTCAGAAATAAATGCAAATGTGCTTTAACACTTCCATTGGTTAACCGCATATGGCCCTTATTTCTTTTGGACTGTTTCGTAAACATTTGGGCAAATTGCGAGAATTTCTGGGCAAATGGTTCACCAACCCCTCTCTCCCTGGCAAACAAATTGCCCGTATGCCTGTGCTGCCATCCTTTAATGTTTTTTGTTGTCGTAGACGCCCCCTCTATATGCGGTCGTGACTTGGCGACCTCCCCTTCGCCCAATCCCATAAGGTGTCCGCTTTTGAGATTTTCCACCGTACGGAGAAAAGGTACACAAACCATGTGGGCAGACATGTTTTCCACTACACAGGTGTGTTAGTATGTCATCGCTATAAATGAACGCCATATGGTCTTTAAAACAATTTGGATCCTTGGTGTATACCAGTCGCGTGTTGTCATCTGGACTGCAGTTTGCGCTTTCAGGCTGAAGACAAAATCCTCTCGGACCTTTAATAACAACCTCTGAAAAGACAGAAATACGTTAAAGTCAATTGGATTGACATTTACTTCAAAAAACATTGAAGAATATAAAGACTCTACATTGCTTGATATGTTGAGGGCAGAGAATGCATAACAAGGCTTGAATATGCCAGTCACAAGGAGTAGGTGGTAAGGTTTCAATGCTTCAGTATTTCACTTGTATTATTCTCTTACTTGGGCACACCATGCATTCTCTTTCCTCCCTAGTTTGGATCCGCCTCTCACAGGTTTCTCCGCCGCATCTGGGGGCAGGGTTGCTGCACGCGCGGACACGTGTTTTGACACTTTTCACGCACATTTTCTCGCATTTTGACCAAGCCGACCACTCTGACAAACCACCATTCACTATAAACAATATAACAACTAACATCAAATCGCAACCAAACAAATATCTTCTGGTACCATCTGTCATTTTTATTTTTAGGATCTGCAGAAAAATCCCACCAAATGAGACTGATTTCCTACAAAAAATGTCTCCGCAAATAATAACCATAGACGAAATTATACCTGATAATGGTCAAGGGTCTTCTGTCTGTCATTCAGTTACCACTTGCTTATGACACAGTATGACTGCTCGCCAATCTGGCCTCGTAGCTCAGTCAGAAGAACATAAACAAATCGAATGGGGTTTAGCGTTGTCTGAACTCTTATCGACAACGACAACGAGTACGCGTCATCCCAGAGGTCCAAATGTTGTAGACTCACAAGGCGCAGCCAAGTGAGCCTAAAACAAATTTTGACCACTGTGATGACACATATCATTGTCAAACGTTCTAATTCGCGCTCTTGAAACTGATTCCACCTAAAATAACTGCGCGCAGCAAGGAGTTTGTGCGTTGATAGCAAAAAGTTACCATCAATGATTGGGAGAGAGGACTATCTGTTTCTAGAGTCAAAAAATAAAAATGAAATTACCTGTAATCAATAGGAGCCTCCCATACTCCACCCCAATGCCCTCTCGTTTGAGCCTCCAAGCGATACCTGAACTTTGTCCCACCACTTAATGACTTAATGACGTCTGCATAGCCTAATATAGAATAATCATTTGTCAAGGATGGTCTTGTGGGGTTTTTAAACTTCACCTCGTTCTTCGTCCAGCCATTGCTTGCACTGGTAACCAATAAGGTGTAAGCACCTGGTTCTGACGTCATATCACAATACACGGGAAAGTATTTGTATGAATCTTTTTCAATCATGTAAAATCCGTCTTTCAGTACTTCCTTACTTGTTCCTTTTCTTGTTTTCAATTTTATTTCGAAGCAAGATCTCCTGCAAAAATTCAGTTTATTTACATTAGAGAAATATCAATTTTTCAATACTGCACCTAGACCGTTGTTTCTGAACAAATTCTGTCATCGAACATAAAGGGCAACCGAGAAAACTCAAACGACGAGGGCTTAGAGCAACACAAAATGGATTTTTTTATCATTTACACTGAGGTATTTCACAGAATTAATGGTATAGTTTGTCAAGTTGTTCTTGTACTGATACACTGAGAGTAATAGCATTTCACACACTTACCCCGTCCCCTCTCTAACCCAAATCCTTATCAAACCAGCACTTTGACGATTCAATCTTTTCCCAGGTGCAGTGACCACAATGGCGCCATTCAAATCCTGTTCATCGTCCGCAATGGTCAATATAGCGTTTCCTGAGGTGCTTATGTACGGTTGTCTGGAAGCGCCATTCTTTATATTTGCTTTTTTCATTCCAAAACTTTTTATTTTGCGAGCGCAAGGCTTATCCGTTTGAGTCGCAAGAAGAGAGCAGCCACGCCCAGCAGCAAAAATATCTTCCCAGCCACCTTCACCTACTTCCTCGATACGAAACTGGGATAAAATAAAAAGATAAATTATAATAAATATATGTTTCTGCAGTGGCACATCCGCAGAAAGGTGCGTCGTTCACTGTCTCCTGGTGGAATTGGAATTTGGGGGTGTTCGTTTTTAAGAAGAGAGGAACACCGGAGAAGGCGGAAAAAACCCCTTGGAGTAAGGAGAGAATGCACAACAAACGGCTCAACCCGCATGGGATGGCGGGAATCTAACCGGGGTCGAAGTAGGAGGCAAGTACCATCTCACCACTGCACCAACTTTGCTCCTTCAGATCTTTACAAGAGAGTAAGGCTAACACTAGGCCACAACAAACAAATCTAATAAATACTAGTTCAAAATTTAAAAACATTGAAATAAATGAAAACCTTCAGTACCTGAAAGTGCTTATGGCTTGTTACTTTGCTTGACTCTTTTAATATGGAAAAGTCTGACGTCATTGAATCGCTTTCTGGGCGTCTTGACTTCACGTTGTTTCGAGTCCAGCCTCTCTCCGTTGCACTCGTCAACAGCAGAGTCCAACCGCCGCCATGTTTGGAGAACTGACAAAATGTTTGCACTTCATGGTCACCAGGTTTGATGGTAAAGAGACCGTCTACACAAGTCAATCATAATAATTAAGTATGAAAACGGTAATTGAGATAAATTAAGCGTTTGTAGCTCTGTTAATTGCTACAGTACCAATCAGAATTAAGCGAACATAAGCGCACATTCCATTCGCACCGATAAGCGCGATAATAGTGCTAATTTGAGATCTATCCAGAAAGCTTTGGATTTGTTGCTTATAGCCCCACAACACAAGAGGCGTCACTTCTTACGTCAGAGGAAATTGTTGACACATCTAGAATGGATAGAGTGAAAAAAAAAAAACACTCAAGCTGAAGACAACAACAAGTGTTGCAGATTCATTGCAGCCATAAGTCGCTTCTTTCCTCGAAAACTGGTACACACGGGAATAACCATTGTATAGGAGTCATTGTTAAGCTCTAATGTATTTTATGACATTAATTGATCATCGCAGTTATGCACACAACTTAAGCAGCTGTGAAATTTAAGCCTGAAAAAACTCAGGCCTGAACGGGATTCGAACCCATGACCTCTGCGGTATCGTAGAGGTCATGGGTTCGAATCCCGTTCAGGCCTGAGTTTTTTTTTTTTTCAGGCTTTAATTTCACAGCTGCTTAAGTTGTGTGCATAACTGCGATGATCAATTAGTGTCATTACATATTAATCCGCAGTTCAAATATATGGTCTTTCATGTATTCATTTGCATCACACCATACAAGAGCGTGGAACGTTGAAGCGACGTTCTCGGACCCAGTACCATATGTTGACCGGGTGCTGCTCCAGATTGTTACCATCCAGCCAAGGGGCGGGGTAGAAGATCTTTGAATCAGCTGTCAAAACAATTACATATCATTGGTTGACTGTACTATTAAGGCCCAGTCCATTAGCGCTAATCCAAAGCTGAGTGTTCTGTTTCAGTTTGGGTTCAATGCCACTTATGTTGTTTCTACTAATTTTCTTTTTTAGAAACTCGGCACTGTTTGTAACAATTTCCTAACTCTCTTAAGCCAAAAATGGCATTAGATAAAGAGCTCACTAGGAGGGGATTTCCTACTCGCATCGTAGGAGTGAAATGGACAAAGATTTGAAACTGTGATCAAAAGAAGGAAGGCACTATTCACATCTTTAAGGTATTTCGTATTGCTGTATTTCTTAGAGGAAACTGCAAAAGATCATCATTGTTCCAGTGTTGGCTCTTACGGGGGTCTGAGAAATAGAGATTACATCATAAGTTCTCGCGTGGTAAAGCTGACGACATTAACACTCACCAATCAGAGTTCCCCACTGACGATCACCGGTCGCATTTGACGATGTCGTCAATTTGGCGCCAAAAATCCACGGCATTCTTCTTTCAACCCCGTAATCATCGTATGTCCAGTTGTCAAACTTCTTCAATAGTTCAACATTTGTTTGTTTGTTGTTAGTTGCAACAAATGTGTATTCTCTCGGTGCACGCCAAATTCCACCCCACCTGCCTGTTAAATCGATTTGTTAGAATTGAGCGACTGTTACAACAAAGGACAGAAGTAAAACGTCTGACAAACCAACTAATAATAAATGTCATAGGGTTGGGCCGTAAAAGTCAAGGTACTCATACATAGACAGGCAATAAACAGACAACCAAGTAGTTATGTGAATGTACACATGAATCTGACTACAAGTTCAACTTTACAGCTGGATTGAACAAACATACGATGAGTGCAAGGTCCTTAAAAGACCTCGACTAACTTAAGAGGTTACGTAGTCAGCTGATACATGAAGTATTTAATGAATAATACTTGGATTCAGATCTTGGCATAAGAAGATAGAGAATTATCATCATACATGGACAATTAAGAAAGAAATATTTATACCTTAGACACACAATTCTCTTTTAGAAGGACATATTTCTATTTCATTTTTCATTAAGTTTGGTACGAGCAATTTTTATTGCCTCACACTTCGCGTGTCTCGTGGTACGTGGTACTGGTACTCGTGTTGCTGGTACCAACCTCTGTCGTTCGCTTCTATTCTATACTCGAACCAATTCCATTCCACGCTGCTCTTAACATCATCTGCACGATGTAAGATGGAATAATCCGAATCCAATGAAGGAACATCCGGGTTCTTCTTCCTGATATCCGAGGCTCTCCAGTTGTGGCTGTGGCTAGTGACCAATAGCGTCCATCCACCACCATCATGTGACATGTCACAATATGTTTTTACTGGTCCTTTCTTGCCAGGGTTGATTGTGTACACTCCATCCGGGTATTTGATACCAAGTCGTTTTCCGAGAGAAAGGAGATGGTGACACGAATGGACTTCTGTTGTTAATTAAGTAAATTCCGTTGTATCAGTCGTCGATCAGTTCTGTGTGGCATCAATAGTCTACTACAGTAAGGTATCAATTCAACGCTTCACGCCAAGTTAATTTGGGCAAGAAATTGGATAAATCAAACGAGTTGATTAAGTAAGTTATACCACAGTAAGGTAAAAGGGAGGTGCTGACGTTTCGGGCGTTAGCCCTTCGTCGGAGCGTCGGGCAAGACTCGGTCACTAACCCTACAGTGAGTTGCTTAACATGTTATTCCTGGAGTCATGATCATGAAAGAGTTCTTAGAGTAAAAGTTTAGGTTTACCTGGACAACTTTGAGTGTTACAGGAGACTTCCTCGATCCGAGTTCCTTGGCAGTCCAGTCCCCCATGGGCTGGTGCTGGATTGTTGCAAAAGCGATATCTTGACTTGACTCCTCCTCCACAAATCCTCGTGCAATTGGTCCACTCTGACCACGGACCCCATATGCCATTGCGAACTTCTATTTCTAGTAGTAATTAGGGGGTTAATCAAACTATTAAGATCGGAAATTCTATTTTCAAACATAATATATTCTTCCACACCACGAGACAAAAAGGACAAAAAAAGTCCCCATGATTCGGCTCCTGAAAGGCTAAAATTTGTGGCGACCATCTTGGATTTGGAAAACAATAGCATCCATTGTTCTCCAAAAACAATATAAGCTGAAAATATCATGTCTGATATGCCGATCTAACTACAATGGTGTTGTCAATGAGCTCAAAAGCCAGCAGCTCCATGGCTGCTGGCTTTTGAGCTCAATTTTTTCATCGTTTCTTGGTAGCAACAGGGTTTTATCCCTTCTACCGCTGTCACCTTAGTGCGCATATGTGTGGCTTTAACATAACCTTACTACATTTTGACTTTGTCATTTCAAGCCACATCCCACAACCCTACCATTTTTCATTACAATGGTGAGATGTTTTGACAAATCAATACACAGTTAATAAACAGTGCATTGTTTTCCGTTGCCTGTACTCTCATTAATAACAAACGAAGCATGGAATATTCAAATCTGAAGAGGGACCAACGAGTGCAGCGAGTTAAGTCACTGAGCATGAAATTACTAGTGACAAGTGGTTTATTGCTCACCCCTTTGACAAGCCATATTCGGGTCCAGGTTCTTGTCACAGTGACATTTTCCGTTTCGTGTGCAGGTCTGTTTGATGAGGAAACTCCAGATATAAAGAAATCACAATAATAATCAAAGGCTCCTGTGAGCCAGCTCATGAATGAATTGGATTTGTGAAGAGATTGCCTAAAACGAATACCCCTGTACGACCCTCTGTATAGCATATGTGACCTCTCACGAGAAAACGTTCCTTACGATTTGCCGTTTTCGCACGGATAACCGTTCGTATGCCGTGCATTAGCCGTTCGAACGGATTGGACATCCGTTCGAACGGCTTGGGCTATCCGTACGTAAAAAATTTGCATCCGTTCGAACGGATTGGGCTATCCGTGCGAAAAAAAATTGTCATCTGTTCGAAAAAATAATTGTCATCCTGTCGAACGGCTGACGAGCTATTCGTTCAAAAAGTCAATCGGTTCGCTCTGGCGGGAGTCACGCGACAAGCCTGTCAAAAATGTAAATCATTTGATACAAGCGAATTTGTTGACAAACCTAGAGTGAATTGTCACGGTACGTGTTCTGCTGAATAGGCATCTTGGCTTTCATTACATTTGTTTCTCGGTATACGTTTTATTTAAGACTTGAATATTCAACAAGTTCGAAGAAGGTAGTCACGGTTTGACCTTTTCAAACGCTTGTAGTGGTTGGTATCTCCCGTGGGACTCTCGCTGGTGTTGCTGGTGTTAAATTTTTACAAGGTCGAACACTCGTCGCTTTACGTCAGCAATGTCTTGTTTGTATTTCCTATACTGCAGAAAAGAAAAAGACAAAACAAACCAAACTCTCAATTGTGCCTTGCAGTAACAAAGCCAGCAATAAGTTAATGGCTTGTGGCCCGCTATTATTTTTGTTATACATTAACGATCTTCCTGATAACCTACATTTCTCCATTAAACTTTTCGCAGATGACGCCTTGTGACCTCCTACAAGACGACCCTTAGAAACTTGAACAATTGCAAAATCAGTGGCAAGTGCAATTCAACCACCAAAATACAACGTATTGGGCATTTCAAGTAAGAGATCTCCACCTCTCATGAAATAGACATTTTGCGGAGTTGAACTAAAGCAAGTTGAGAACATTACCTATCTGGGAATGACGTTAACAAGTAATTTGAAATGGGATCAACTCGTATCGTCAGTCTCAAACAAAGTATCTAAAGTACTTGGCGTTGTGCGGCGGAACTTTCATAACCCAGATCGGTAAGAGAAACGGGGTACAAGTCCTTAGTTCGTCCAACTCTTGAATATGAAAGTGCCGCATGGGATCCCTATCGCGAGAAGGATATTCAAAAGCTGGAGAGAGTTCAGAGAAAGGCAGCGCGATTCTGCGCGGCCAAGTAAACCCTTACGGAAGCGTGACAGAAATACTGCAGGAACTTGACTGGGGAACCCTGGGCACTAGAAGGAAAACTGCCAGACTATCTTTTATGTACAAACTCTCCACAATCTGACGGATTTTTCAGTTGAAGCCCACTCAAAACCAAATAATGAAAGAAGAACTCGTGGAAGCCACGATTTAAGTTTGTAGTTCCTAGAGAAAAGAAAGGTAATTTTGAGCTTTCTTTTTTCCCACGAAATATTAATGAACGGAACTCCTTTCCAAAGGTATTGTGAATTCAAAATCCGCAGATATTTTTAAATATAAGTTAGTTAATAGTTTTTAATATTCCATTGTATTGGCTTTATTTTGATCTTTTTTTATTTTTATTTTTTATTTTTTGTTATCCCTTTGTGTTTTTATTGAGATTTTTATAGTTGGTGTGATATCTCACGATTTTTACTGACGTAACGAAGTGTAGATGTAGATATGAAGAACTAAATTGTTTTGCCTTATCCAGAAATGCAAGCAAGACATGAAAAATATTTTCTCACCACAACATTGTCAACAATCAACATCAGCTCTGTATATCGTGTTTTCTTGGGCTTCAGATGTTTCAGGTAATTTTTGTAGTACTCTTCAACTCTCCTCTTACTCTGTTAGAAAAAAAAAGAAAATATGAATTCGAAGAGCAAGTTAAAAACGATTACTGGTCCGGTTGGAGGATATGTCACAACTGCGTGAAAAAAAGAATATTAGTTGTATGATAAGTTATGAACGAGTGCAGCAAGTGAGTAAAATTCCATTTATTTAACTATTTAACACGCTCTGATAAGTTCGTGATTCACAACGATAAACGAAGGGTACTCTGGGACCTTAAGTCGCCGTAACATTGGGCGACATATGGCGACTTTCAAGAGGCGACTTCAGTAAAATTGATAGAAAAAAAAAACATGGCGATTTAAGGCGACTTAAGATCCTAGAGTAGGCCTGGTGAACCCCTCTGCACGAATTTTTTTTACTACGTATGAAAAAGTCACAATTGGACCTTCCTTCTGCATGAATTTTTTTTTACCTTCTTCTTTGCATGAAGTTTTTTTCTTGGCATTTTCCCTTGCATGAATTTTTTTTGCCACGAGAAAATAAAATTCATATCTTCGCGCCACCGCGTAATGTTCTTTTTATTATATAGACAAAAAGAAATTATTAACAAATTACGCCATCGATAAACTCACGTGTGAGATTATGGAAAATAAACCACTCGGGTCCCGGATGTAGTTTTTATGAATTTTACGAGTGGTATATTTTCCAGTAAAACACTCGTGTCTATATAATAAAATGATTTAATGGTATTCAACATTTTAACTTCAAGTTTACAACTGAAGTTCGTATTGAGTAAACCTCCTACCCTGGATTTTGGTCTTTTAGTTCTGTTTTCCGAGTCAGTAACATTCAGCGCTGCAGACGTTCCTAGTAAAAGACACAGAACGGAAATATCATACTGGTCTCTGTGTGTAGGGGTCTGTAAAAACGACTTCGAGGTCACACCAGGCATTATCAGCCACATTAACCAGAAACGACTTCTCTAAATTGAATACGTCGAGGTCGGAAAAAAAACTTACTTGGCCAGCGGTAAAGCAAAAAATTGGGCACCAAATTTGTGTTCAGTTTCGTACAGGCTTAACGGATTTGGCAGTTTTAGTTGAAGGAACGTTTCTCTCGTGTTGTCTTCCAAATTGAGCCTTTTGCACCTCCAGATACCCAACTTACCACAAGAAATATGTGTCCAGTCCTTGTCTTTTACTTTGTATATCCTGTGTGCACCATTTCCCTGACAACACGAAATAGAGAGAATATTATAAAAACCCGTATGAGATAACGCACGTATTTTTAAGGAGTATTCACCAATAATAATTAAATGAAATACCTGACTTTGATATGGTTCAATATAAAGCCTTCCTTCATCATCTTCAATTAAACCACTGAAATAAATAAAGAAACAATTAAACCTTGGATAGCATCTTCTTTAAACATCAATACATTGTTGAGCAACAGATGATGAGAGATAAGGAACTTTTTAATTTAATGATAGTGAATTGTTCCGAGGCAATCTTCTTGAAACTACGATGAAAAGAAAATCTGTGGTACTTACTAAGGAGAATCTGTACTTAGAAGTGAAATGCTTAAACCCTCTTACTTCCAAGACCTTCTCCTCAATGGGTGCCATGCACTTAAGTGTTGTTCATAGAGGACTTCAACATCCTTAGGTCAATTAATATCTATGTAAATTATCATCTGTTTATTCAGGATTGTATTGACGTTGTAAGGAGAACTTCCACATTGGTCATTTTGAGAAGTGAGAGGTAAAGCTCTGGAGTAACCAAATACGTTCGTGAGGAATCTTTGAATAATTTCCTTAAACGTTTGAATCATAAATAGTGCGAAGAAAAGAATTTGGTTTTGAAGTCAAGAAACTATACATTAAAATCTATTGAACAATTACTAACCACCACCCTTTGCAAGCGCTAACTTCTTAAAATAGTTTTTACCATATGAAAACTACAAGGAATTGTGTTACCTCAAGCCGTGACAGGTGCCAAGAATGACTGTGGACTCCTCTTGTCCTCTAACGTGACCTTGGTATTGGCATCCAGATGGAGCCTCCTGTCAGTATCATTAAGATCGAAATTAACCCTTTCACTAACAAGGTAGCCATCAGTTCGCTTTAACGACGCGTTTTCTGATAGGTGTTAATGCACGTTTTACCATGCAAGTTCACACTAATATAATATAAGGATATAGGATGGCATCCAATCCGAGATTGCGCGGTTAAAGCCAAAAAGCTGAAGGAGCGAGCATCCAAAATCCATGTTCTGGAAATTCGAGATTTCGAAGGTTTGCGTTTTCAAGGCCGCGCTTTGGAGACTAAGGTTTTTTGGCCACGCCTTTCTGCACCTCTTTGTATTTCCCGTTTAGAGACAAACAATATCAAATCATAAAAAGTGCTACATACCTGACGCTGAACTAGCTCGCCATATTCTTTAAAATAGCGAAGGGTAAAATACGGTGAGGACAATAATCTGTAAGAGATAAAAATGAATAGTCTCACTTCATAGATAAGTCAGGAAAATTAAATTATCCATCGCCCATTTCCAAAGAACTGGATGTAGCACAACTTAAATTTCAAAAAAATGTCGTTACAAATGAAATTTCTGTAAACCCACTTGTTTTGATGAACATCCACCACAAATTCTTTTCCGAAAGCCTCCATTTTGAATGACGCCAATTCATCTTGATCATTCTAGGAATGACGGGGGAACATCTTCTTAGCACCTTCACCGCTGGGTTTTGCCATTGGTTGACTCTGACTAATATAGACTTAATGTATGGTCCTGAGGGAAACAGTTTTGTTTTGTTTTCTCGAGATTCCTGATGTTTCCCGAGAAGAAGTTAGGACTCTCGGGAAAAGAAAACTTACTAGTTTGCCGAGAGACCATACACTAAGTGCTTTGTTATATATTTAGAAGATCAGGCCATTTTTAATTTAGTCACGCACTGATCACGTGCTGTTGTATTCGGCGCGCGGGCAACAACTGCGCAATTGCATCCCTGTTGGGATACATTTGAATTTGATCAGGGGAACGTGACCAAGAATCAACCAATCATAGTGCTCGCTTTGTTGAGTGAAAGTCTAGTCTATAAACAAATTCAAATGAACCCCGAGCGTGGTACAATTCAGTCATTATAGCACGCTCGGGAAACAACAGCACGTGAACAAAGCATGGGGGAAGAGGGCATGACAAAGGTGCCAATTCGGTACCAAGGGGCCACCCCACGATTACCAATTGCAGCGACATTGCGTAACGTAATATGAATTCCATACTGACCTAAACAGTCAACTCGATAATGTAAAAAAAATACCTGTGAATCTGAAGGCAAATCTCTCTTCTTTCGTCCTTTATAGGCGACCCTCTTTGGGAACACAATCTCAAAGCCTTCTTCAACCTCTTCTTGCATTGAATCCTTCTGCAACCCTACTGGTAAAGACATAAGGCAGAAGTGTTAATATACTGAAGGCACATGCGCACCAGCCAGCAGTTGGTATGAAGGAAATAACAATAGATATGGACTTACCCAAATGTGAAGAAAAAGACTTTGTTTCAAAGCACCACGTTGCCAAAATCAAGCAAGCAAGGACTGCAGAAGGACCTTAGATTCAAAAACGGTCAAACGTTTCACAGGTACTCACAAATCATGAGGGCAACCACAGTCCGCGCAAATATAGCTTTCTGTCGCTTTAATATCACTTGTTAAAAACGATTTTTCAATTACATTTCAACGCTTGGGGACCGTTCATTTCTTGCGAGGGAGGTGGGGCTGGTGGGATTGGGGGGGGGGGGTCATGCGAAAAAAAAATTAGGGAAAGGGGGGCCAGTGAAATGTGAAAAAAATTGGCAAGCTGAGGGAGGTCATGCTCATGCAATTGTTAAATGGTGCTGCCCGAATCACACCAGCCCTCCCCTCCCTCATAAGAAATGAACAGTCCCTTACATCAGATCTAGTATAACTATACATCACAAAAAACAATGCTATTCAAAAATCCCTAAGAGGACAACCTCCTGATGAATACCGTTTATGGTCTTAATTGCAGTGCAGATGTAAAGAGTTATATGTTCTTGAATAACTGGGAAAATCACCCTTAAATGCTCTCTCATTTACAGAAATGAAAGGAACACCTATTATCTGGACTCATAAAATGTCAATTGCTTCGTTTCGGAATCTGTCCTTTTGTTCCGAAGAATAACAGGCAGAGAGCATTTAAGTGAAATACAAACCTCAACTACTGCACAGTATTTGACTCCCACTGGTAGGCGATTTAACAGTTGCGTGCCAGTAAATTGAAATGTGTTTCCTCTACACGACAATACTGTTTGGAACATCACCACTCGATTTTAGCAGATTTTCTTTTCTATCCCTCAATATACGGTCGTGTAATCCTTAAAAACATTAACTTACATAGTATTCTTGTATGCAGTAGAAAATAAATTTTCCTTGTCTTACTTCATTCGACCCCGGAAACTTATATAAAAAACTGTATCACGTTTTCGTAAAGGTCTCCTTCTTACTCTTGTTCCTTTCGAGCGCAAACTTGAAAATTTTCTTTTTGGATGACAATGCCATTTACACACACGTCTTCTACAAGCTAGCCCTTAGTCATGTAGGCTAGTCCTAGAAATGCCCAGTCAGTCCTCCGCCGGTACCCTGGGCAGCAGTGCTTCGCCATGCACACAAGCTGAAACTACTGAACATCTCGCTTGCAAAACACGAGTACTCTACTACCAAACTGCTTATTAACTTGATTAAACAAACAAGAAAGATTATTACACTCTGGTTAATCTTGCTATTTCACATCAATGTCTGCTTTTCTAAACAAAAAGTAATTACATCAGTCAAAGCCAAATGATATTGGGTGACTTTTCTCTGAGCTAGAGAAAATGTTGAATCCTTTCGAACAAACGAGGTTTACGTTTTAATAAAGCAGTGGTTTCCTCACTAAACCTTAAACAAACCTTTGAGCTTCATTGCTGTGTTTGTTTGCCGCTCAAGACAGAACCCCAGAAGCTGACTGAGTTAGGTATCTCCACCGACATCAAAAGCTGCTAACAAGCGATGTGTTAGTAATATAGGACTCAGGAGATAATTGTCTGAAATACTATACGTTTAACAGCATCATTCTCCATATAACAATACACTGAAACAGCCAAGAAAAACAAGCCTACCACTGAGATCACAAAGATTCCACAGCGTTGTGCAAGTGAAGAGCACATTTGGACCTCTGCAGTGTACCACGAATGTGTACACGAATATTTGATTGCATACTTGGTTGGAAGTTACAATAAATGAACCGACGCAGGACGGGAGAGGGCTAGGGGATATTAACAGGGGTGGTGTAGGGGGTGACAAATACTGCTCGGGTGATAACTAAGACTTCCCCCATATTTGTTGCATCCCGTCTCTTACTGTGTGTTTCCATAATGTTTTTCGGTTTTCATGGAACAATTCTCCCGAAATAGTCAATCGTAGAGATAGTCAGTCCTCTCTACGTAACAAAGTTGATTGGCTGGGTGTGTAATCAAAGTTGGAAACGACTGCCCCTTTAACACTCTATAACTTCTTACTCATGCAAAATGAATATTAACCTTTCTTGTCTACAAACCTTTATTTCTTCTGGCATTTCAGGTATTAGTGTACTTCCTGTTACAAGACTACAACTGACTACGAAAATTAGTAGAAACGGGAACTAAAGATTATAACACAAAAAGTATTGACTTCAAACCCAGTCTAGTGACTGTTGACAATACATAACATGTTAGTTATCAGTCATATGACTACGTTAAACAAAATAACACAGACTAACAACGATGTATCAACTTCCCATTTCTGAACTATCAATCAAAATCGCTTCAATCACTACTAATAATAACTCCTTTGAAACCATGAATCCTTATCCTAAAGCAACTAAATAAGCAGCATGTCCATTGGAAATAGAGTCCATAAAGCCTACGAGAGAATACACCACTACACCAATTCACCTTTGCTTTGACAACAGATGGTAACCCTGCAAGTTACTATTCACCAGTGTTAACCCGGCAATGTCCACACTTAACAGCACCACAGTACAGCACTGTCCTGGAGCTTACTAAAGAATGGACACACTGCATGGTTTGATCCACAGATGAAAAAGTTAGAACCACACTGTATAGTAAAACAAACAGTACCACAGTACAGTACTGTTCAGTAGCTTTACATGGAATGGTCACACTGCATGGTTTGATCCACAGATGAAAAAGTTAGAACCACACTGTATAGTAAAACAAACAGTACCACAGTACAGTACTGTTCAGTAGCTTTACAAAGAATGGTCACACTGCATGGTTTGATCCACAGATGAAAAAGTTAGAACCACACTGTATAGTAAAACAAACAGTACCACAGTACAGTACTGTTCAGTAGCTTTACAAAGAATGATCACACTGCATGGTTTGATCCACAGATGAAAAAGTTAGAACCACACTGTATAGTAAAACAAACAGTACCACAGTACAGTACTGTTAAGTAGCTTTACAAAGAATGGTCACACTGCATGGTTTGATCCACAGATGAAAAAGTTAGAACCACACTGTATAGTAAAACAAACAGTACCACAGTACAGTACTGTTCAGTAGCTTTACAAAGAATGGTCACACTGCATGGTTTGATCCACAGATGAAAAAGTTAGAACCACACTGTATAGTAAAACAAACAGTACCACAGTACAGTACTGTTAAGTAGCTTTACAAAGAATGGTCACACTGCATGGTTTGATCCACAGATGAAAAAGTTAGAACCACACTGTATAGTAAAACAAACAGTACCACAGTACAGTACTGTTCAGTAGCTTTACAAAGAATGGTCACACTGTATGCTTTGATGCCCGGATGAAAAAGTCAAAACCACACTGTATGGTAAAACAAACAGTACCACAGTACAGTACTGTTCAGTAGCTTTACATGGAATGGTCACACTGCATGGTTTGATCCACAGATGAAAAAGTTAGAACCACACTGTATAGTAAAACAAACAGTACCACAGTACAGTACTGTTCAGTAGCTTTACAAAGAATGGTCACACTGCATGGTTTGATCCACAGATGAAAAAGATAGAACCACACTGTATAATAAAACAAACAGTACCACAGTACAGTACTGTTCAGTAGCTTTACAAAGAATGGTCACACTGTATGCTTTGATGCCCGGATGAAAAAGTCAAAACCACACTGTATGGTAAAACAACCAATTCCATAGTATGGTACTGTTCGGTGGCATTGCAGCAGAAAATTATATTGCATGTTTTGTTGCATATATTTAAAGTTAGAGCCACACAGTGTAGTTAACCAAACACTGCCTCAGCACACTACTGTTCGGTAGCTTTCCAGCAAATGGTAACTCTGTATGATATTCTTCATGGACGAGGGCATACCTTTACATGTGACTATAACATTGACACTAATAGCAAATGTATAAACTACTATCATTAAAGTCTCGACTGCATGCAACTCTACTGTCACTCAATTGAATTGAAAAAAGATAAAGCCAGAGTCCTAAAAAAACAAACCTGACACACAAAAATCGGACAATTTTTTTGGGATGTACAATCAACGTGTATGACGCATCCATTCCCACAGTGCTTATGGAGCGTGGTAGTACAACCTTCGTTCCTGGTGTAGCTGATGAGCAGTGAAGAAAGCGATGTAAAACTCGCTCCAGCCTCCTGTACGAACTCGGATAAGATTGTAACGCTCCGGCATTCGCTGTGCATTTGAGAAGGTCTCAGGATCTCCACAGGTTACTGAAGGAAAAAGAACATCAGACATTACTTGGAAAAGCCAGAGAAGCATGTATCTACTAGAGCAGGCCAAAGTGACTCAAACTATAAAATATACATTACTTGTCAAAATGTTTCCACCAATCCCGTCCTGGTTGGCGTATTTCCGTAAGAACTCGACCAAGTCACTTTCCTTGAAGTCTTCCTTAATCTTCAAGTCCACCTCAGCACCATTGGAGAAGCCAACATTGATGGATTGGAAATCCCAGCTTTTCAGGGACCTGCAATTGTTAAAAGGAGAGCATCCCGGAGTCGTTAGAAAATATAAACACCAGAAAATGAGTTGATACAAAAGAAGCTGGCGCTCTGGGCTGGGTTGTTCGAAGCAGGGTTATGGTAACCCAGGGTTAGTGCGAAATTTATATGCAGATATGATAGCTTATAAAGCACATTCATTATAATTCTTCTGGAATACAATTTGATGATTGTATTCTCTGAAAAATATAGAGAAAGGTATCGGAGAAAATGCTTTTTAACAAGAGGTAATGAAACCCGGAATAAAATTTAACCCTGGATTAGCGCTAATCGGCCTTCGAATAAACGGCCCCTGAGCGTTAGCGACCTTCCATCAAAGAGAAGGCCTTACGCTCCGGACGCACGTTTACATTTAATCTTAGTGATAGAACTGAGATTTATCAACTCGTTAAAGAAACACGGGCTTTTTTTTAGTTTGCTTTACTGCTTGGTTACACCCTGCGCTATTCTGTTTCCGAAGAACTCGCTATAAATAGTTGCCTATAATTGTCGCTATAAATCATACTGTTGGTAGTGTACAACTTCTATGAAGGTTTAAACAGAGAGAGAAATTTGTACATCTTTCAACATCATATTTACGCCAACACATACCAACAAATCACCTGTAAATGTCGAACGTCTGCGGTACAGCGGGCTTGTCCGTTGGAGTCGGCGCAGCACTGAAGTCAGAAGCAATAGGTGAACCTGCACGTCTTCCATCAGCGGAGGCTGCACAGCCTCCTCCCCAGCCTACATATCCTTCAAATGTCCCAGTCCCTGCCGGCAAAAGTACGTCCCAAGGTGCACTGGCGACAGAGTACTTCTTCTTTAATCCCTCAATGAGGTCTTTGAGTGGTTGACCGTCCGGTGCATCACGTGCAACGTTTTTCACAACCGTGGTACACTGCTCTGCTAACCAACTGTGAAAGGAATGGAAATGAATTGTAATAAAACTACGACACACCAAACAGGAATATGGACCTTGCGCCATTCATACAGTTCTCAGGGAAAGGGGTTGGTTACTTTAAATCTTTCACTCTCAAGCTTGGCGTAGCAATTCTCTATATAGAATATGATACACTTCCTTAGAAAATTTATCTAATAATATATCGATATTAAGGGCAGCTGCATAAAACGGTTATCATAAGGACTGAAAGGATAGAGAGACCTTTCCAATAATTCTTCCCCGAAATGGAGGTAAATATCTATCCCTAGCCGTCGAAAAAGAAAATAATTGTTTTAATAACGAATAGTTGCATAAATACAAATGTTAGTGAAATTATGGCGTTTAACAACAGTGCAACGACAGTTAGATCGCTCCTTTCTCTTAACGCTTGTAAGTGGCTTAATAGTTATTCTAAATACACTAATACTACTTTCCCTTCTACTGATTAATGTTAATTTATGCAAACACCCAACCTGGTAAGGTCCTGAATGTCCTTGTTTTCAGCCCCTGCAGAAGTACCAAACTTGGGTAACATCAGCGCTCTTTCTCTCACTTCCTTGTACGTGTCCGACAACCGCTGACCACGGGTGGGGCCAGCCACGTCATCATGGAAAGGCTCCTTCATGGCAAATCCCCAATCACACTTAAGACAGCGAACAAGCTCGGCTAGAGAAATCACGGCTGAATCGTGATCAAAACAAAGCTTCTTAATGGAGTACAGCGCATCCACGGTGTTGGCAAAACTGATAAACTGGACACAGATCAGCGGGAAGTTGGCGCCGCCATCGTAGATATCGCGCTTAGTCTCCAAACAGCCGCGAATGAGTGTGGACAGCAACGGACTGGAGCAGAACTCAACAATGTTTCCGTAGTTAAGCAGCAAAAGGAAAAGGTTGTACTCTGTGCGAACACGGAGATGAGTGAGAAACAGGTTCTTGACCTAAAAAAGACGAAACCAAAGTAAGGAATCAATATGTTGACTTGAGTAAAGTACTGCCGGGTGACTTTGCAAAGAATGCTTACATTTCATGGTTTGATCTACACATGAAAACAATACAGCCAAACTGAATAGCAAAAAAACAATATCACAACACTGTGCTGTTCAGTAGTTTTCCTAAGAATGGTCACACTGCATGATTTGATCCTGATATGAGGAAGTAAGAAGCACATTGTACTGACACAGTACAGTACAGTACAGTACTGTATAGCAGCTTTCCAAAAAATGGTCATACTCTATGCTAATACAAAGTTCCAGACTTTGATTTAAGACAGCATGGCTACAGGCAATTTGCCAATGTTGTAGAGATAAAAACGTATGTACATTCTCTTTTATGTTATCTACTGCTAACATCACAGGTTTAACAAACCCGCTTGCTCTTCCACATCTGTACAAATACAGTAACCTCACAGTTGAGCTTGACATCCTATTAAGCCAAGTGTATTTCCTATTTTGCAATTAGGGACCATTTATTTTTTACGAGGGAGGGAGGGGAGGCTGGTGTGATTCGGGAAGAACCATTTAAAAATTGCGTGACCCCCCTCAGCTAGTCAAATTTTTTCACATGCTCCCCTTCTCTTGAAGCAGCGATTTCATTGATGGGCTCCTGTTAAAACATAATGCCATTTCAAAATATTGTGAAAATATTTCAGGTGACCCTCCCTTTTTCCTATTTTTTTTTTTTGAGATGGCCCCCTCGAAAGCCGTTTTTATCGCATGCCAGCTCCAAACCCCACCAGCCCCTCCTTCCTCGTAAAAAAATTACGGGGTTGATGTCAGTTGGGGCTTGCCCTGTTCCTTCCTCCTGTCATGTTTTTTTTTTTTTCTTGTGCAATATATTTAATTTTTGTGACGAAAATAATAAAACAAAACAAAACAAAATAAACGGTCCCTTACGTCAATCAAAACGGCTGCACTATAAGTTTTCAGATACCTGATCAAATGTGGTGATCTCCTCAGCGCTCACAGTCGGCAATGACTGGGGCGTCCCCTCCAAAAATCCAGAGCCTGCCATCGCGAAGGTGGAGCCATGGTTGATTGTCATCTCTAGGACTTGCAAAAGTGGTACGTAAGCCAATGAGAAATCGGTCTCACCGGGAAATATGGGTTCATAACAACCATCACAAGCGTAGTTTCGTGCAGTCTTTAAGTTGACAGGAAGGTCTGGTGCACTGGCATCCATTAGGCCCTTTATGAGACGGTCATCGTGTGGAAATATGGGATGCGCTCCCCCGCTAAGGACTGCTTTGGCTGCTTCTTGAAGCACCTGGAATGGAATAAAACTACTATATTCGAGGATGTCGTACTGGCAAATTCATTTCTGTTTAAAATGGTAGACGTTCCAAGACAGTTAACAGTTATGAGCTCAGTGCTCAGTGAATAGATTGTTCGATTTTAACTTACAGTACTCTGCTAATAACAATTATCACAGGTTTGTTACTGTGGCAGACGTTAACACAAAAAAATTCACTTCCACCCCTCTCTCCTATTCAAAGGCCGGGCTACTGAGCGCAGAACTGTATTAAACAGAATTCATGGGAAAGATCTCTGGTATTTACCCACCACGAGTCCCCAACTACGCAAGACCCGTTAAATTATTCAATGCACCATTCAATTACGTCAACGTACCATTCAATTACGTACAGGGGACTCGTGGAGGGTATATACACGAGATGTCTGCCGAATTCACTTCGGTTCTTCACACACCAAACAAACTGTATCATTTTCATAAATAACGAATTTTCACATAATAAGATACATGAGAAAATGTCTTTACCTCCTGTGGAATATCTTTGTACATTCTCAGAGACACACAAGGTGCGTTAAGCGGAAGTCTGCGTGAGGCCTTCAGGCACATCAAGGTGATGGCATTACAGGCACCTTGAGAGACACTCTCATCATTAGCTTTGTAACCACCCACTGTGATCTAGAGGAAAATATGACCAATCAAATTTCAGCAAGGAAATCTTCTTAGGCTTTTCATCAATCCGTAACCAAAGATGTAAGGGTGAAAATGGCTTATAATAGAAATCTGAAGATATCCACTCTCCACATCTCGTGCCCAACGATATTTTAGTGAGAAACTAAGGCCGTTAAATTTTCGTCAAACTACTGCCACTTGAAGGCAACATCCAGATTCAAGAAGCTAAATTGTGCGAGTCTTTCCAGTGAAATGTATTGAAAAGCATGTTCTAGAGAAAAAGGTTGTTGTTTATATCTGATGATTAGGTCGTATGCAACCACTACCACTGTTCAGACAGACTACTGTATGTAATGCTAATATTAACTGAAATTCCATATTTCAGTATACCAGTGTCAAATCGCATTTGCCGCACATCCTCCGTTACATGCTCTCCGAAATCGCTACTTGATATCACGGCTATATCCCGTGACCTCACCTGTTGCACCCACTGATTGATTGTATCACCGTTAGGAAACATGCCAGTTGAGCAGTATGGCACAGCGGTCATTCCCCACGTGGACAGGTCATTCACCAGTCGGGTGTTGAGGTTTGCATGCTCACAAAGCTTTACAAACAAACAGTCGATGATTTCCTGAGCCTCCTCAGTTGGGGTCCCCTGGAGAAAAGGTTCCAGGAGTTGATCCAAACGGCCAACGGATGTGGGTTCCCCAGTCAGGTGCAAGCAGCAGTGATAAGAATACACCAGCTGTACAGCCTCAACAAATGTCTCTGGCTTGTCAGTGGAAATTTTTTTCATGCGCAATTCAATCTAAACAACACAAGGAAAAATGCTGTAGCGTGTCTTTCATTCAATAATCCTTCACCTTGGGATTGATTAGTAATAATCTGTCGGGTTTACTCAATTTTTGTTACCACTTATTCATCACATCATTCTTAGAATTATACAGTTAAGTAATGGTCCGGCTAAAAAATAGGCGGGTGTACGGCAAATTTCATTAAAAAGGTGCGAACAGTTAATTGTTAATTCCATTTAAATCGCCTCATCTCATTGACTAATACTAAAAAACCCCGAAAAAAAAACAATGAAAAAATTCAAAAAACGTCATTTTTAGACCTTTTCTTTTCCATATCCCTATTGTCGGTCTCTCGGGCTTTTGCTCGATGCGCCAATTAGCACCACAAAATTAACTGACACAATTGCCGAGCGCTATTGCTTTTCTGCCTGCTTCTTAGTCGGACCACTTCTTAATACAAAAATAGCGATGGTAAGGGTTTTACTGCATACTGTTTCCAAAAGAGTTTCGAGCCAAAAATTAAATCAAAAGGAATGAAATTCTCATCATGGTACTACGTTTATTCAAAGTCCGTCTCTGGTGCCAAACTAGAAGATAAATTATTGCCGCCCAAATTGGCCCGTGAAGCCGTTTCGGTTCCTTTGAGACATCCATGCGAGGGCTCTTTAAGGATGATGCTCTAAGCTACTGAATGTGCCAGCATTTACAAAACATACAGTTTAAAGTTCAGAAATCTAGTATACCTTTTTAAAATTTCCTCTTTGCCCCTCTGAAAAAGGGAAGCTTTCATGGTCAGCAAGGAAACCCGCCAAGAAGCCAAAATTTCGGATGTACTTCTGAACTCCTTCTAAGGCGAGGACACAGGAGTCGATAAATTCTTTCTCTTCTTTCGTAGCCGTTGAGGTTTTTTCCATTTCTCTTTTCACTTCTTTCAATCCTTTCTTCAGCAGTGTTTCGTAGTCAGGAATCACGTGACCCATGCCAGCTGCTTCGCTGAGTCCTTTGAAAAAGGCGGGTATTTTCTCGTCCTCTCGAAGGTACGGCATCACAGCTTTTCCAAGGCCCAAAGAAAATTGCGGTGGCATTCGACCCACAATAATCTCATCTGGATGGATGCTGAACGTGTCTGCTTTTCTTCCAAAGAAGTTCTCGTTCTGAAGTTTTGTCTTCTTATTCGTTGTGAACAGCCTTCCCAAGGACGTCTTTACCGATAGAAGAGATTGAATCTTGATTAATCCTGAGCTTAACAGGTACTGAAAATAGGAGCTTTCATGAGCAGACAGCCTCGGAAAGCGGAAAAGGTTTATGTTGTAATTTTAGTCACGAGCAGAGAAAGTGCTGTCTCTATTGAACAATTAGGCTACGAGTTCAAGTTTAGAAGCAAGTTAAAACTACAACTATTTTCCTGGACAAACCTTAATAGCCCATCCTTTCCGAATCATAGTGGAAGCTTTCTCAATCTCTTGCTGCAACTTCTTCCTGGAGGACAGGACGTCAAAGAGATGAGGAAAGCGAGGCATGTCTCTGCGCTTGAACCATTGGTCATTCCACTGCTCAAAGGCGTAACCCAACAGACTCAGTACACGGTCGCTTGGAGGATCCCCGGGGGTGTACCCTCCGGTGGTCATACGATACAGATATTCCTTCTGATTGTAAAACATGTACTCGTTTGACGCACTGTGCACATTCCAGAAGTCCAACAGATCAAATCTGCAAAAGAATACAAAACATTTTTCTTCAAAAAAGGTAACAACGTATCGCGTTAACCAATCAGTTATGTTGGCCAGAGTAAAGTTTCATTAGCTATTAATTTGAACACACCATAAAAATTTCAAATGAGTTTTCCCCGCCTGGCCTAGTAGCTCAGTCGCAAAAAGAGATAAAGAGAATATCCTTACAGTAACTCTATATAAAGCGAGATCAGCTTGAGGTGGGCATTTCTCAATTCACCGTTCAATGAAGCAACAGGCGCGGATCCAGATATTATGAGGGGGGATAAGGCTTTCTGTAACATAGTATATAGCTAATCAAGAAAAACTACTCCTTGTTTTGGAAAGCTATATCGAAGAGACGCTTCTATAAGAGCACAGCTTGGTTTTATACAACAAAAATATCTTATTTAGACACCACACACTGAAATACATACAAATAATACAGAAATAATACATGGGCGGTAGATATGTGGTGTATGGGGACAAATAGTGTACCGAAGGCCATCCTTAGCAGTGCTTAAACATCCTTATGGAACGTCTAAGGATGTATAATTATGTTTAAGGATGTTTAAGTACTGCTAAGGATGGCCTTCGGTAAACTATTTGTCCCCATACACCACGCATCTACCACATGTGCAGGGTTTAACACCGTACAGAAGTAACCATACAAGATAATCTAGCTAGACAGCAGATTAATAAGTTATTGTAAGCTTAAACTAGTTAGGCGAGGCACAAGCATAAAATAAAATAAATAAACAGAGGCAGAAAGAAAAAAACAGAAATGTTAGACACTACGGCACCTAGCAGAAATCGAGAGAGAAGGATCAAGAGAGGACAGGCAGGAAACTAGTATGAAATAAGAACAGTGCTCATGTGTGATGGAACGCTTGAGCTTGGTAAGGGTGAGATGTCTTATTGGTTCGGCAACATTATTCCACAAAGAGGCTCCAGTGAAGCAATTACTAAATCTTCCATAATAAGTACGAGATGAAGGAAGACAATATAACAACGAGCACAGACTAGCTATATCTTAATGATCACTAGACTAGCTTTCAACCAGAATACACTATCGATCAAATGTGAAGACTTGACTTCCCCCACTCTCCACCGAAATCTGCGGCTGAGCAAGTAAACGTAGCGATGGAAAACGCTTGCGAGCTGGTCACAAGTGGTTTTCGTCGAACAGGAAACTTTGAAAAATATCGCTGTTCATATGAAATACCCTCTCAGGTCCGTGTGTATTCCGAATCGCACTAAACAAGTTTAAAGCTTTGAGTCAGTAAGCAAGACAGGCTATTCTTCAGCCAACGACCTGTTGTAGCAAAGCAAAACCAATCACAAAATTACAATTGACAGTGAATTAAAAACCGCTGTATCAGTTGCAGCCAAATTTACCAAAAGTTTGTTTACCTTTGGCTACAAAATGGCTCAGCTGGTCGACCTACCTTCGCTCCTTAAGAGTCGATAGTCCCAATTCTTCGGCACTAGGAACATACCAAAAGGTACCTTGGAGAGGATGCACAGCACTGATCAACTGATCCACTGTCACCTCTCCCATGGCCACGCTCTTTTTCGCGCCAGCAATGTTCTTCAGAATTGACACAAACGCGTCCAGACTATTAGATAGATGCATGTACATAAGTCCCTCTTCCTTAGCAGGCTCGTTTACAACCTGACCGTACGGCATGGAAACGCGAAAAACGCGTTTATGACGCGTGTACGCGTTGAGTGGTCCGCTATCCTCAACCACGTGTGCGCACTGAATGTGACACCGTCGGTCCTTAAATGGAATGAAAGTGTCTGTGGTGGCTTTTCTACCGACCATGTCTTCTCTTTGTAGCTGGAAAGGTAAACGATCGAATGAGTAAGGTAAAACGTTCTTGGTATAGTTGTAAATGTTGTGGTTTAATCCTTGGATTAAATTTCATTTTCCTTTGTTTCAAACTCATTACCGCACATTACCATACCAAAACACAAAGAGAAATAAAATTTCAATCAAGGCAAAAAAATTAACCACAACATATACAACTCCTAGCAGACACTTTTTAAAGGGGTACTACCAGCGTTGGTTATTCAGCTGCTACATTCTCGTCAGTTTACTGCAACTTAAGTCACGGGACGTGCCCTGGCTCTAGATGGATTGGGTTACAGTTTACCTTGTCCATGTTCCCTAAAACAGTCCAGTTGAACTCAAACTTCTGGGACAGAAGGTAAGTGGACCCTGGATAGCCTGACGGGGACCCCTCACGGGTTACGATGTGACTCTTCAAACTTTCTGCGTCACATGGATTAGCCAAACCATCTTGGAATGAGCTCTGAATGATCCGCTATTACACACAAAAAAAAGGACGACAACCATTTTCACAGTAGTGCAAGCGAACCATTTTAAAAGCGATGAGAGAAGGAAAAACACAACATTTCAGATAAGAAATGGACAATTTTTTTATACTTTGCATATCATTCATCTTTTCTAATACACCGTCCAATGCCACACATGTGGAATGCGATCTAGCAAATATCAGTTTGTATTTGAGAAGTTTGATTGGCTGAGAAAAATACTGGATGCAAAAAAAGTTGATACAATCTCATGACCAGACATTGAGTGTATGTAATTATAACCGACTGTTCTACTGCATAAAATAAAAGTTTTTTTACCTTACTCGGGGGTTGAGACTTAGTGACGTCCAAGTCCCCACATAAATCTTTCATCTTTTTCTTAACTTCACGAAGTAATTTCTCAACGTGTTCCTGTGAGTCTGATTTCAACAGGAAATACACGTCTCCACCAGTGTCAAGAAACTTCTGTGAGTCAGGGATAAGGCGTTTTCCTTCGGGCCGACGTTCCAAGTTTGCCAGTTTTGGGTCATTTTGAAACCAGTCACTCCACTGGTCTGGGTTGAAGCCAACTATTGCTCTGGTGCGACATTCTGAAAATGTAAGAGTTGAAATTAGGGATGGAGCATTTTAGGTTTAAGGGGTGGGGGGGGGGGGGAGTTGGGCGATTTTGTCTTGTTAAGAATTCTTTTTTCCATTGGGTTGTGCAATAACTTTTTTAGTACCTTGGCCTTTCAAGCACCTTTTTTTTCTCTTGGCTCACTGTGTACGATTTTTTTTATATACTTTTGCTGTGCAGCAATTTATTTTGGTAATTGGCCTACCCCCCTCCGCCCATCAAAAATTAAATGGTCCACCCCTTAGGACTGAGTTGACGGGCCCTTGCTGACGTAACCTTCAACATGTCATAATTTTGACAGATTCACTTCTTCGTATTAAGAACTTTATTGTTTTAATTAAGATAAGTCGGACTGTGTAGGGTTTTTATTTTGGACAAAGCTGACCAGGGTTTTGTTGAATTCTGGTCTATCGTCGTACGCAGTCAAGTGAAATTATAGTATACATATAATTTTAATAAAGAGCGTTTCTCCACAAAGCAAGGATTCCGAAATATACCTACAATTAACAGTTTTCTGAATGATACAAGCAACTGATGGACAGTGTTCATTTCGATCAAACGACGAAGTAAACTGATCTACTTCTGCATATCGATTATTTATATTTCGTGTGAGCCACGCACTTATTGGATGTTAGTTCTCCAAGGGCGCGTTCCTTTGGTATGATCCAAATTTGGATTTGTGATCCGAGATCATACGGATCATGGCACATCAAAGGAACAGATGAATCTACTCTGGAGAAGGATTCATCTGTCCCTTTGATGCGCTATGAACCGTGTGATATCGGATCACAAATCCAAATTCGGATCATGCCAAAGGAACGCACCCTGAGTGGGCCTCGTGCGATTGCAGACAGAAATTAAATCCCACAAATGTAAATCAGAGATCAGCCGACTATCCTTCGTATTATAAAAGGACAAAAAGATAGCGGCTGAAAATGGGCAGGTCGTTTTAACGAGGTTTACATCGTGTTTAACAAAACCGTTGTGTTAATTGACTTTGAGCTTCTCTAAACTTGACCTTTCAATCTCGTTTATACCACATCAGAATTAGCAGTCAATGCTTGGACACTAATTAATAACAAATTCGACAGTTTTGAATCCTCGCAGTTTTACTTAAATTTTTGGATTTGGCTGGACACTGTTGAAATAACCGGCCCCAAGTGTTTCGCATCCATAACTCCCTTATTAATTAGCTTAATTGTATCACCTCCTGTTTTCTCCAACTGAAGAGCATAGTTGATGACGTCCTTAGTGGCTGTCACGACACTGTCACGCATTGATGGACAGTTAACATCTAAGGATTCTTTGTAACGAGCGACCACAAAGATGCCAAAGTTTGGTTTGGCAAAGAAGAGACCTCGCTGAGCCTTGTGGAGGACAGGGTCCTCCTTGATATCTTCCTAAGGGATAAAAAAAAAAAGCCTTCACAAGACTGGGACCAGTGTCTGATTCTCCGCGTGGAAGCACAGGCAGCCCAAGGGTACTGTGTGTGTAATCGGGGTTTGAAGGTCACTACTAAAAATTTCTTATATGTATTTCGAAGGAGTAAAATCAAATCTCCTACGAATATGTGAAGTCTATTTTTTGTCTATCTGTAACAAATTACCTTTTAGTCTACTAAAGTTAATTTTCCTTGCATTATTACGCGCAATTTTCACATCACACTCCGTTGATGTTGATGAGAAAACCGCACATCGGGCCGCTAAATTCTGTGACTATTGGAGAGGATCGGATCGAGTGGGTGAAACACTCTCGTCTTTTGGGCGTTACTATCGATGAGAGGCTTTCCTGGTCACGTCACCTTACAGATGTAAAAAAGAATTTCGTAAACAAACTGAACCTCCTGAAAAGGAGTTCGTTCTTGAGCAGAAACGCCCTATTGGACTTGTGCTTCAAGATAATATTATCATCAGTTCTATATGGACTAGTCGTTTGGGGCGACTGCCCTAACGCAGAGCTTCTACATTCTCTGGAAGTACTTCACCGTAGTGCAGCCAGAATTATATACAACTTACCCCGAGATAGGCCTACTTATAAAGTTTACCGACATTCGAACTGGAATACTTTAACCCTCTATTATAAACTTCGATTAATTCAACTACTCCATTGCGTGTTTATAGGTGAAGCACCTGTAGACGGCTCTTTCATACTTGACAAATAAACCCTGCACTGCATACAACTTGAGAAGGAGTAATACATAATCGTCCCGCGTTTTAACTCGCAGTTTCTAAAAAAACTCTATTAGCTATAGAGGCGCTATTCTTTGGAACGCTGTCTCGAGTCATTTTACAGACCAGTTTAATGTTTTCTATCGCAAAGTGAAGAAGGACTCTTATTTTAAGGAACTTGATATAGCGCACAGTCTGTCCAGTCGCTGCCCAGGCACTACCAAGATTTTAAATGCTTTTAACTATAGTCAATTTACTTAGAGGTAACTAATGTAAATTCACTTTACTTTTTGGTTAAAATCTTACTGTATTTTTAGAGTTTTAATTGTAGTTGTATTTTGTAAGTGATGACATTCTTATTTTTATACAGTTTTATCCATTTGTAATCATTCTTACACGACCCCACAAGCTTTGAGCTTTAAAGGATATGTATGTATGTATGCAAAAAGAGTTAGGCTGCTTGCAATCCGAGGCTTACTCTTAACTAGATATGACTGTCGTGAATAAAAGCACATGACGGAACGAGAAACAGCGAGGTGCATAGCAAAATCTGCTTTTGTTTCCTCGTTTACACGCGGAAAATGACGCTAGTAAAAGCCAATAATGAGAGCTACACGCACCTCTGGAATCATCTTCGCGTCCTCTCCTGTTCAAGTGACAAAAAGATATAAAAATAGGAATCAATAATGAATAATTAAAATACTTTATTCAATAAGAGGAGCATGGATTAATCATTCAATCAAGCGTACACCTGTGAGTTCGAGCATCAAGCGCCACGACCATAACATTCGGAAAATAAACAGACTGATCGCAGTACAGTGGGATGCTGGGCACCCATCGATAAGCTCAGTGCAATGTTTTTCTTGTGCTTTTTTCAGTTTTCCGTTTTCAAGGCGCAGGCAATCAAGACCTCTTCACGATCATTCCCAAGCAGTGTCCACCTTTACATTAACCTGCCCATACAGCCGCTTCTCATCCCAGGCTACCTTTACATGCGATAGCACTTTATGAGTCCTTCGCAAAACTCAAGGGACATTTCAGAATATCAGGATTTCTTAAACCTTTTATAGCCCACCTATTTAATTCATAAATTTAAAAGTATCAGTCCTTTTTGTCTCGGATGAATGGCATAAAACATGATCTCAAATTAATTGCTACATGAGTTGTAACGTAACCAATTGATATCCCATCAGCGCTCTGGCTCACGAGGTCCTGTAATTGTCCTTTCTCCACTTCGTAAAGTGCAGATTTATCATTTCGCAACATTTGGTTTCGTTTCACATGGCAATAAGCCACGTAACGGTGGATGTAACACAATCTTCCCACAGGTGATCACGTTTACCATCTGATGTACCAAAAATTTATGATCTATTCTGTCATCTGCGCAAACATGGGTGGCATGACTCCAGGGCTTCAACAATACTGCACGAACGAACAAACAAGCATTCCTGTTGAGTCCTAAACTTCTAATAATAAGGACATTTAGGGCTGTTCGTTATTTACGGCTTTGGAGGGGGGCAGTGTTTAGAGTGAGGGGTAAAATTTTAAAAATCAAGGTAATTGAGGGGGTGTTTTTTTAATGCAGTCAAATTTAGGGGGGGTAAACTTTTAGAATCCGTTGTTTCAACCCTTTTGTTGCCGTTTTGCATATATATTGAATTAAGCTTTGTTTACGGCCACTAGGATAAACTGAGGGGGGGGGGGTAATTTTTGGATACACGCAGTTTCGGGGAGGGGTACATTTTTAATCTGCCATAGTTGATTACTTACTTTCAAAAATCACCTACCCTCCCCACCCCCCCAGCCATAAATGACGAACAGCCCCTTACTCCTACCTGGAAGCAGACTTCTCTATTAATATTCTAACGCACTGTAAATAAAATACTAATATTGAGGTTCTGGATGTTTCTTCCGAAAACTGAAGTTGAAAAGGTAGTAATTTTTCATTCCTGCCCCAGGGAAGGAAAACCACCCTGGCCTGTTTCTACTGAAACATAATATTCGATTGAACTCGACTGCGTGCAATTGTTTGATCAAATATTCTGGTTTTAAATCTTAACAACAAAGAATGAAAGTGCAGCAACTCCAGCAATTGCAACAAGCAAGTGGGTCCAAAAACGGCAAGCTGAGTATAACAGTGCTCGTAACTACTTACCTGAACTCAACGAAAATTTTCGATTCCGTAAAAACTACTAACAAGGGCAGCGCCGCTCCGTCCTCAAAGTGCACGTACTTGCAGTCTGCTTATATATTCTAAAGAAAATAGACCAGTGTGATTAATTACTGACCCATGACAAGAGGTCCAATTAAGATTCAGTGGGTGTAAGATTCCACAAGGTTGATATGCGCGTCTTTCTACTTTCAATCGGTTTCGACTTCCGTAATAAGAATTAATAACAGGAATCAGCTCTTGCTGATAACTGCACTGATGGGTTATAATGAGTTACCCTTATCAAGGAAGCTATGGAGGGTATGACAAGAGCTCGCGGGTATGGCAGGAGACGATGCGCTCCTGGGTATGGTCATTAGACGTGTTATGTCATATGCCAGCTTAATGACAACGTTTGAGCAAATGTTTTGTCCTAAAATTCACACGTTTTAGCCACATTTTCCCTTTGGTAGTTGACCTACTCCCCGCTCCAATCTCAGCCAACACCCAAGCCACTGTTGGACTTCATTAATTCTCTGATTTGTGGTTCTACAAAATTCTTGGCCCTTATGTTTCCAAAGGGGCTCAGTTTTCTCTTTTAAATATATAATCATTTCATACCAGTGTCACATTTGATACCAACTGTCTCATTCGTTTAGTGATAAATTTCAGCGAGCAGAACAGGGTAATGGCCGCCTGCTTAAAACTACCAAAGCCAAGAGGGTCACGACCTGTCTGATGGCGCTCGATGGAATTAATTTTCGCATTATTCTGTTGGATTTGATATCAGTCTCGTTTGAGATTATTCATAACCTTACTTGAAAGTGAGGCAGCTATTGCCACTGGAATGTCACAAATCAAATACCATAAAATTCTCTACGGAATGTACCTTATTTTCAGCTAAGAATTTTCGTGCAAGGGAGGACGTGACATCAACAAACGAACCTGCGTCGCAGACAAACCATTATCAATAAGGAATGACCCCTGAAATCTATTTTCAATGCGGCGTGGGAGGGAAGCAGTAGGGTTGGGTTTTAATGCAGCTTAGTCTGTCTGAAATGGGACAAAGAAATTTGAACTTTTTGTTCCAGTGGAGCGGATGATTTATGTTAAACTAATCATATGTTATCAGGAGCCTGAAACTAGTGAGGGACATGTTGCTATTAATTAACGTTTAAACGTAATTTGGAATAGGGAAATAATTTTTAAGTCTTAGACGCGCGACTGCTGCTGAACATGGCACGAGTTTCAGGATTCAGCCAAACACTCTTACCCTGAGATGCACACACTCCACCCTTCATCCCCCTCTAGGGAAAAGGCCAGAGACAACATAACGTTGTTCTTGGAGACAGAATGAAAGTCTCTTCGCTAATGCATAACTTTATCTCGCTCATGCTTCTCAAAATTATTTTGATTGAGAAAAGGTCTCCTCGAGACATTGTGTTCACTGTTTGACCGCAACATAAATATCACGTATTGCCGTCTGCCTCCCAGTGTATTTTAAACGCTCGTGACCGTGTCTAAAATCTGTGATCGGTCGTCAAACAAAGCCTTATGTAAACATGGTAAAGGCAAATCAGAGAGCATATTATATAGTTCTTTTCCGTCTAGTAACCATTTCACAATTGCTTTATAAGTTCTGTTGCTCCTGGACCTCCCGGAAAATTTCCACCGAAAGGTCCAGGAAACGCGTGTTCCATTTGCTTTCCAACAGAGTTAACTGAAACTTTTGTAAATGGTAAAGCAATATACTCCGCTGAGAGCTGTCCTTTATCACGGAGGAGGGTCACGGTCTATTGACTCCGGACTTACCCTGTGTTGTTTGTCGACTTTCCCCAAAGTTCAGCTCTTTTTCATTCAGTTCTGCACTTACACTTCGTAGAATTTCAATCGTCCACGAGTGACACCTCATAAAGCATTAAGGTTTCGTCAAACTTCAGAATTAGTGCTAGTCATATTCATTACGTGTGAAAGAGCCGAAACCTTCCTGCCGTTTTTTCCCTTCGACATCGAAACCTCTGGATATTCACGCGGTCCTTATACACAAAACTGCACTGAAAAACGAGGAATAACAAATATTGTAAGAACTAGTCGTGTATCGAGAATGTGATGAATTCCGGATAAACCTCCCAATAAAGCTGAAACCTGTGGAAATTTTGCTGTCTTCGGAGGCTTAATCCGAGGTCCATAAAATAAAGTTGTTTTGATGGTTCCAGTTTTCCCACGTGAGTCATCAAAATCCT
Source organism: Ricordea florida (assembly GCA_949710005.1). Taxonomy (NCBI): domain Eukaryota; kingdom Metazoa; phylum Cnidaria; class Anthozoa; order Corallimorpharia; family Ricordeidae; genus Ricordea; species Ricordea florida. The sequence continues at coordinate 28,200,121 of OX453282.1, read as the reverse complement.
CGCGGCCCGGGAATTACGTTTACCTTTGCTTTACACCAGTACTTCATATTTACAAAGAGTTTGGACTGTTCAAGGGTTGGTAAGAATGCTAACGTAATTGCTACGAAGTGACAAGAAAGAAGACTACCAAGTAAACAAACTGATTCAAGAAATACATAAACGGCGGGAACTGGGGAAATCTCTGCTCAGTTTGTAATTTTGTTTTGTTGATATGGTATAAACTTAAATTCCATGTAGCATTAACACGGGTCGTAACTGTAATTTAGAGGGCTCACCAACCTTTCTGTAAGCAGCATACCTTTCATATTCGTCAGTATCTGTCGCCACAAAAGCGTTTCCCGATCGCTCTTCGCATCTGCCATATTTGTATCAGAATGGCCGTGAGAGCCTCAAACTGGTTTTGAAACTTTTACTTCGTTTCTGAGATCATCCCTTCGCAAGAAGTAAGAATAGACCAGTTGGAATCCAGAAAAGGGACACCTTGAGAGTTTTCCGAAAGAGATAGAAATCCTTCTTCCAAAACCTTTCAGTATCAATTACACGGAATAGCTGATTTTGACTCCAGGTGAATTGCAACTGTGAGCGAGGATGTTACCCTCTCAGTTTTATCACTGTTAGTAAGCGTATTAACTTTGGTTTGTCTCATGCATTCCGAAAGAAGGAATGAGCAGGGTTTTCAACAGTTTTGTTAAGTAGCGGACATACTTCTGAAAGCACAGGACGGGACAGTTTTTGGCGCCGCAAGGCGTCCAAAAACCCTCAAATATAGGTCTCAAAGTACCGGACATGGAATGGGAAGCAACCGGACGAAACGTCCGGGCACCGGCCTCAAACGAAAACCCTGAATGAGTACTACTCAAAGCATTCTACTTTCAATACGAATTAAATTCAGCACTAAGGGACCGTTCGTTTTTTACGAGGGAGGCGGGGCTGGTGTGATTCGGGAAGAACCATTTAAAGATTGCGTGACCCCCCTCAGCTTGCCAATTTCACATGGTCCCTCCCTCACTTGAAGCAGCGATTTCATTGATGGGCTCCTGTTAAAACAAGCCATTTCAAAGTATTGCGAAAATATTTCAGGTTACCCACTCCCCCTTTTTCTTAATTTTTTTTTTTTTTTTGGATGACCGCTCTCGAACGTCGTTTTTTTCGCATGCCTTCCCCAAATCCCACCAGCTCCCCTCTCTCCTCATAAAAAGTGAACGTTCCCTAATTCAGCGTGACTTGCGTTCCCGCAGTGTTTTTGGACCCAATAGCTGCGACATTAGTTAACAGCGCTGTTTTACAGACCTCTTAAGTACGGCACATCTTAAGGAATTAACGGCCTTCTTTATGAGCATATATTACAAAGATCTTAAATTTGTACGTGGCAGAGGAAGAAGAACTGAGTTCTATTGGCTATTGGTTCATTCACGATCTCATCCCACACCCGACCCAAAAACAAAACTATGAGTGGCTAAACTCAAGAGTCTGGCTTCGTGAAGCCTCCAATGGTATGGCTACAAATCCCTTGTGCACAAAAGTGACTCGGCATACTATTGTCCCAGTTCAAGGCAAACTGAAGGTTTCAAATAAGGAATAAGCAGATGGCACCTGCTATACAGAATGAAATAGGTAGCCGCATTTTTCGAGTTTCACTTGTTGAAGTTAAAATATGACCATACAAAATGATTGAAAAATGAAGCCATTGTACAATCGTTTATTACGTTGGATCTTTCACTGATTGAATTTCCAAAGCGCAGTATTTTGACTCGGGTATTGCGTATACAAGTATTAACCTTACTGAAGGCTACTGAAACCAGTGTAATCTACTTTGCATCAGTGAATCAGCGAGAGCTTACAACTTTACAACTTTACAGTTTTAGAGTGTGAAGCTTAGAGTGTGAATATTCTTTCAAACGGTTCAAATAACCTTGTTTCCTGTTGTTTTATCTAGTTCTCAATAGTTATTTTTCTAAATATCTTGACTTTGGATACTAACAGCCGCTATGCGTAACTTCTCGTAAACGGGGATCGGTGAATATTTTTCAAATAATTAATGAACCTCTTCAAATTCTATTCTTCTCTGTCTGCATTAAATCAAATATCTGAGGAAAACAGGGGCGGTCCTTTTTTGGCAAGATTTCCGCACAGGTCCCTACTCATTATCCATGCAGCAGGTAAATTGTCTGGGGTAATGCATATGTTAGCATTTCGTGTTATTGCAGAATGACACAGCCGTGTGGCTACAGCATGCAGAATGAAGTAGGGACTTGTGCGGAAATCTTGCCTTGATTTCTGCTGAAATGTCAGTCTTCGAAGAGTTCTACGTTAATGCTTCGTCTTCCGAACAAATCCATCGTCTTTCAAAACTGAGGTCTGCACTTTGTAAAATCACTGAATTCCCCGGGTTATAAAAGGATGCAAATTTGCAGCCGGGTTACTCGCCTTGCACGTGAAGACTCAATTATCACACATACGTGTGACTAAAATCGAAGATCTAACACAAACAAAGAACAATAGGGTTTGATGAGAATCATTAGTTATAATAGATAATTACTACAGTAATTATCCATTAAAGAATATTCTAATTTTAAATGAATTGGCAAAGCAAGTCCCACTTCCCAAAATGCTAGAGACCATTTTAAATTAAACCCAAATTTTCTTCATCCACAAATTTTGCTTTGATCAACTGAACCGATTTGTTACCAGTTGGATCTACCAACTTTGATTCCACTTCATCTGGCCCGTACTTAGAATTTGTTAGGTAACGTAGGTTTGGCTTTTCACTAAGTATAATGTCTTTTACCAAGTGCGCAATCTCCTCTGAACTCTGAAGTTTTTCCGAACAAAAACTGTTGAATCTCCTCACAAAGGTCTCCATAATTCTCTTCGTCTTTTGGTCTGCGTCATCCAAAGTAGCGTCGCCCCAGGCTTTACTCTTATCGTAAGCAGGGGTAATCACTGGGCCGGGCTCCAACGAAGAGCAACTGAAAAAGAAGGGACCAGAAGAAATTATAGAAACATTGCGAGAGAAGACAAAAAAGAAACAACTCAAGAGATATCAAGGATCGTCTGAATGAGAGTACAGTTCTAACAACTGAGGCTCATGAATGTGTATGCCTGAGTGACCCGGCTTTGGAAAGGTACAAAATTGCCCTGTGAAAAGTACGCAATGGCCACACTACGCTGGCATAAACTAATGTCACTACAAAGCCAAGGAGACGGTTTCTATTTCTTCTACAAAATCATTGAAACACAAGGATTTGGGCTTGACGAGAAAGGTGTGTTGACCGCGCTTACATAACCTTAAAACGAACAACAGTGCCAATAGGAGTACGTGTTATTTTGACGCTATTTTTTAAATTACCTTATGTTAAAGTGAAGAAGCATCGGCGCAAGAGATTCCATGATACCTTCCACTGCGAACTTTGATGAGCAGTAAATCTCAACAAATGGATACCCTACGATTCCAAGATGGCTGCTGTTACTAATGATATGACCAGACTGCTTTGCTTTCATGCCGGGAAGAACAGCTTTGATTAAGCGAAGGGTACCAAAGTAGTTAACATCAAACAAAGCCCGTGCCATTTCAATTGGTGTATACTCCAGTACAGACAGCAGTCCGACACCAGCATTGTTAACTGCAAAGAAACCAGACAGCCATCGAAAATTTAAGGTAGCTATATAATCAGTAAATTATACCCGGAAATTACGAGAGAGAACAGTTCCAGAAAGAAAGTGGTTTCAAACCCACAGCAGTTAGAGCGGTTTTCAAATTTATTTCCCAAAACCAAAAGAAAAGAAATTAACTTGTTAATGGAAGCAGATACAAAACCAAATAAAACTATCAAAATTGAGAGAAATGAGTGGTCGTCAACCCGGACGTTTAAACTTATTATATTTCCTTATTACACTGCAAAATTTGTTTCCCAAATAGAATTATACAAGAAAGGTTCATCCACGAAACTATTTTTTAAAACGATGAATGCTCCCGGGTAGTGGGCCACGTGACCACTGCTGTGAGCCACCGCGCAGTTGTAATGATGGTTCGATTTGATGGATGTCAGAATTAATCAACAAAAGCAAAAGAGCCTCAGATAGGAACATGAATGGAGGGTTAAATACCAATTATGCAAAAGCAGCCAGCCATTCTCAGCCAATAAAAAACAATTTCACTTTTGATGTTCCAGCATACGAGGCGATTAAGTGATAGTTACCCTGAAACGGCTGCGAAGAAGACTAAGTATGGCTGAACCACGTGCCTACACTTAAAGTCACTTTAATAATTACGCGTTCCATTTTGTTCTTTTTTGATAATTGTTCGTGGTTGGTTAGGCTCAGAACTGATTTAGGGTCAGTAAAAGGAAAAGGTGTAGGCACACTCACTGAATATAAAATCAACATTAATATACTTGCAAGTAGGGCAAGCAAAAGAAGAGTGTGGCTAATAGTCGCGGATCGGGGGTAAAATATGAGGGAAGCCATATTCTCCGATTTTTTTAATTGCACTGATCGAACTACAGTTACAAAGAACGATTTCTTTCACAAACAAAGTAGTTGATCACCGACATCGGAAATACTGACAATGGATTTATTTTCTCAGTGTCCGCAGACAATCACCTGTGGCGTAATAGAATATGTGTATCAATAAAAAGCACCATTTTCATGAGCTCGCTTATTTAACCTGGTTACTGGGCAGCTTGACTTATCAGGAAAACAATTTACTAGATGTGACCGATTCTGCCAAAAAAATCTTTTTGTTTGGAGCTTCGGTTTGTCGAGAGAACAAAAGAGTTTCCATGATAAATGGATTTCAGCCTTCACCCCTCGGGCACGTTTCTCGAAAGTTCCGGTAACTTACATGCCACGGGAAAACGATCGCAAAGTCTACAACGATAACTACAATTTTGTTGCTTTTCGAGGTTAAGCTATACAATTTTAGGTTAAATTGCGGCTTAATGCTGGTTTCTACGCTTAGAAGTACAACATTCCCTAGACCCCGACCTAGAAATGGAGTTCCGACCCGTTTTATCGGGACCCAGTTCAGAATACGGACCACTGAGGTTGTTGAACCGGTAATGAAATATCAGTAATTTCTTGCCATTCTTCCGTTGGATTCGTGGTGTTGCAGTAACAAGGAAAGTTTCACCAGACCTCTGATCAAATATGACTTCTGTGCGTCATGGATTCCCTTTAAATGGGACTGGAAAGTTTAATTTTTTATCAGTAGTTTTTGATAGTTTATTTTCAAATACTAGTTTTAGCTTTTAATGTTATTTTGTATATTTAAGTATAGTTTTATTATTATTTAGAGTTGGCCTGATGTCCAAGAAGATTTTGCCGACAAACGACATTTAGATTCAGATTTAGAATGTTTACGTGCTATTATCCTACCCTACCAGCTAAGTTAGGGGCTTTTTCTTCCAAATATTGGCAAGCCACGGCCTGACTCTTGCTAGAGTATAATAGCCAGGAAGACACAGTGACTAGATTTCCATATAACTCCATACTTCATTATGCACGCTGTAGTGAGGTTTTGGGTTAATGCAAGGTTATCAGTATGGTTCTACGACGGGCGATCTCGCCAGCTACTTTCATGTTTACGTTAGCTGCGATTAATCGGGTTTGTCGCATTTTCGCCGCGCCCTGTGCATTGTACATTCTATATTTGTCCTGCTATGGAGCTATTCGACAACCCTAGTGGCACACAAGTCGACTTTTGGACACAAGTACGAGCGAGCGAAGCGAGCGACGGAGTCGCGAGAACGTTTTCCCACGACCGCCGACGATACAAAAACGAACATTGAGAAAGTCTACCCTAATACACATGCAAAGATTTTTTGCTTTCGACAGTACGGCTACAGTAGGCCTAATGAAGTATGGCCGAAACAGTTACTACATACACAAGACATCAATCCTTCCTTCCTTTCCGATAATTTCTTGCACGGTTTGGTTCACAGATTCTTCAGAACATACGTCCATCTGCATAATAATCAACGTGTCACCAAGACTTTTCTTCACTTCCTCCTCTAGAGGTTCTTTCTTCGCCAAATTTCTCATGGTGGCGTAGACCCTAAAACGTTTCTCGGGATCTTTGGCGAGAAGAACAGCAGTAGAGAAGCCAATACCGCTAGAACAGCCAGAAATGAGCACAATACGGTAGTCCATATTGGATCTCAACCAAACCAGTAAATGGGCAAACGGTTGGTTGTATTATTATTTAGATTTTCGGGACATGAGAGAGGTCTGGCTCGGGCTTCTTGGCGCCGGCGCAGTGGAGTAATCACAGCGAAAATGGCGGAAACTGGTAGTTTGAAGTTATTCCTTACTTTAACCAGTTTTAAAGCCTTTAGTAATACAATAACTTTTTCTCACTGTTATAGAAAGATAGCTGATTTATATTTTTTGTGTTCTAGCGTCCTCTTCCGTGGGTACAGAGGGTGAAAATTCCGCAGGTAAGCAAATAGTACCAGAAGTGTAAAAATATTGTATGCAATGTCGACCAATTAATTAGTATTTTGTTCCTAAGTGAATTGTCTGGGATTTAGCCTTAGTTAACGCCCCATTAAAGAACTTTGTTTATAATTTAAAATATCTGTTTGCATTTGTTGTTGACATTCAAAAGCAACGACCAATTCCTTGGCGAGAATTGTAGCTCCCCCGAAGTTTGTATTTGGGCAGAACATGGCCGACAGAATTAAGGTAAAACATCATTTGAATATTGTATGTTGTAATATTGAACACGGGCAGTTTCATGTATAACGTTTTACTAATGTTTTGTGTAAACTGAATAGACCTGTTGTACATATATCATGTGCATGTAAATAACAGTGGTGCATGCTTGCTGTGCAATTAGTCTTGTAAAATTCATACCTAATGTAACTATAATGAAATATTCAAAGGGAACAGTGGTAGACCATTTGAATCAAAAAGTTGTATAAAGGAACCTGGAAAGTGAAAATTCTTGCTATATACTGTAAATTTAGATTCTTGTCAAGCAATTAGGTATTACACACTACAGAGCATTGTTCCAGTAACAATCCCTATGATTCACCTTCAGAAGTGAAGCAAGCTAGATTAGGATTTTGTTCACAGAATTTGTTACTTCACTTACTTTAAAGGATACACTTTCCTTGCATTTAAAGGGAGCACAATTAAACATGATTTCTTACTCTTTTATTGGAAGCCTTTCCAAGATGATGATGCTGGATCTTCTTCTGATGAAGAAAGTGTTAATTTTGTTGGAGTTAAGGTATACATAAACATATAGATCTAATCTTGACAAGATTTTTGTATTACCCTATACTTCATTATGCATGCTGTAGCCATACTGTTTGGTTCTTAAAAAACAAGAAATGTTTGAATTTATGTTACCCTAAGCAATTCAGCTACAGCATGCATTATCAAGTGTGGGCTGATGCAGGAATTTAGCCATAATCTTTTTTGGCTGGGAGATATATATTTCTCCAAGTGTAGCATCTGTTCCAAGAGTCAGACTTTTATATAGGAGCAAATCGTTAGCAAATTTAAGGGGTTCAAGGAAAAGATAATACCTAAAAAAACAAACTTAATATCAATATATTTCTCAGACCCAAATGATAGTTGTAGAAGATACAAGCTCACCCTATTTGTGTATATTTCTACATTTAAAAACACTGCTTTATTATAAGTGATGGTAATAGGACTGAGTGGAGTCCAGTTTGATCTGTTATCAAACAGGTGATAACAAAATCGGACGAACGCGCGTTATTGCTCAGGGTGTGTTTCTGCCACCCTTATGTTGTAATAATTATTACTCAGGGTGTGTTGCTGCCATCATTATGTTATTGTCATTATTACTCAGGGTGTGTTGCTGCCATCATTATGTTATTGTCATTATTACTCAGGGTGTGTTGCTGCCATCATTATGTTATTATCATTATTACTCAGTGTGTTTTGCTGCCACCCTTGTGTCATTGTCATTATTGATTAGGGGTGTGTTGCTGGCACCCTCTTTGCTGCTTGAGGGGTGTGTCACTGGCACCTCCCCTTACACATTCACTCACACGGTGTGTTGCTGCTGTCCTTTATACTAGGGAGCACCCAACAACTGTAGTCCCATTTACTGCCAAAGTTTTGTGTATTGTTGTCCTGTATTTACATATGTTTGGTGACCAAAGCTGTTAACACTTATCCTTCCAATACAGAGGTCTGTACACAATGAGGAGAAAAAGAACTCAGAGTCTGAAGAAGGTACAGATATTAAAAAAATATGTGACAAGTTCTCCTGAACCACGCCTGGGTTTGAAGGGGAAGCTTGGTCCTTATAAACTTAACTTCTTCTAGTTATCTGCAATGTTTTAAGTCTTGTTAACTAGCAGCATGTTCCCTTAAGAATGTGTTAGAAAATCTTACTGGTAATATATACTGGAACCTGTTTAAATAAGTCCTCTTACCGGTATTTTGTAGTGCTGTATACTACACTTACAGGAATTAATCAAACCTTAAGATAATAATCTTTCCATGCTACTTTATGTTTACATTAAGTGTTTCATCTTATTATTATGCTGTGTTTCTTTTCCATAAGGCTGTTTATCTCCTGTGAAAAAAGTTGCAAAACTAGAACCAAATGAAAAAGATAAAGATGGTAAGTCATCCTCTGATCATGAATGCCTGGCCTGCAAGCCATTCTTTTAATATGAATAGGACAATAAAATGACTTTTTGAGGGAATATTGTTTATTTGCGCCCGCGTAGTGTCATTTGCGGCCCGAGCGCGAAGCGCAAGGGCCGCAAATGTCACTACAAGGGATCAAATAAACAATATTCCCGAAAAAAGTCATTTTATTATCATTATTATCAATATACAAGGCCAAATAACATCCAGATATAAACTAACACATTTATGAGTTTTACATGTTTAGTAATACAAGTACTTCGCGTTGAAAATTTTGTGCTATGCTACACTGTATAGGTGTAATTAAAAAGAGCTGCTATGTCTCTGAAAATAAATGGATAATAATAATTAACGAACTTACATTTTCCAATTGAGCCTCGGCGTAAAGTCCCTGCAATGCTTCTGTTAATTTAGCTCGACCCGAGAAACACAAAATGAAGTGAACCGATGTTTTGCCGTGCTTCGTTTCTCGTAAGAAAACAAGAAGTTGCTCTCTTTGTATCTTCGCCTTGTGCCTTTGCTTCTAAATCCGATTTTTTGAGCTACGTTTTGTCCCATTCATAACAAACAGACTTTGATTTTTCTTTTCGAACACTATTTGCTCAGCAAGAAACTGTTCGAGACTTTTTTTCTACTTCAAAACTTGCTGTACGCTATAGCTGCTGTACGCTAGCTGTTCGCACCTGAATGGTTTTCCCGCGTCAATAAACGTAACCTGATTGGTTAATATTCATCGGATGATGAACCGAGAACCAATCAGCTGCAGGGCCGTTAATGCATTAACGGCCCGCTAGGAGTCATTTGCGGCCCGCAAAGCGCGTGTTTTCAAGAGGGCGGTTTTCAATTTGGCCGCGTATCTTGATAATAATTGTACATCATACCTCAGCAATTGTACAGAAAGTGGCCATATTCTTGTCAATCTTCCTTTAATGTTTACTAATGTTTGTAATGTTTGTCTTAATTCAAGAACCTGACGAGGTTAAACCACCAAAACTCCTTTTTAAACCATCTACGCTGTCTGAAGTCGCAAAAAATTTGGCTTGTTCATCTGGTAAAGGTAAAATATTTTACACACATTATTGGCATCATTTGTTAGTTGTTTTTTGACTGGTTGGTTTTGTAAACCTGCTTATATTCATTTCAGTTTTTAAAAGTTCAGATTTTCAATAGGGAAAATTGTTCCTGTATTTGACTATGTGGATGTCATTTGGGTGGCAAGAACAATGAAACTATTATGAAACAACTTCAGATCCTGCAGAATTGTGCAGTAAACATAATTTTGGAATAGTGAAGCATTGCCACTTTTATAAATTGGGACCCTAGCTGTTTGCAGGAAAAAACATTGCCTCGTTTATATGAACAAAATTGTAAATAATTGTGTAAATTTCAATTTTAATATTTTCTCAAGAAACATTGAGGTACAAAACTGTAACACTACAGGAAACAACAATTTTCGTCCTCCTGGAGTAAGAACTAACTGGGGGCAGCATACTGTCCTTTACCATGCTGCTTCTGAGTGGAACACATTACCCATTTTTATTAGAGAACATGACACATTAGAGAGTTTTAAATCCCTTTTGTAACTCTTTCTTAGTATATATAATCCCCTGAAGAGTGGGCAACCACAAAACAGGCTTGTGATAACTACAGACAGTGGAAGTATTTTAGATAATTTCAAAAGTTGGTGATTAATAGAGGGCAAAGGAAGCAAGTGCTAATCAGAAGGCATTGCCTCTTTATGAGTTGAGAGAAATCCATTTCAGCTACAGTATATCCAGGCAAAATGTTTAAGAATGATATTGCAACTACTTTCTTACTTGTTGAAAGTAGCCATAATAAAATTTATTTAACTGAGAAAACATTACCATTCCTTTAAGTGTTACTTAAAGTATAATTGAATGTACCATGTACATTTTCAGTTGAAAGAAATTCCATGACATCACCAGTACCAAAGGTATGTTAGAGCAAAAATATAAAATTTGAATATTTATTTTAAACACTGTGTTTCATTAACCCTTTCACTCCCAAGGGGTCTCCATTGGACGAGTAAAATCGTCTGGCGTTAGACAGAGTAAGATCTATAAAGTCACTCTTGGGAGTGAAAGGGTTAAGGGAGATAGTTTTTAACCCTTTCACTCCCAAGGGGTCTCCATTGGACGAGTAAAATCGTCTGGCGTTAGACAGAGTAAAATCTATAAAGTCACTCTTGGGAGTGAAAGGGTTAAGTTCTCTAGCTTTGAGAAGTATATAAGCTTGGGAAATACTTCTCTGTTTTATACCTGGTCAAAGTTTAATTATATAAGCTGGACTTTTAACTTCACTAATAGCACACCATATATTTAATTCAAACTCATTAGTGATACAGCTGTACTAATTGTTGCACTGTTTCTTGTACAACAGACTTTAGGAGTGTCGAGTAGTGAGTCTCAAGCACCAGAGCACAGCACTGATTCATCACTGCGTTCCCATGAATCTGCTTCAGGGGATCTTGGTGGTGCTATTGCTCCAGCTGCTGAGAATTACTTTCAACAGTTCTTGACGGGAAAAGTGTAAGTTACTGTGTTCTAAAATAAAATTGTCTTTATCAACTTTTATTAGTAACAGTATTGGTATTAGTATAAGTATTGAAATAATCTTTTAATGCATAAGTCACAGCAGGGATTCTTTTTCTCCAGTCAGTCATCAGCTCAATCATCTAGTGGCTCCTTTGTCTTTGGGCAGAACATGGGTGAACGAGTCATGGTAAGGTCTATGTAAAATAGCTCTATTTAACATTTACACTTTGTACATGATTTGAATTTGTAGAATTTTGATTTGGAACAGTAATTTACTCTGCTGAGTAACCTGTTTGGTTGGCAATTCATTTTAAACAAAAAATGTCAGTGTAGTCCTGAACCAAACCATTTCATTGCATAAGTATGGTTTTATCAAATTAGATCTTTTGTAATTAGTTTTCTTCAGAAAACAATGAAAAGGAGAATGAACTAGATGACAAATCTGAGCAAAACCCAGCAGAGGATTCCTCCAGGGAGCATCAGCTGAGCTCTCCAGGTACAGTGCAATTTGAATTCAAGCTCAAAGTAACACTGATGTACACTTGGTTTTGTGAAGGTTACACCACTCTCAGTCACTTGCTACCTCATCTTTAGTGAATGAGCAGACAAGCAGGAGAGAAATGTACTGAAAATCTCTGTCATTTTCCATGGCTCTTTTTCCTTTTTCCCGTTGTTTTTCACTTCACAAGAATAAACATAAAGTGGTCTCTGGCCAGCTTTTTCCATACCAATTATGCAATAATGTGTCATGGTGTGTTTCCAGAAAACACTCTTACCTTTCCCATGGTAGGTTGTTTGAATTTAATCTTTGGTTAAGGAGGTAGAGGTTGGTTGAATCCTCTGTTGATCCAGAGGATTTGCAGTTTACTGAAAGATGGCCGATTTCTAAACGTCAAGAAGCTTTCTATGTACGAGTCTGAATAACACGTTGGTTATAAAATTATTGCATTGTTTGCAGAAAAGGAACCCAAGACTCTAGCAGAAGTAGCACAGTCCTGTGCGGTTTCAGAAGGACCTACATCACCCACTCAAGAGAGACCCCACAAGTCCCTAGCTGAGGCAGCCATGGCCTACCAGGAACACTGTAGTCCTCCCAAAACACAACCTGCTCGAGTTGCAGTTGTTACTGGGGAGGAGGAGGAGAGGAATGTTCTGCAGGTAATAAAAAACATCAGTGTCAGGGGAGGGGGGGGGGGACTGAAAAAATAAACTGATGCAAAGAATGGAAGGAAGAGTGATGATCAGCATTTTTCATGGAAATGAATCCATTGGGTCAGGGGAAGCCGGCGACCACAAGGTTGTCTGGAGTTGTTCCATTGTTTAAGTGATAGATTAGCATATTACCCCCTGTGATAAGTTTATTATCACCAAATTGAAAGGCGGTATGGGCTGACATATATTGAAATATTAAGGAGCTTGAGGTTGCCCTTGGGGTGAGGAATGGTATTGTGTGTAACATACTGTAGGTTTGAAAAGTTCAGTTGGTCAAGGATTGGAAAGTGGGAGATGTGCTTTGACTTTGTGAGCAGGACAAATTGAGCTTATTAGGTTCGTGACATGATGCTTATATAAAAGTATTCCTTTTTCAATTTAAAGTTATAATTATCCTTATTTATTGTGGGTAGTTTCTAAAGGAATGGGTGCTGCGTCGGTGGTGAATTGAAACACAAGAAATTGGGATAATCAAACAAGTTGATAAAATAATTTGGTAAGGTAAAAGAGGGGGTGCCTGCGTTTCAAGCGTTAGCCCTTCGTCAGAGTGAATGATGAGGGGCTAACGCTTGAAACGTCAGCACCTCCCTCTTTTACCTTACGGTGGTTCAAATTACTTTATCAACTTTTTTTTATTATCCCAATTTATCATAGTCGTATTGTTATAAACAGGTTCTTGTGCTGGTACTACTTAGGTCTTTCTTTCTCTGTTGATTTCAGTGCAACTGCCGTTTGTTTGTGTTCGACACTGTGACGCACTCTTGGAGAGAGCGAGGACGAGGTGTCCTTAGATTGAATGACATGTGTCAATCAATGTCAGAGGGTATATTCCAGTCGAGGCTTGGTAAGCTGAATTCAGAATATGTCTTCCGAACCGCCTTCATAGATCACTTCTTCAGTCTTAGCTGTTCACTTGTTTTCAACTTCACGTTTACCTCATTCCTTTGTACCCTGAGCGCCTATTTCTTGTTGTTTGTTTTACTTTACAGTTATGCGCACGCAGGGAAGTTTGAGGGTCGTGCTCAACACCAAACTATGGCCCAGTATGACTCTTGAAAAAGGAAATGAGAAGAGTCTGCGAATAACCGCCATGGACAGCGAGAAAGACATCAAGATCTATCTAGTCATGGTAAGAGCTCAGTTGCAACTTTATCTCTGCCACGTTTTACGTTGAACTTCAATTCCTCGTGAACACTCGTAGTAGCTTCCTCATCGAGGTAAGAACAGTGGAAGGTAGTGACTCTTCTTTGTCTGGCAAGTGGTGTTGGTGAAGAGAACTTCAAATCAAATATGCCCTGTAGCAATTAAAAAGCTTTCTGGTAATTTTGTTGTTGTTGTTGTCTTGTTGATGTTGTTCATTTTCAAATAGAAGAGAACATAAGGTAGTAAGCACTAAATATAACACAAAAGTTAACACTACTTATATAATACACACAAAAATCTTAAAAGGCTGCAAGTTTTCCACTGCGGAGCAGTGTGCCACACCCTTTTGTTTGAGGTGTGCTTCCCTTTTCATTCCCGCCGTTGTTTTTTTTTTTTTTCAGGCCGCACCTAACGATATTCAACGATTGTGGACCGCCATTGACAGACGTATCCAGGCCTTAAAGCGCGGACAGGAGGGTCGGGGTGCACAAGAAGCAGGTGACCACGATTACACAGCAGATGATAAGGAAGAAGGCAATATCGTGTCAGATAGTGAGTCTAAGGAACCAAAGGCTGACCATGGTGATGATTCGGCAAAAGGTCCCTGCCGACCCCCGGATGAAAGTAGCAACGATTCATATCCAACAGGGGATGACAGTCCGTCATATCCTTCGGAGACGGCAAAGAAAACGGCACCCGACGACGATTAAATTATGACAAAGTCCTGTCGTGAGCCTCTCGTACAAGACGATTATGATGTCACAATCTTCGTGCCATTCGGGAAATTTCCGACGCCAGAAACGTGTTACCTTGAATTGACACTACGATGTCGGCAGTATTAAATCTCAATGATGTCACCTTGATTTCGCTTGTATTCGAGCTCTTAGACACGTAGACAGATGACGCCTTTATTTGTTAGGTGAAAAAATACTTTTTGATGAAAATTATGCCATTAATGAGTGGCGTGCAAGGTAATGCAAAACTTTTTTTTATTTGCTCATCTCTTTCACTCCAAGAAGCGACCAATCCCTTACAATATCAACAAACTTATCTGTCCAGCGAGGAGGTGAATATAATTGAGAAACTTATAAGCTCAAAGACAGTGCGTCTATCAAGCGCGAAATCGTGCCAAGCAACACTGACATAAGGAAGTGTTTGACTCTCACTAAAGATAAATTGGTGTGAAAGGATGAAAAGTCCTCCATGTTCCAATGGCAATTGTTCAAGTACGTCTGTGTTTGGAGATGCTGATTTTACGTCAGCTGATTATCATTGTTTCTGTAATATGGAAAACTCAGATACGAATCGTTTTCTGTTATTAAAGATCTGAGATTCTGATTTGTCTCACTGGCTCTGATGTGTAAAAATGGGGGTCCTGGCACATTTTCCGTTACGATTTCATTACGATTTCATTACGATTTTAAAATACGTGCGATCCTGGCACATTTTCTGTTATGATTTTAAAATACGCGCGGTGCTAGCACATTTTCCATTATGATTGGGCTGCCAAGCCGATACCAAGCCGATGCCAAGTTTCCGCCAAGTTTCTGCAAAGTTTTGACCAAGCCCCTTCATCAAGAGGGGCCGACAGGCGGAGCGAGCGAAGCGAGCGGAGGGCGATACTATCTTTGACTGGCCAAGTCTCTGCAAAGTTTTGGCGAAGCCGATACCAAGCCGATACCAAGTTTCCGCCAAGTTTCCGCCAAGTTTCTGCAAAGTTTTGGCCAAGCCCCTTCATCAAGAGGGGCCGACAGGCGGAGCGAGCGAAGCGAGCGGAGGGCGATACTATCTTTGACTAGCCAAGTCTCTGCAAAGTTTTGGCGAGGCCGATACCAAGCCGATACCAAGTTTCCGCCAAGTTTCTGCAAAGTTTTGGCCAAGCCCCTTCATCAAGAGGGGCCGACAGGCGGAGCGAGCGAAGAGAGCGGAGGGCGATACTATCTTTGACTGGCCAAGTCTCTGCAAAGTTTTGGCGAAGCCGATACCAAGCCGATACCAAGTTTCCGCCAAGTTTCTGCAAAGTTTTGACCAAGCCCCTTCATCAAGAGGGGCCGACAGGCGGAGCGAGCGAAGCGAGCGGAGGGCGATACTATCTTTGACTGGCCAAGTCTCTGCAAAGTTTTGGCGAAGCCGATACCAAGCCGATACCAAGTTTCCGCCAAGTTTCTGCAAAGTTTTGACCAAGCCCCTTCATCAAGAGGGGCCGACAGGCGGAGCGAGCGAAGCGAGCGGAGGGCGAATCCATCTTTGAGGCCAAGTCTCTGCAAAGTCTATGCGAAATAAGAGAGGATCCTGGCACATTTTGTGAAACTTATACTAAGCCTATGCGAAACCAATAAAATTTGATGAGGAGGATCTGGCACATTTCGAAAAAATGATTTTCAAAAGAAATAAAATACCTATTTAAAAAGAAGAATCATTACACAAAATGGAACAAGAATTACGAAGATTGAATGTACCGCAACTAAAATTTATTGCAAGAGAGTTGGAAATTAAAGGAAGGTCTAGAATGTTTAAAGATAATCTAGTTAATGAGTTGGAAAAATTTACAGATGTGGATATTGATAAGTTAATTACAAAAGCTATTGAAATGTATAATTATCCTTGTGTGCATGGAATTAAAAAATATTTTTGTAAAGAATGTGGGGGATCACAAATATGTATTCATGAAAAAATAAAGTATCAATGTAAAGAATGCGGTGGAACACAAATATGCGTTCATGGGAAAAGAAAGTCTTACTGTGTATTATGCGATGGTTCACAAATATGTTTTCACAACAAGCAAAAAAAGTTTTTGTAAAGAATGCGGCGGATCACAAATATGTAAACATAATAAACAAAAGTATCATTGTAAAGAATGTTGAAAATTATGTTATGAAACCTTTATTTTGGTTTAATAACAAAATTGATATTTAAAAAGATAAAATATAAAATAAAAAAAGTTGTGAAAGTATGGCAGTGGCAGGATTATGCTATAAAGATTTTATATATACTAATTTACGTTTTGAATATTCTATTGAAAAAGGAATGAATTTTTACGATTTTATTAAATCATGTAATAAAAATTTTTTACCATATATTTCAAAAAATAGAGGATTTATTAAAGAAAAAGAAGAAATAAGAGAAAAAGACGGAATTTTTAAAAGAAAAGGATATAATTATCAGTACACTTATGTTTATTATGAAATTAGCTTTTCTACTACCAAGGATGATAATATACAATATTCTAGTGAATTTTTACAAATAGATTTTGATAAAGGGTTTTTATTATGTGAAGAATATCTTAATGCTATAATTTGCAATATAAATGATGATTATATTCCTTATTTTTATCGTGACCATGGAGTCCCAGGGGATGAAAGAGATATAAATGATATTAATGATGTAATTATTCATTCAATAATTATTTATTTACCTGAAAATGTTTATAAGTTATTTCATAAACGTAAATTCTACAAAGACTTGCATGATGAATTAATGGTTGTAACATGGCATCCATCTAGATATTTAGATTGGTGTCTTGATTTTGAAGAGTTAAGGTTTTTGGAAGAAGAGGTATTTGGTGAAGAAGATTGATGTTATATAACCCAATAAATGGTTACATAACAAAATTTATCTAAATCTTAAACTAAAAGTTATGGGAGAACCCTTCAGATCAAGTTTTTTCCATTCATTGTCTAAGATAGTTAAATCGAAGTGGTTTATGAGGCTCTCGTATTTTTGAACCGGAATTAACGGATAATCTTGTGAAGGAATGTTTGCAAGTAGGTTTGATGGTGCGAGTTTCACAAGTTCTCCATATTTAGTGTTATTCATATATGATGACTTATTATCCACTATACTACACATAAGTCTCAACGGCTCCTTAATCTGAATATTTATGGGGTATAATTTACCAGGATTTATAACTTCAGGAACTCCTAAACCAACCGCCAACCCCCTCGTAAGTTTAACTTTGGTGTTCTTATTTGAATAAAGATAGTCAACAGTATCAGTCACAATTATTGTTATTTTTTCCACTTCAGGATCATTAATAAAGATAGATTGAATGCCGCGAAGAGAATATGTACCAGGTTGAATTATGAAACCCTTATTTTTTTCATCTAATATCGTTTGTCGGTCCTTGAAATTAATCAACTTTTTGGTCTTTAAATTGCAATCCAGGAGCTGTATCTCCCGAAGATTTTTCAGCGGCGGATCTAAATAAACCCTAGTTTCTGAATCGTACATTGTAATGCTGAACATTTTTGTTTTGATTACATTAAACTCATCTTTAAATTGATCATTAACGAAATAAAAACCAAGATAATAATCCCCCGGCAAACATTAAAACAATAAGATTATTTTGATGAGAAGATTTTTCTATATTACTAAATTCATCATCTATTTTGTCTGATTTATCGTCATTGCTTAATTTAGGATTCCTTGGCTGTGGATTAGTATTTAATAAAACCTTTGATGTTCCTAAACTATTAGGTATTCCGACATTTTTTGTTTCAATATTTATTGAATTATTTACCCCAAATTTCATATCTTCTGTTGCTATTTTCAGATTATTATTGTATCCAACCACACTTTCTGTATTTATAATTAAATTACTTGGCATTAACCAAACACCCGGAGCAACAGCCAAATCAAGCCGTAATTTAGTTTCCTGCACAGATTGTTGGTAATTTTGAACGGATTTAGAAATATCATTTACCTTAACAGAACTTTCAAATAAGGTTTTGAATTCATTTTGTGTTTCTATTGCTCCACCGCCAGTACCAAAAATGGAATTTCTGGTATTAACTTGAGCACCCAATATGCAATAAACAAAAGCCTCAACTGATCTATTTATTCTTCCCAATCCGGCTTTTGTTAATCCATATCCAGATTCTGGTATAAACCACACATATTTGAAATCACTAAATAGATCATTTCTAATAAACGAGATTTTATTTCCATCTCCATCCTTATAACCCTCATCAGAAAATTTATTTTGTCCCGGCCAAGTATTTGCATCATGATCATAATTTCTTACAATATATAAATTTTCATTTCCTCCTGAGCTGTAATAAATAAATATATCACCCAAACCATGATTTCTTCCGCCTTTCCACCTAAAGTCAGAATTATTACTAACTCCAAACTCTTTACACAATCGATTATATGCAACTTTATCATATGAATTATTTTTTATCGAAAAAGTTTGTTCGTCGGGTAATGGTACATTTAATTCATATATTATTCTTCTTATTGTAAAGTATATGTGAAACTTTATAAAACTGCTAATTACTTTGGGATAATTTAGACTTTCAAAAAGACTTATACCGCAACCAGATGTTGCGCACCAAACCGCAAAGTTAAGTTGCTGAGGCCAATGATTAAAATCTGGTTTATTCAACCATTTTTTGCATTCCTTTGCGGAATTAAATGTTGCAACTTGTGATTTAAATATGTTTCTCATATTTGCGGTGAATTTCTTTTTATCTGAAACATAAATATCTAGAGATGTTAACGTTTTTGTTACATCATTAGCAAATTCATCGAATCTAACTCCAGGTATTGGATATTTTTCTTTTGTAAATGTTAAACTTTTTGGAAATGAACTTACCTTGACTTTATTTTCTTCCCCCAAATCTTTCCATAATAATGTTTTCAAATCATTAGAAAGATTTTCTGTCCAAGTTTTACCAGAAGGATCATCATCGGACATAATTGTTGTCCCATTAACTTTCCATTTAATATATCCGCCAAATGGGTCATTCACAAATGTAAATTTTTCAAGGCTTGCCCTAGGGTATCGAGTTCTGAAATCATCTAATAACATCTTATTCTTTGTGTTACAAATAATGTGATCTTTAGATCTTTTAAGAATAAGATGTAAAATCAATTAATACCTGCAAAACAATTGCAACCAACTTCTGTTCTCTCATATACCAGTTTTAATGTCCTTTCCCCCCGGTAAGTTTTTTTAATATATCTTCGAGGACTTCCCTCCTTAACACACCCATATCTAAGTTTTTTTCTGTATCTTTTCTAAATTTTTGACGAATTTCTAGTTTTAGTTTTTGGAACTTTTCCAACTCTGCCAAAATTATAGAAAATTCTTGGTCGGAAATAACATTATCTTTCAGAGCTTTTGAAACTAAATCGTTAATGGTGTTTAATTTTGATTTTGCAATTGCGACGGTTTGTTCGTGTTTACTAACTTTACCAGAAAGTCTTTTTGATGCATAACCGAATCCAACCGATAATCCGCCAAAAACTCCACCGACAACACCCAAAGGCACACCGACAATAACGCCAAAACCTGTGAGAGAAGTTCCGAGACCGCTTGCTGATAGAATAACTGAAATCACCCCGCCAGAAACACTAATTTTTGTACATATTCCTCTCGCCCTATTATATTTTTTCCTTACTTCTTCGTAATGTTTAATTTCTTTCTCCAGATTTTGTAATGCTTCGCTTGATTTTTGTAGTCTGAAATTAACCGACTGAAGGGAGGAACTAGGATCTGTATTATTAAGGTCGGACGGTAATTGAGGATAAATTTTATTGTAGTCATCCATATTTTACTGATCACCGTGATATCTTTAAATTTGTTACTTTCTCTTCTTCCCGCCTTTAATTTGTTCCACAAAATATAGAACCACTGCCATTATTAATAACCATGCGTTCTTACCTAAAAACCCAATAACTTCACCCGCTGTTTTGAAAAGAAAGCTAACTATTGCACCAACCATCCCCGGTAATATTTCACCTAATTTTTTACCAAGAGTTTTCAAACCATTTCCAACTCCTCTACCCAAAGCAGATAAACCCTTTGAAAGATTAGAAACTATCGCCCCAATTACTGTACCTACAGCAATGAGAAGAGCAGTTACTGTAAAGCCATACTTTTTGAATATATTCTTAATTCGCTCCCGTAATGACATTTTTTCACGTATTTGCTCAGACTCTCGATCCCGGCTTGCCATTTCATTTTCATCCTCTTCAATTTCTCTATCTAATGTCTCTATTCGTGTTCTCTCCTCTGGTGTTTTCAATGGTTTTTCCTCAAGAAATTTTTTCTCTGCCTTCTTTTTGTTTTGTAATTCTTTTGTCTTTTCTTTCTCGCGATCATTTTCTTCTAAAATTTCTTCTGCTCTAGGACCTAAAGAATTTTTTAATTGCCCATCAGGAAGTTTAGCTCTTGTTTTAAAATTTCTAAATTCTCCGTCTATAAGAACATATTCAGCCGCATTACTTCTGTTTGGTAATTTAATGGCTGGTAATTTTATTCCCTGTCCTATATCTTTGAGATATGCTAAAAATTCCCAAAATTTTGCTCGTGGATGTACTACTTTTATCTCCCCTTCAGCTTCTTTTTTTTCTTTCGTTTTTTCTAAAAGAGGCTGATTTTCATTAGTACCACCAAATGAAGTTTCTTCTTCCTCATCATCATAACCAGGATTTTCATAACTTGTGTTTGTCTTTGGAGATAAATAAATTGTATCATTATTATCATTATCATCATCTTTTGTTTCATTTAGTTCAGTTGGATCTAAATCTCCTCCTTCTGCCATGATTTTTACTCGTCAGTAAGAAATCTTTAAACAAGCAAAATAACTATAAAAATTTACTGGCCGCGTAACCTAAACCTAACATTCCAGCCCCGACATATACCATTTCCCCAGTCTTTTGGCCATCGCTTGGTCTGTAATAATCAGAGAATTTTGGTTCAGTAATTTGTCCGTACAATTCAAAAGCCTGATTTGTGGCCGAAATATTTTTTGATGCTTGATATTTTTCATCTTTTCTTTTCATTTTCCAATCAATCATTTTTTGTCTTTTTTCCTGATATGCTGCGTAATCTCTTTGATATTTTTCCATTGCTTTGTCGTGTCGTATTTTTTCTGTATCCTCATTGCGCCCAGATAAATATTTTGCAAGATAATTTCCGCCAGTAAATGCCGTTGCATTCAATATAGCCCCACCAATCATCATCGCTATTGCTGCCATTTTATTTTGGTAAAATCTTTTGATCCTCTAAATATGTTTTAAGATACATGCTTCCGGATAATACAGCTACCCACTTTGCATAATTTGTAATACTTGAAGATGGATCGCTCAAAAATGATTCTTTCATGACTTTTTTGGCTACATAACCAACTCCAGCCCCCAATCCGATAAGTACCGCCGAATCAGTTACAGTTTTCACAAGTTTGTTTTCGGTTGACATGATTTTTTACTACATCATTTGGAAACTTTTAAATAACTTTATAATTATTCCATTCCTAAAGATTTTGGGGTTAAATGCAATGGAATTTTTGAGGTTTGGGGTATTTGTGGAACTTGTGATAAATCAGGTATCCTATTAGAATATTCAACCCTAGCTTTTTCCTTATATCTCATAAAAAGATCAAATGCTGTAAACCCCAATCCAATAACGGATAAAACAGTAGTAAAAGATAACTCTGGAAGCCACGATTTCGCTTCACTATATGTATTTTCATTTTGCTCCTCTTCCTGTTTCATTTTCATCTCCCTGGCTAATGCATCTTTTGCTTTTTTATTATATTCTGCTAATTTCTTCCCAGCCGCAACCTTTTTAGGGTCTTTCTCTTTCTTTTTAATATCTTTATTTTCAGGTTTGGGATCTGCTGTAATTTGCTCCGCATCTCCTCCTCTTTGTTCAGTTTGTTCAGACATTGTTATTTAGATGCCGCAAATAAGTTTTTAGATCTGTTTAATACACAGTATCAACGCCTTCAGTAGATTGCTTAGTATTATACTCAGTTGTGCTATCATTAACTGGTTCTTCTCTTAGAAATTGTTGATTTTTGTTGAATTTTATGTGTTTAGCTACTTGAAATATACCGCTAGCAAGTGCTGTCAATCTTCCTCCTTTCAATGCTAAGAGACCTACAAAGTTTGTTAATTCACGATTAACCAAATCATCATTCTTCAGATCATTGCAAAGAGATTCTATATCATCAACCGGAACTAAATAAGAAATAAGTTTGGAAACTAATTGAAGGGATGAATCTACTAATCCTCCGTTAATTTTCTTACCCATTACCGATTGATAGCGATTAAAATATTTTTCTACATCTTTTTCTGATAATTTTTTTACATCACCCAGACTCATATCAGCCCCTAAATATTCCTTCGTCGTTCCAAGCACTGCTAGAATCGCAAGCGATTCTTGTTTAACTTCAAGATCCTCACTTTTTCCCGACGGTCGGTCAGTTTTTTCTTCAATGTAATCTTCAACGTTTGCCATATTTGTTAAATCACTTCGGGTATCTCTAAATAGCAATTAAATGGGTAACGCAAAGATAAACATAACCTTGAATATTTTTCGGTTTTCAGGAGTTGTACAAACTTTTTTCCCAATTCATAATCCAAATCACCTCCGTAATCTTCGAAAAACATTTTCATACCTTTCTGCGATGGATTATGGAAAGTAACAACGCAGGCTATATTTTCGCGGAATGGTTTTGCTATGGATGTTAATTGCTGGGTTAAAACCCAAACCGATAAACCATGATGCCTTCCGGAGAATGCTAAATCTATAAATTTATTGGATCTTTTCTTCAAATCAGCGGATACAGCGCAATCATCTAAAATTATTAGTGTATTGGTTCCGGAGAATAAAGTTTGGCAGACAGTTAGTAACTCATTAATCTCATCAATGTTACTAGCATCTGGAGATAATTTATAGAAATGTTTATCCCCTAGGGCAAAATTATGATAAGTTTTATTCTTAGCATAGGTCGGACAAATTAACACAATATATTCAAAAACTTTCCGGAATGGACCTCGGAGCTGTTCAATTAAGTACTTTGTTTTTCCGCAATTTGTGGGTCCTGTTATAATACAATGGAATGGTATTTTATCTCGTAAATCTTCCATGATTTTTTGTATCATAACATTATGTTTTTAGACGGTCAGTACTTAATTGATCTCAAACTTGAATTCATAATCTCCAGCATTGCGTCAGCTACGACAAACATATGACAAGTTATTGTTCCTGAACCGCTTTGTTTCCTTTTAATTTCTATTTTTACGCCATCATGCGTATTATTTAGAGCAAGTCCGCCGCCATGAATACCATTATCTGGATGAGTTCTAGTATCAACCCAAAGTGCAAACTTATCCGCGTAAAATTCTTTTTCTTTCAATGAAATTTGTTCCCTATGAAAGCGTTTTTTCACGGATTCCCAAAGATCAGACGGAATCATTCCCCTAGAATATATTCTATTTGGTACGCCATCAACGTCAATTTCAACGGAAGATATACCAGGATTATAAAAATTTTCTGAATCCCTTGATCCCGCAGCTTGAGGCAATAAAAACAAAAATAATATTCCTGTCATTGATCTTCTCGGTAAATTAATATGCTGATTAATAACACCATCACCGCCCACGGAAAAAGTAAAAGTTTTGTGCAAGGTAATATTTTCATAAAAGAATCCTTTTCCAACTTGATAAGCTGCTTGTGCCTCACGGGCTAAGTATTCGCTTGAAATTGAAGAATATTCTAACTCTAAGTTTTTGATTGAATAAGATGGTGCTTTAGTTGTGTCAGAAAAAATAAGAATATTATTGATTGGCGCAAGAGTAATCTCAAATATTAGATGATTTTCCAGCGCTTTCGGATAAAAAACACCATGATCGTTTAAAATAGGGTGCTTTATTGGTATTCTATACTTGGAACCGTGAACATTAGCGAGAGCAACTTCTTTTACATCTTGTGTTTTTGCATCGCCAGATTTTGTTCTGAGTTTTCTAATATTTAGAGAAGAAATACCTTGTTTTAATCTATCTTCGCGCTCTTCTTCTGTTAAAAATAAATCATGATATGTTTGAAATAAATCATATCTTTGCGTGTCTTGCAATGTTTCTCCCCCAAAAAGAACTTTTAGTCTGGTTACAAGATTACGACCCACATTATTAACGACCGTATTATTAGCATGACCCTCGACATCTAAATCAAATAGAAGAGATACACTTCCTGGCACAATCACCAAATTCTCGGCGAGTTTTGGAATATTTATATATAATGTTTCTCCGGGGCTGGCTGTGGATGGATTTAGAGTAATTCTATTCAAGGTTGATTCTGCCTTCAAACCAAATGGTTCTTTTGGAATTCTGTTTGGATTAATTTTTTCAGACGTCATTGTAATTTATAAGATACTTTGGTTAACCTTTAAACCTTTTCTAACTCACCAATGTGTTTTAATAAACCTTCTCTTGCCTCGGGAATTAAAATCATAATATTAAAAATTTTCTCGCCGTCTTCCATATATAGAATTTTTTTTCTAATAATTTTTTTCATGAGATTAATTTGGTTTTCGCTAAATTTTATTTTTTCTTCCTCAGCTACCATTTTAATTTATAAGATAATTGTTTATTTTTAAATGATGTCAAAAATATATTATTCAGCCGAAGGGTATTGGAAAGGATATTCTGCAATTCCTAAATTAGCTGAGAAGGCTAAAGTAAGTGAAAATGAGGCAAAACAATGGTTACAGAAACAGGCAATATGGCAAATCTATCTACATTCGCCTAAATATATACCTAGACCGCACTGGACTTTAGATAAACCCAATCAGATTCACCAAGCGGATTTATTATTTTTACCGAACGATAGAGTTGGAAGAAAAACATATAAATACGCGTTAGTTGTGGTTGATATCGCCTCGAGATATAAAGATGCTGAGCCATTAACCTCAAAAGAAAGTCGAGAGATATCAGAAGCTTTTACAAAAATATATTCTAGAAGATTAAAATACCCAAAAACTTTAATGGTTGATCCTGGGAAAGAATTTATGGGAGAAGTTAGTAAACTCATGAATTACCATAATGTGAGGATACAAAGAAGTGAGGCTGGTAATCATAGAGCCCAAGCATTTGTGGAAAACGCAAATAGAATATTAGGAGAAAGATTATTTAGTCATCAATATGCGCAAGAAATGATCAGTGATGATCGATCGCGTGTATGGGTGAAAAGATTACCAGATATTCTAAAAACTTTGAATAATACAAAAACGAGAATAACCGGTAAAGAGCCTAATGAGGCTATAAAAATGAAAGAGGTTGATATTGAACCTAAAAATTATCAGCGAGTTGTTGGGCTTGATGAGGTTAGATTGCCTCCAGAGGTTAAAGTTAGATATTTATTATTTCCCGGTGAACTTGAGGGAGGAGAACGAAGAAGGGCAACAGATCCTATTTGGAGTCTCAAAGTTTATAATATTTCTAAAAGTATGATTACACCTAATCAACCGGTTTTATATTATTTAACTGATGGGCCTAGACGTGGATTTGTTAGAGAAGAATTACAAGTTATTCCTTATGATACTGAGTTACCACCTAATTCTGTTTTGACAAGATCCAGCTCTGCTGGGGAGGGCTCCGCCCGATAATGACCATATGGAAGAGTATGTTTTCCATCTTTACAAATGATTCTCTTATCATCGTTAGCAGATAGTGCAACTTTATTAACGGTTTCAGTATAAACAAAATGTTTGTAACTTCTTATTACTTGCATCTCCCTCATCTGCTTTACTTTATTTTCTAAACATTCCTTGTAATCATCAAATCTTATACTATTTTTTACAACGGATTTTTTAATTCCTTTATCCTTTTTTACCTCTTCGCCATCATCCATCCTGAAAGCGTATAGCTTAGATCGTAGGCCAACAAATTCGGTTATTATTCTGCCATCAGCCTCATCTTTAAACTTGCCAATTGCTTTTTTGTTTTCATCAGTCTTAATACCAGATCGGTGGTTATCAGGAAAATTGGAAGTGTCAAACTTTTCCAACACATCTGGAGCAATATCCTTATAGAAATCCTCAGTTTCTATATCATATACAAGACTATCTGTATCAGTCATAAGTAATTTGGCTTTTTCACCATATTTTGGTTTAATATAATTATAATGAAAGTCATACATCATTGACTTGCTTATATCTAAAATACACATTCCTAAGTAAATGGGTTTGTTGTATTTTATATGTGTTTTATTCATATGAATGGCCATAAGATTTTCAGAAAAAATAGTGCGGCGATTATAGTTGGCTTTTGATATTAATTTTCTTGCTTCTTTCTCATTAGTAACCAATCTTATATCAACCCTTTTTCTAAGATTTTCCATTGTTTTCCCAAATACGGAGTTGTTCATTAGTTTGAAAAAATCTTTTTCAAAATCGTTCTTTGCTTTAGCCCTGAATTGGGTATTCAAATCTATGTAAGATTTTAACCACCTTGACTCTTCAAATTTAATTCCTCTATGAATCTTTGTTACTTCTAATCCTAGACTTTCATATTTTTTTAGTGTTTCATGATGAACAACATAATTTTTCTTATTGTTTAGGTTTGGTATTAATTTCTCAACCCTATTAACCTTAATTCTTTCCGGGGCAAGCGGATAGTCACTATGTAAATCATGAAGATTTTGTGGGTATTTTAAATCAACCTCTAATATGCATGGTATATTTCTCCAATTTGTTTTCTCATTTTCACTCATCCATTTTAAACCATGAGTTGGTAATGCTTCACTCATTGCCCCACCATATAAGTTGTTTGCATCGAGATATTGTATATAATTTGCTGCCATTTTAGGATCATATTCTTTCATGTATTTGTTATTCGCTTTAGCATATCTGTTTGATATCTGGGATATACCCCCTCTAACACCTTTCTCAATCATAATTAGCATATCAATGTCATTTATCATCTCCAATTGAACCTTAGTTTTTTTCAACATTGCGTCCCAAGACAGGCCTGGTGCTGTATAATACCAAGCAGGGTCTAATTTATAGGCATTTTGGCAAACATCTCTAAAGTTTTCAAAAACATCAGCCAATAATAACACATCAGACTTGAGATATAGATTAAGGTAATCTCGCATTGTTTTCATATTAAATGTTTTCCATACCTTTTTAGCGTGTTCATAATCTTCATCTGAAATATCTTTTCCGTTAAGTTTTGAGTAAAACGCTTCCTTTGGTGGAAGTTGAGTTTCATTTAATTTCACAAAATCATCAAGATAATCATATGGGAAAACCCCCTTTCTCAATAATAACTTTAATTCTTCACCTTCAAAATACTTTGTAATTTCATGTAAGTTTTTATCTGTTGGATTAAGGCACCTACCTTTTATTTCGCCTTTACAAACGCCACACTTCCCGCATTTAGTAAGATTGCCAGACAAATTATCAAGACTGGATGGCATAAATTTTAATGAATCTATGAACCTGATATCCCTGATAACATCTTTCATCTCGCCACTTTTTTTATCTTTGAAGGTATCAACCACAATCTCTTTTGAGAAAGAAATATACTTTTCCTCATTATTAGGTATGAGTTTTATTTTTCCTTCTGTTTTTGCAAGATTATTAATAAATAGATGAGAATCATACCCCGAAAGATTGTGAATTATTACGGGAAAGAATTTTGGAATCTTATAATTTAAATTGCAATCTTTATGCGCCGCGCCTCTATACTTTCCTGTAAGATGGCAATGATCTATTACCTTATCTTTTTCCAATTCTTCCTCGCAAATATGACATTTAGTAGCATTTTCATAATTTATTTTGTCATCTTCCGTCATCATTTTGTCATTAAATTTTTTGAATATTCTTTTATTATGACTTATGCAATCCTTGTAAATTTTCCTAAATTCTTCTTCAATATATTCCACAAATTTCTGCGCTACATCATCTTCTGGTGATTCTGCAGTATATCTATAAAATCTTGATTTGCATATTTTTTCATTAAAACTCTTAATATAACATCCGAATGAAACTGGTTTGTGAAACTGATATTTATTAGTGTAACTTTTATTTTTATCTAGCTTGCCTGTTTGTTTTATTTTTTCCAAAATAGACTCAAAGTCTGCGTATGCTACAAAAGGTATTCTCATTTTTTTCACAAAATTTTTAAAAGAAATAAAACATGGGCTTCCATCTTTATTTTTTAGCATATCAATCCTTACTTCATTGTACAAATAACAATAAAATTCATGCTTTTCTAATGATCTTTTTAAGTGAAAATGACAAAAACAATTATCACAAAAGTACAGCTTACATTTGCGTTTAGTAACTTTCCTGCATATAAGTGCGCTAACATTCTTTATTAAAACGAAGTGTTTTTTTGGTTCTTCATCTTCAGTTTCTTCTGTTAATAAAAGTAATCTGATCAATTTAAATCCTCGTTTACCACTTCTTTTTATGGGATATACCCCTATTTTCTCATCATATCCATATATAGCAATATCATAATCATTTTGGTTTTCAAAATTAACAATATCTTGAATTGTACTCGGGAAATTAATTCCATTCCAATTAAAATTCTTTGATTGTTCTATCAATTCTTTAGTTATTCTTTGTGGATTTTTATCGGTCGGATAAACTGCTCGTGATACACACCACTTGAAACATTCATTATCATAATTCTTAGGGTTAATAATAGCATTCCTGTTTAACAATTCTTTTGGTAGAGGAATATAAGATCCACCTAAAAGTGGAACAAAACGATCTATGAAAATGTCAAAGAATAGTACGCGTTCGAATTCCCAACCAGATCCATTATATTTAAAATTTTCAAATAATACAAGTTGTTGATTTGTTAATCTATCAAATAATTCCGATAAATCTGTTGCCTCGAGAACAATTTCTGATTTTTCAGAAGGAAAATTCGGATCACAGTATTCATATATATCATCTATATTATCAAATAATTTCTTTTTGAATCTGCATGAAAATATAAATTTAGTCTTTAATGATTTTTGTGATTCAACTCTCTTTCTAAGTAAATCCATAACTTTTGGTTTTATTTTATGTAAGAATGTCTTTTCATCATTCCTTTTATTTCCTTCAATCCTATAGCTTATATAATTACCATTAATGGCCGATTCATATTCCCTTGGTGTAAAATCTTCCACATTCTCATTTCTTTTTGTTTTTGGTTTTGCTCCCTCTCTTTTTGGTGGTTTTATTTCTTTGGGCTTATTTACTTTTTTATATCTTTCTATGAATTTTTTAGCTAATTCTTCTGTTTTATTTTTTACCTTTTTAGGAATATATGGTTTCACAAAATTCCAAAACTTATTTAACACATTTCCCAAAAAAGGAGTTTGTTTTGTTTTTGGTTTGGGTTGTGAAGGTCTTTTTGGTTTAGATTTATTAATATTTATTCTGGGCTGGTTTGGTGGTGGTGGGCCCGGAGGAGTTACCGGTCTAATTA
The DNA here is from genome assembly GCA_949710005.1 of Ricordea florida. Taxonomy (NCBI): domain Eukaryota; kingdom Metazoa; phylum Cnidaria; class Anthozoa; order Corallimorpharia; family Ricordeidae; genus Ricordea; species Ricordea florida. The sequence continues at coordinate 28,170,350 of OX453282.1, read as the reverse complement.
TATCTGGTGAGCCGGGTGGGGTCCCTGGCATTGGTTGGGGAATATTTAAAGGTGGTAAATTTGGCTGTCTTCTTATCCTAATTGGTGGTGGCTCAGTATTCGGAATTGGAAGGGGTAAATTTGGTTGATTTCTTGGCCTCATTGGCGTATTACGTAGCCCCTCAACAATTCCTGCAATATTATCAACTATTTCTTGAATATTATTAGTTATTTCGGGTATATTAACCAGTGCATTAATAAGTTCTGCTTTATTAAACGCAGATCGCCCACGAATATTATACCATCTAACCAAAGATTTTAGTTGCGGTACATTCAATCTTCGTAATTCTTGTTCCATTTTGTGTAATGATTCTTCTTTTTAAATAGGTATTTTATTTCTTTTGAAAATCATTTTTTCGAAATGTGCCAGATCCCCATCATCAAATTTTATTGGTTTCGCATAGGCTTAGTATAAGTTTCACAAAATGTGCCAGGATCCTCTCTTATTTCACATAGACTTTGCAGAGACTTGGCTTCAAAGATGGATTCGCCCTCCGCTCGCTCCGCTCGCTCCGCCTGTCGGCCCCTCTTGACGAGGGGGCTTGGCCGAAACTTTGCAGAGACTTGTCTGTTTTAATAAAAATGTGCCAGATCCTCCTCATCAAATTTTATTGGTTTCGCATAGGCTTAGTATCAGTTTCACAAAATGTGCCAGATCCCAGCCCAGCAAATTTCATATAGTTTTTGTATCAACTTGGCGGAAACTTGGTATCGGCTTGGTATCGGCTTCGCCAAAACTTTGCAGAGACTTGGTCAGTCAAAGATAGTATCGCCCTCCGCTCGCTTCGCTCGCTCCGCCTGTCGGCCCCTCTTGATGAAGGGGCTTGGCCAAAACTTTGCAGAAACTTGGCGGAAACTTGGCATCGGCTTGGTATCGGCCTCGCCAAAACTTTGCAGAGACTTGGCCAGTCAAAGATAGTATCGCCCTCCGCTCGCTTCGCTCGCTCCGCCTGTCGGCCCCTCTTGATGAAGGGGCTTGGTCAAAACTTTGCAGAAACTTGGCGGAAACTTGGTATCGGCTTGGTATCGGCTTCGCCAAAACTTTGCAGAGACTTGGCCAGTCAAAGATAGTATCGCCCTCCGCTCGCTTCGCTCGCTCCGCCTGTCGGCCCCTCTTGATGAAGGGGCTTGGTCAAAACTTTGCAGAAACTTGGCGGAAACTTGGTATCGGCTTGGTATCGGCTTCGCCAAAACTTTGCAGAGACTTGGCCAGTCAAAGATAGTATCGCCCTCCGCTCTCTTCGCTCGCTCCGCCTGTCGGCCCCTCTTGATGAAGGGGCTTGGCCAAAACTTTGCAGAAACTTGGCGGAAACTTGGTATCGGCTTGGTATCGGCCTCGCCAAAACTTTGCAGAGACTTGGTCAGTCAAAGATAGTATCGCCCTCCGCTCGCTTCGCTCGCTCCGCCTGTCGGCCCCTCTTGATGAAGGGGCTTGGCCAAAACTTTGCAGAAACTTGGCGGAAACTTGGCATCGGCTTGGTATCGGCTTGGCAGCCCAATCATAATGGAAAATGTGCTAGCACCGCGCGTATTTTAAAATCATAACAGAAAATGTGCCAGGATCGCACGTATTTTAAAATCGTAATGAAATCGTAATGAAATCGTAACGGAAAATGTGCCAGGACCCCCATTTTTACACATCAGGCTCTCTCATTTAACCTGGCAATCTTCTTAAATTCAACTCCCAAGCCGGAATAGTAGGGATCAGGGAAAAAATATCATCTTTCTAGACTTCAAAACTGAATTTGATTAAATGTTGTGCCAGTTGCTCTCGGAAGTGATGACAATACGCAACTTCGCCTTAGAACACAAATATTTTCTTTCGTTTTTGTTTAGAAACATCCGGCTGGTTACGTCAGGGTCAGCCTACCAGCGCCTCCACTTGTTGAGAGCCGGGCCAAGGGAAGAGAGCAGAGAAGGAAGTCCCCAAATCGCGCGCGCACATATACGGGGAGTGTACAAAAATTGCCGTTCCGCCATGCACCCGAGATGCATTAGAATTTTTGACTGGCTAATAATACAGGCGAGGCTGCTAAGCGTGTTTATATCAAAACAAGTGCGTTTTGTTGAATATATTCCGCAGATGGCTTAAAAACACGTCGGCCTTTTGAGCAAGGGATAAAAGAAAGAGAGATTTTACACGATGAAAAGCTCGATGACGATAATTTTACAGCGGAGTTTTTTTGTGTAATCAGAATGGGAGCAAATACTTCTAGTTTACGGCAAAGAGAAGATTTGTCCGTGCCGTCTGGTCATTCAGCTGTAGCACGGTTGTCCTGTCGATCTCATCGTTCTCTGCCTACTGAAAATCGTCATGATCATCTTTTTGACGTTGTCATTCAACTAAAACATGAAGATAAAGATATTTATTCGTGTTTCTTCCCTAGTGATGATGATAGCGTACTGTTAACTGCCTCAAAAGTAGAACAAACGACTTTTCTTCGACACAATCGCGAATTTTCCTCGATAAGGTTGTGGGACTTGAATCGGAGACAAATCAATACTGGTTTTTTGGCCGATTTTCCGCGGTCTTTAAAATCATGTGATTTTTCACCGGATGGCCAGTTGGTTGTATGTATTTTCAGTGAAGATTCTCTTGCACTGGTGCGAATGAGATCTTGGAAAACCACTAGTGCCGAGGTTGTTCACATGCGAAAATTTTGGCGAGGTAGACGAGGAGTGTTAATGTGCTGTTCATTCTCTCCCGATGGTCGATCGCTTGTCGTGGCATCTAAATTAACGGGAGATTTAAATCATATCTGCATCGTTGATATCAGTAGCAAGAAAATGAAAGTTAGTGCGGATCCGGGATCGAAACTAAGAGGGCACGTGCGCTCATGTGTTTTTTCCCCCGATGGTTTGTTCTTAGCGGTATCTTGTACTTCTGGACAGCTAATTGTCTTTGATACTCAGGACTTTCACGTCCACAGTAGCCTAGACTTAGACTCCTCTCCTTCATCCACGTGTTTGTGCCTTCCATTTCGTCACACAAGTCGTCGGTCACTTAGTTCACACTTGCAGTGTTGGTATCTCTTTGACCCCCGTTATGGTCATAAATATCTAACTTCGTGTCTGGAAGATGGCACCATACAAACTTGGTCCTTAACTGCTGAGAAAGCCGGTCTAACTTGCATTCAGTATGCATATGCCTTGCAAACTCCATGGCAGAAGATACGATCGGCTACATTTTCCCCTGATGGTACATTGCTTGCGGTGGGCACCTCGGACTCCAAAATCCTGGCCTTGAACAGTGAAAGCTTAAGTGTGTTGTTTGTTCTCAATGCTCATGTGCAGCCCGATGGACTGAGAACATGGTATCAGAACACCGAAGTTTCCTGTTTGGCTTTCACGAGAACATGCCAGCAGATATCTGCAGGTTATAAAGATGGTCGAATAAGAGTGTGGGAACTTCCTTTGATTTTAAATCTTCAACACATGTGTAGGTTGGTTGTAATCCATCATGTACCAGCACGAGATATTCCTCAACTTCCTTTACCTGCACATTTGGTCAGATATCTTCTGTTTTCTCCTCTAAAACAATTCTAGTGAAGATGGAAAGAGAAATGCTTGGAATCTTTGAAATTTTTAACCAGAATCCTCAGAACCATTCCAGGGTTAAGTTTCTTCCCAGCAACTTTAACTTTTCAAGACCCTGTTTATTGTTATTTATTTATTCATTTTTATTATTACACAATTTGCAATTACGCAAAACCATCTTGTCCATATATATAGAGTTGATATTGTTTTTCTGATCCCTTAATGACAACCCTTTTGTTCTTCCAGAAATAATTGTTCTGAATCAAGGGCATAGTAGATCTTTTCTGCGAGTATTTTTGCCTCCACCAACTGAGTTGGACAGAGGTTATGTTTTTGCCAGCATTTGCTTGTTTGTATGTTAGCAGCCTAGCTTCCACATCGCTCAACCAATCATCACCTTTGTCTAAACATTGGCTATGGTCTAACTTAGAACTGATTAAATTTTGGGGTATCTAGGTCAAAGGTCAAGGTCACAGAAAAACGAAAAAATAATTATTTTGCAATAAATCGCACTAGAATCATCATATCAACTTCAAACCAAACCTAAAATGTACATCTTTCAATTCTGCATATTATTTATTGCTATTACTGACTATTATTATTTACATGTCTATTATTATTAGTAGTAGAAGAGGGGAAGGGGAAGTATCATTACACTCATCTCCTGCAACTTTTTTAAGAGACTGAAGTACAATGGATTCTTTTGTTTATTAATAAAGATTCCTTTTCGCTCTTTCTTTTTACCTTATTTGAGGCTAAAAAAAGGCCAGGAATGGGAGAGGCTTGCCATCTTCCCATCAAAAGAAAAATGTAGAGGATGATCCAAACCATTACTTATCTAATATTCATTATTTGGTCTGTACATATACCGGTGGTATTACTTGTTTCTTTGACCCTCTCAGTTTTATTTTCAATTATCTCACTTCCAATAATTTTAATTGATTGTTAAATCATGTCTGTTATGCCCTGTACCATTTTAATTTTGAATTGAGTTAATGATTTTGTTAGGTACCTTTAGGTATTAAAAATGATAAAAATGAAGCAGTAGTCAGAATATTGTACTTCCAAGAATAAAAAAAGTTGAATAGAACTACAGGCCCGTGAGCTGGGTCAGATCTATGGAAACTTTTGACTAAAACAATCTTTTCTTCATTTGTATAAAAATTACATGTCATTGTTGGAAAAATATTTTTAACATTGGTCTTGCAAAGAGGGGAATCTTAGGGAAGACACTGTACATTTTCCTGAGGTGTAACATGTTAAAAAATATTTTATAAAATGGTACTGTTATATTGTTTATCACAAAATCATGCTACTATCACTTCAAGCATGTGTGCTAAAAACAGAATGTTTATACAGTCATTTCAAAAGTTTTGCTTAAAATTTGACTTTTAATCCATTTCAATTTGATTGACTAAATAATTAAACAGACTAAATCTTTAAATCAGATAGTTCCATTAGAATTTTTATTCCTTGTTGGGGATGGACAGTTGTTAAAATTAGCTTCCAAAAGACTTTTCTACTGTAAAGTAATATTATTATTTATTTATTGGAATGAGAAAGAGCTGTATTATATGAAGGATGTATTTATTTAGTACTACCCTGACTACAGTTATTATGCATAGACCTGTATATGTAATAATTCTATATTTAAAACTATTGATTGAGTGAACTATTTAAATAAAGAAAGGAATTTCTCAAATTGCTGTGCCATTCATTTCTATAGGGCAATTCTAGAAAATACCCATGTCCATACCAACTCTGCTGCTTTAAAGCTATATATATATATATATTTCACTTTTGGATTAAAACAATGAAGTTGCAACCCTCTTAACAAATTTCCTCAGTTCAGCACAATCAAAGTGTTTTCAAAGTAATACCAATGAGCAATACCCCAAGATTCACTGCCATATCAATTATTTTATTGGGAATATACTGACTTGTCTAATTTCACCTTTACCATGTACTAAACAAGAAGACGCCTGAAGGCGTTTACGCGGGATGTGTTGGTTTAAAATTGCTGATGCAGTATGTTTTTTTGCTGATTGTGCGATCATGGATATCCATGATGCAATCCAACCTGACTTGCACGGGATTCTGAGTTACAGCCAATAAAAATCACACAATTTTTTCGGGACGGGCTTGGGATACGGGAAAGTTAAAAAAACAAGGCAATTTTTGACTCTCAAGATGACGAAAGGAATGCGCTACCGAATTTTATACGCTGGCTGACTACGTCATCCTGCGTAATAAACTTGCAGTCAAATCACAGCAGAAAGGAATATTTTTACTTAAGATTTCTTTTCCTTAACAGCAACAGGTCTAAGGTCATAAGGTAAACTAAACTGAAAGTAATTAAAGTAAAACAGAAATCCTAAAAAATGAACACAAGAGTAAACTGAAATGAGGACTGTCCAGAGATCAGGGAAACGTCTGCAGGGTTGAACAAAGGCAGAACCAGTGTGAAGACCTAGGACTCCAAACATTGACAGAAAGAACTGCAAAAGATCGAAAACTGTTTTATTATGCATTCTTTTCAACTCATGAGAAATACTTAATTTCAACAACAACAACAAGTTTATTAGAAAGTTTGGGACATGAAAAATATGATGTACCACTGCTTGCAGTTGGCTACAGCTATTCGAGGCAAGCAGTGGTTTGATGCATAGAAAAAATGTATATATATTATTTTACAGTGCATAAAAATAACTTACTGAACTAAAGATAAAGTACAAATCAGGTAATGAAACCAAAAGAGCAAAGAAAGGGAAAATAAAAAAGTAATAATAGTAAATGAATATTGACCAGTATAGCATTTGGGAAAAAAAGAAAACAAAACAGAGCAAAATTCATAGGAAAATTAAACAAATTACATGAGAAGCTGGAAGGATAATGCAAATATAATAAGTTCGGTTTTCAAGGCCTAATTTGTTCGAAAGTTACAAGGAGGCTGAGGATTGCTGGAGAACAGTGGGTTGTACAAATTGGGATGGTGTGCTACCTCACTCCATATACCAACTAAAAAATGTATGTTCAAGGAGAAAGTTTTTTCAACAGGTAGAAAGCAAACAACAGTATGATTCTTCCACTAATTCAGTTAAAAAAAAACAAGTATAGATATATTTATATATATAAATAACACTAATCTAATTTAATAAAAGGTCTCACCAAACCCTGCTGGAGTGGTTTTGTCTTCCTCAGGTTAAACACATGACAGGAAATAAAATAAAACATCAGCATACAAGAAATATACGGCAAGGCCAGACCATCTTTCAGAAGTAGTGGCCACATGCTAAAAGAGGAAAATAATTTTCTGGTTATGAAATTACATGGTAATTTGCAATTTTCTCAGACATTTTTTTGAGGGTATAGTGATAAATAAAGTTGTGGAATGAAATTTTCGTAAGACAAGAGGTTATTCTCATTAATGGCTGAGATTTTTTAACTAACCTAAACGTGGAGATGAGCAGAAACCAAGTACATTCAAAGGGCTTGTAGCTAAGTAACAAACAGACAGGGCTGAAAGATTACAAAAGATAACATTTCTGTCATTATATGCCATAAAACCATAAACACATGGTCTAATAAAGTTAATAAATTAATCAACATTTGAGCATAAAAAAACAACTGATAATAGATTTAGAAATGAACCTTATCAATGATTTGTGGAAGAAACTGGTTTAAATAATTCAAAATTATTTAGACCAGAGATCCCAATAAAATACCAATGTCATTGTTATATTATGACACTTACAGTGCTACCAACAGGATTGATTTCTCATGAACTTGATAGGAGAAAAGGAAGAAAGCCAGTGATGAATTAACCTGAAACATAACAGAGTAAAATATTGAACAGGGTTAAAGAATGATCTGTCAAAATATCCAAGTTTGCTAGCATTTTAAAAAAGCAACAGCATATTAGAGATCCTATGTTTTTTGCCCCTCTACACAATATAAAATGGATATATTGTGCTACAGAGATCTTTAAGAGTCTGTCCACTGGACCAAGGAAAGGATACACAATTTAAAACTACATCAGCTTGACTTGCAAAAATCTAACCAATAAGTGTTTATAATTATAGCAGTTTTCTGTTTCTGTTTCTGTTTCTGTTGCATGAAATCACTTTGGAAACCTACATGTACATTGAACCTTTCCCCTTTCACACCAAATTTTGTTATTGCAGTGAATTAACTGTAAGATAGGTTTACAGTCTTTGTAGGCTTTAATTATCCATTTGTTAAGAGTATTAAATTATTGTTTTTTTCAATCACTTAAGCAAGACATACATCTTCTGTCATGTTGCCATATCACTTTGCTATCCAGACAGTTTAGTACATGTTCATCCGTAAACTATATTACAAGCCTCACCAAAGTCAAAACAAATCGATCTGCTGAGGGATTCTTGAGAAGATTCAAACAGGATGGAAGAGCGGCAGTCAAAGTGGACCAAGTGCTACATAGGAAAATTAAATATTAATAATAATACCATATTCATTTGAAGACCATGGCTAAATTGCATGAAAAAAAAAAAAAGTAAACAGTTTGAAACTTACATACCTCAACTTTAAAATCTGTGACTGTGATAATATTCTTTTGACTTTAACAAGGACAGACAATGAACACCAAACATTTGCCACCTTGTCCTAAAAATAAATAAAAAACATTTCAGTGTATAATTTGGTACTCTGAGATTTATGCTGCTTGCAGAACACATATCTAACAAAGCTCACTGCAGTAAGGCACATAGCATTCAGTATTTTTAATAAACAACTCCACAGTTCTTCCTCGTTTGGTAGAAACAAGTTTAGAAGGTGGAGCTGTTACTCTTTAAAAACAACCTAGATTGTACTATTTGTCTCAAATAAAGCCTTGTACATAAAAGTTGTAATAAAATTACTTAATGAAAAACTACTGGTAACAAATACTCACTCTGACTCAAACATTCCTAATAAGGTAAAACAGCAAAGCCTTTCTTGGGGCCATTACAAGCCAAGGATGAAGAAAGTTTAGCTCACAATACCTCAAAGATACCACGTGCAAATGGAAATAATCTATGAAGAACTTGAAGCACCATGGATAAACTAGTCAGGAATGGCAACCAACTAGAAATAGCAGAAACAATAATAAAACAAATAAATACCTATATTGCTTTTACAACTGGTAAGGATAACAAGTACAGTTATTATTTTTGATTGAGACATTTTCTGATAAAATCAAGGCCTAAATTACATGTAACTTCTCTAACTTAGGCATGACCTCCCTCCTTACAATAAGATCACATCCATAAATTCTCTGATATGTCATGAACTGATAAAATACTTTAAACCAGAGGTTGGAAATGGCTAACCATTATTCAATACAAGTTGACTAAATTATGCTGTGAAGTAGATTTATTGCACTTAGCCAATGATAATAAAAACTAATGCCTAACACTGTCTGTATGGGTGATGTGTGGCTTACTGAGTGATGTAATCCTCCTATTGTTTTATTCGAATGGTTGTCATGTGGTGTGTGAGCCCGCAGTATGTTTGGCAGTACTAAAGTAGGAACGTTGTGTGGCAGCCATTTCATTATGGTTACAACAATTTATTCAACTTACAACCAAACTAGATTACAACAAGATGGCTGCCACACAACGTGCACTTAAAACACAGAAAACGCATGGATACGCTACTCAAACCAGCTCGGCTCGACTTGGATCCAAATTCGCCCACAGCTACGAAAGAATGGAGGCATTGGCATCGAACCTTAACGAATTTCATCGATGAATGTGGTGAAAGGGCCCCCGACAAACACAGAACCCTCGTGAATTATGTATCGCACAATGTTTACGAATACATCGAAGGGTGTGAGGACTACGACTCGGCCATTCGAATTTTGGAGCAACTGTTCGTTAAAACGCCCAACGAGGTATTTGCTCGACATCTACTCGCAACAAGGCGACAGAAACCTGGTGAGTCCCTTACAGAATTTCTTCAAGAACTTCACAAACTAAGCAAGGATTGTAACCTTAGAAATGTTACTGCTGAACAGTATCGTGAAGAATTGGTCCGGGATTCTTTCATTAATGGGCTCTTGTCGTCATTAATCCACCAACGACTGTTGGAAAACAGACAACTGGATCTCAAGACTGCTTTTGATCAAGCAATGTCTTTGGACTTGGCGCAAAAGAATTCTGAAGTGTATACTATGCCTGGGACTCCTACTACTGCAGCATTGCCAAAGCCCTCTATAGAACATACGTCTGGATTTCCTGCATCAACAGAGGCTCCTGGAGTCACTGCATCAAGACAGACTTCTGGAGCCCCTACATCAGTTGGAAATTCCTTAGCCGCTGCAGTAACACCAAATAAGTGCTTTTTCTGTGGTGACCTTTTCCACAACAGAAGAAATTGCCCAGCCCGGAACTGTTATTGTAATAAGTGTGGTAAGAAAGGTCACTATGCTAAAGTGTGCAAGTCAAAGGTAAATGCAGACCCAGCAGCCTCTATGTTTTCGCCAGCCCTTTGTACAATTACTGCTGCTTGCCCAGAAAGTCTGATACAAGCCTCTGCAAAAGTGTCTATCGGTGGTACTTGCCTGATCGCACTTATTGACTCTGGTAGTTCAGACAGCTACATAAGTGAGAATATGGCAAAGAAACTGTGTCTTAAGCTCCATCCATCAACGCAGAAAATATCTATGGCTCTTACTTCGCTCAAGACCAACGTCCTTGGCCACTGTTTTACTCCTGTTACCCTTGATCAACGTACCTACCCTTCTGTCCGTTTGGGTGTGCTTAAAGATCTTTGTAGCGACATTATCCTTGGCCAAGACTTCCAAAAAGAGCACAAAAGTGTTACCATTGAATTTGGCGGCTCGAAACCAGAGTTGGTTATCGCAAAGAGTACTTCAGCCTGTGCCCTCTCTACAGCTGCTGTTGAAAAGCCCTCACTGTTTGCAAACCTACTTCCTAATTGTAAGCCAATTGCCACTAAATCCAGACGTTTCAGCTCAGAAGACGAGAAGTTCATAAACCAAGAGATAACGAAACTCCTGGATGAAGGGATTATCGAGCCTAGCACATCACCATGGAGAGCACAAGTAGTTGTTTCAAAGGATCCCTTGAACCGGCATAAGAAACGACTCTGTATAGACTATTCGCAAACTATCAATTTGTACACAGAATTGGATGCCTACCCCCTTCCTCGGATTGATGACATGGTCAACAAACTTGCTAAGTATAAAGTCTTCTCAACATTTGATTTGAAGAGTGCCTATCATCAGGTGCCAATAAAAGGGTCTGACCGAAAGTACACTGGCTTTGAAGCTAATGGGAGACTTTATCAGTTCTGTCGAGTACCCTTTGGACTCACCAATGGTGTTGCTGTCTTCCAAAGGGCAATGGACAGATTTGTTCAGGAGGAGAAACTTGATGACACATTTCCATTTTTGGATAACATTACTGTTGCTGGACAGGATCAAGAGGAACATGACAAAAATGCTGAGAAGTTTCATGAAGCTATCAAACGCAGGAACTTAACTCTTAATGAAGGCAATTCCATTGAGTCCAAGCCTTTCATCAACGTACTTGGCTACTGTGTTGGCAATGGGGTAATTGCTCCCGATGAGGAAAGGCTTCGTCCTCTCCAGGAATTTCCACCACCAAAGAACATTCAATCCCTGCGGAGGGTGGTTGGCATGTTTGCTTACTATGCAAAATGGATACCAAACTTCCCAGACAAAATAAGGCCGCTGGTGGAAGCCACCAACTTCCCACTGGAGGAAACTGCCTTATCAGCATTTAACATGCTCAAGAAAGAACTTGAGAAAGCCACTCTCCAGTCGATAGATGAAAGTCTACCTTTCGTGGTTGAGTGTGATGCATCTGAAGTTGCTCTTTCTGCTACACTTAACCAAGGGGGTCGGCCTGTTGCGTTTATGTCCAGATCCCTCCATGGCAGTGAACTTCACTATCCTCCAGTCGAGAAGGAAGCCATGGCCATCATTGAAGCTGTCCGAAAGTGGCAACACTTCCTTGCCGGGCGTCACTTTACACTTAAGACAGATCAACGCTCTGTGGCCTATATGTTCGATAACAGAAGGCGAACAAAGATAAAAAACAACAAGATTCAAGACTGGCGACTTGAGTTAGCTTCTTTCAGCTATACAGTGGAGCATAGACCTGGGAAGGAAAATGTGGCTCCAGATTCATTTACTCGTGCTTTCCTTTCTTCTATGTCAACAACAAGTCTCAAGGAAATTCACTCAGCACTTTGCCATCCTGGGGTAACCCGGATGCTGCATTTTGTAAGGTCCAAGAACTTACCTTACTCTACTGACGATGTCAAGAAAATGTGTGCATCTTGTAGGATCTGTGCAGAACTGAAGCCCCAATTTTACCAGCCACCAACTGGAGCTCTTATCAAGGCCACACAGCCCATGGAACGGCTCAGCATTGACTTCAAAGGTCCCCTACCAACAGCAACTCGCAATGCATACCTTTTGACCGTGGTAGATGAATATTCACGCTTTCCATTTGCATTCCCATGCCCAGATATGAGCTCATCAACTGTTATCAAGTGCCTTGACCAGATATTTACCTTCTGTGGCATGCCCAGCTACATCCACTCTGACCGTGGCACTTCATTCCTCTCACAAGAACTTAAGCAATACCTATCTCAAAGAGGTATAGCTACGAGCAAGACAACTCCCTACCACCTGATTGGAAATGGCCAGGTCGAGCGGTACAATGGAATTATTTGGAAGTCTGTTAGACTTTCCCTTAAGTCTATGAATTTACCTGATTCCCGATGGGAACTGGCACTTCCAGATGCTCTTCACTCCATAAGGTCACTCCTTTCTACCTCTACGAATGCTACCCCACACGAACGGTTCTTCAACTTCCAACGACGCTCATCGTTTGGCACCTCACTGCCTTCATGGCTGCAAAATCCAGAACCAGTTCTACTGCGACGATTTGTTAGATTGAGCAAGAATGACCCGCTTGTTGACCAGGTACAGTTGATAGATGTTAATCCTACTTATGCACATATTAAGTACCAAGATAAAAGAGAATCAACAGTCTCGCTCCGGGACCTGGCCCCATGTCCATGCACTCCACCCATGGAGTCGCCAGATTCACTACGGGAAAGTGTACCAATTAGCCAAGTGGGTGAAGAGTCAACCCCAGCACCTGGTTCAATGCAGGAGCCTAACCTTACCCCAGCTCCTTCTGATTCACAGCAGGGACTTACCGTCGAAGCACCCGTACTTCGACGTTCGACTCGTCAAATCAAGCCTCCAGCCCGCTATGGGTGGTAGAACAGTTAAAGTTGACAGTGACTGAGTTTTGACTTTGCACAAACAGTTATAGCTAGTTTTAAGCCTTAGGGACGAAGAGTGATGTAATCCTCCTATTGTTTTATTCAAATGGTTGTCATGTGGTGTGTGAGCCCGCAGTATGTTTGGCAGTACTAAAGTAGGAACGTTGTGTGGCAGCCATTTCATTATGGTTACAACACTGAGTAAAAAGCCACTATAATCAAATCAAAGATACACAATTGGTAAAAGCAGGTAATTTATGTTTAACTTACCACAGAGCAAATGTTAAAACAACTACAATTCCGAGCTTGACAACATAAAATATTCTTGATATCCTGGGTAGAAAAATGAAAGTAAAAGTAAAAGTATGTTATTATGAATGTAAGTTATGTTATTATTACTGTGTCAGCACTAGCACCGCTCAGTCAACTGAATCCTTCAGAACAGACAACATGTTGCTCAAAATAGAATTACTGAGAAAGGCAAAATGCCCTGAAATATTTCTGATTTTACATCCAAAGTGAAGGCTATACACATAGCATACCCACAGCTATACTGCCGACTGACTTAAATGTAGTAGCTGATGGCCCACAATAATACAGGTGTCTGTCTTAGACAAAGGACAGTTATAATACAATAATGGTGAAACATCAAAAATACAACATCTCATGAGCAAACATTTATTTGGCAAGCATTTCCAACTCAGGGTGTTGATGTACAGTTGAAACAAACTAAAGGTACATCTAGCAACTGAGGAAACAACATCCCCTTAGCAGGACGTTCACCTGAAACTTACCATGATGATTTTAAGAATGCCTTTCCAAGCAAAAAGAAGAAAAATGGAAGAGCATGGTACAATTCCATCTGCTTGTAGTTTAAAGCGAGTGTGAAAGCAACAGAGCCCAATAGGTCATGATTGGTTACCACACCTATAACTCCCCACAATGCTAAGCCTAGACTTATAGCATTGTATCTAAATTGGACCATTAAGGAACTTTGTTTTCATATTCAGAATTTCCCTTGATATAAGTGTGTATCATGAATGCTTGGGCACGTGCACTAACAAGTTGTACTAAACTTTATTATGTTTATTTCATTTCACTGAATTTTACAGTCTTGGTTTTGTTTATTAATATCCCTACTGTAATTTACTTGTTGCAAAATAATTTTTGGAAACATTTATTTCTTCAAACTATGATTTACTTTCCCAAACATTAGAAAAAAAGCAATACTGATCAAAGGATACTGGAAATGTCCATGATCAATGATAATCAATCCAGGATAAACTAAGATAGTGACTGCAGTAAGGACCTGAATTTTCAAACAATTATAGTAATAAATGTAAGGCAAATAAATTATTAATCTTGCAAAATCTGACTTTAAGGATGGTTTCATGGTCGAATAATAGAAAAGGCAACAACTTCAAAACAAGAACTTTGACATTACCTTCTCCAGAGAGGACTTTCCTCCCAAGCAAAGAAAACAGAATACTAAGACTGCTGGGAAATACACCAGGATATCTGCCGTAAGAACTGAGTAGAGGACAAAAAAATAATAATGCTTCTCTGTACATTACCAGTATTCTTGTCATTAAAAGGGAATTCTGGAAATCCAATAGATATGATCTTCCAGATAAAAGTCAGTTGTCAACTCAGGGGCTTCTTCTAGTCATAGAAATTGTAAATTGCAAGTGACTTGCAACTAGCATACTTCTTGATACACTGACTCCACTATGTTGCAGCATGTTTTATAATGTTTTATTTCTTAAATATTTTTACCTGTATATCTCATGAACAACTTATGTTCATGGCTTTCATATCCTCTTGACTTGCTTAACTCAATCCAATCAGGGTTTACTTTGTTTGCTCTGGAAAAAGAGCTTCAGCTTCAGTGTAGCAATCAAAAACAACATTAAGTTGACATTCTAGTAACATTAATTGTCCTATAATTTTGTACAACCTATTTAAATGAGTATGTAATATTTTTTAGCACAAATTCAATGTAAAGTAATAAAACATATCAATCCAGAAATAAAAATTGTCTCCAAAACACATGCTTTCTTAAAGGTCTTTCAATTCCTGTTAAAGTCTTTTGCATACCTGTTTCACTCGGGTATTAAAAGAGTATATGACTGTTTCACTTGGTTGTCATAATAATAGCGGAGCTCCACAGCGGCTCGAAGAGCCGCAGAGCGGAGCCCCATAACTACCATGCGAGGATAGAAATTGAGAAAACCATGCGTTTGAGTTTTCATGGTCATCATGGCTAGCAGCATGGCTCGCGGGCGCGTGCGCCTAGCGACGACGACGATGTTGCCCCAACATGGCGGCCATAGTCATCCGGGATATTTAGAAGGTCTTAAACCGAAACGAAGCTTTGTTTTCGCGCGCTTTTCGCGGCTACACAACCTACAACCAGCAGTCTACAGCAGTTTACAATGTTTTGCTGAAGAAACGGATTATTCATAGCGGTTTTGGAGGAAAAATTTTCTTCCTACAAGTTTTCAAGCGTTTTTGGAGGGACATAAGCATAAAGCTGAGTTCTTTCTACAAGTTTTCAAGCATTTTTGGAGGGACTGTGTGATGAGCTCTGCTTTTAGGTTTGCCTAAATCTATTTAATATTATTAGTAGCAGTTTACACTTACATATATCCACAGAGCCAACTGTGGTAAGCTGTTAAGGGTGGATAATCCAAGCCCCAGTACATCAAGTCATTGTTGGTTGTATTCTCATACCTACAAAACAAAGAAAGATAATAAAAGAACCAAAGAAACATAGCTCAGTGGGTAGAGCACTGAACTGTTGTGCAGGAGGTCATTTATTTGGTTCAAACCTTGGCCGGACCATCACTTAGGGTCTTTAAAAAACTGAGAAGAAGGTGCTACCTTTACAATGACATCTGTAAATTGTTAGACTTTCTAGTCTTCTCAGAAAAGGATGATATAAACTGTAGGTCCTGTCTCACAACCCTTGTTCATGATAACATCCTGGGATGTTAAAGAACCCACACACTGTTTGCGAAGAGTAGGGATGTAGAACCCGGTGTTGTGGTTAGGCCCTTGTAGTTGCAGTTTATCTATGTTGAGTGTTTCTTACATGAGCCCCTGGCACTGGAGATTGGGCGACCACACCCCATTTTATCAACAAAAAATACATTGATTGATTGATTGATTAAGATTTAAAAATCTGATATTTATCAATGACTACCTGAGTTGGTGTAATCAGTGTAAGGCCTATTTAGATTGCAATCATGGCAGTCTTGTGTACATCTAACAAAAGAAACATGTTGTCATATGACCAACTGAAATTTACAGATTTTACTTTACCATTCATGGACCGGTAGGTTATATGTGATTTCCATCCAGTGCCTCTGGGCTTCATAATCTCCAAACATTGGAGGTTTTCCTTTCCCTGAAGATTACAAATCTCATTTAAATCCAATTTCTAAGTTGAATACTGGCACTGGGTAAATAAGGGGGGAGGGGGAGGGGAGAGTTTGTTGTGATAACCCAAGCTTGATATATATTAATTACCTATTCCTGCGGTGAGATGTCTTCTATGAGCAAGAGTTCTTGTACCAAGTGTACAATTTTTCTTCTTCTTGTTTGGTTTAGATAATTATGTTATATCTAGATGCTTTTAAATTCATCTTTGTGCAAGACTTCCTTTTGCTTCAAGTCTGCTTGCGGATGTTATTAAAGAAAACTCGCCACCTGTCCATCAAAAATCAAGTGGTAGACTCCTAAGGGAGCAACCACAGAATACAGGGCCACCTTGGTCCACCTCGTTTACAGGTGTCGGAGGCTTTTGTAGAACGAAGCAGATAACAATGGACACTATTGTTATTCAGTGGTATGTAAATAAGTGGCCCTGTATTCTGTATTACAGAATAGAAAACAGTATGTTAATTTAAAAAAAACTTAGAATGAATCAGTTTAGACATCGGGCATGCCTTAAAGTGGTGGTTTAGTGCGAGCCAAATCGCAGCCGAGCTTTCAAAATTATAATTCCATAAGTACCTGAATATGGACTCATTGAGACGCACCAGCGAGTCAGAATTGCTGCGAGGACGCACAGAACAACAGAATAGAATTTTTCAGCCATTTTACATGATTATTTGTCAATTAAATGAAACATCCTTCGTCCGCCATGTTGAAGGAAGGCTCGGTGTACAATGCATGCTGGGATGATTGGTTTCCACTTGGCCAATCAATGGTCCCCCTCACTCCCCTCTCAGGAATCGACGCTGTAACGGAAAAGCCCCGTGAGGGTATGCCATATATGGGCCATATAGGTACGTGCCGTTGTGAAAGGTATGGCTTTCATGCCGTTTAACTTAATCTTGGCTAGGGTATAAAAATCACAGAATTTGGGTCTACAATAGGGTATCATTTTCCAGGAAACTGATCGATTGGTTGACGATTTTAGCCTAGACTAAGGAAACCAGAAATTCCAACCCCCAAAAATAAAATCGCAGTTCAGTCTTATAGCAAAGAAAGCGTCGATAGGCAGAGATCTCATGTATATACCCACTATGAGTCCCATTGTACGTAATGACTTTCTTTTTCTTCTTTATTATTCTATCGCTCATATGGTACAAACTCAGTAAAGCCAAAGCCGGCGGCTTATACGGCCTGTGGTCAGAATGACAGAAATTATTTTATACAGAAATGAAGTGACTGTAGGTTAAACTACAAAACTAAAACAAGGTACAAAACTGAAATTAAATAAGTTTACATACATGCAGTCGTAATAGTCCTATAGCAGTCCATAACTGGTGACAAATAATCTAACAATAAACTAAGAGAATCCTGCGCTAGTTCAATTTAGGCTTAAAAAGTGAAGTTTTAGTTTCTTTTTGAAGTTAGTAGTGGTAAGGCTGTCACGGACATTCAAGGGGATATCGTTCCAAATAGTCGGGGATTGGGAACTAATCGCAAATTGATACCTGAGAGACCTTTTATGCAAGTTGAAACAAGAACGAGTTAGATAATCATGAAAATCACGATTAAAGTGGAGGAGGGAGGAAAGAGAGGCAGGTAAAAGGCGATTAAAGTGTGAGAATACAAAACAAGAAACATGGAATTTATAAAGTGAATGGAGAGGAAGAATATTAAGCTTTGAAAAAAGAGGCTTAGAACGAGTTTTTGGAGGAGAAAAGGTGATAATTCGAATGGCTTTCTTTTGGAGTAGATAGAGGGGTTCAAGGTAGGAGGCATATGTAGATGCCCAGATGAGGTTACAATAGTTGATATAAGGTAGAAAGAGGGAATTATATAAAGTTTTTAGAGTGACCAAAGGTAAATATCGTCTCGATTTAGACAAAATTCCTATAACCTTAGCGACTTTATCACAGATGGAAGTGATGTGCGGTTTCCATGAAAGGTTTTCGTGAATAATTATTCCAAGAAATTTATGTTCCTGTACCCGTGCTATAGGGGTGTTATTTATTAAGATGTTTAATTCTGAAGGATTGATCTGTTTACGTCGTGGATGAAAGATAATGAATTTGGATTTATCAGGATGAACCGTAAGCTTGTTTCCCTTTACAGTCAGAGATCTCATGTACATACCCACCACGAGTCCCCTGTACGTAATTGAATGGTGCATTGAATAATTTAACATGTGTTACCTGTTGTTACGTAGTTGGTAGTCTCCTTCGCAGCCGTTTTTTGGGATGTCACGCAACGCTTGGGGGGAGCGTTGCGTGACATCCCAAAAAACGGCTGCGAAGGAGACTACGTAGTTGGGGACTCGTGGTGGGTATATACATGAGATCGTTCCCCGGATGGCTATCATTAAAAACAATACTGCATATTATCAACTGTCAACAATCGGGATTCTGACGGAAATGGGTGTTAAATAGTTCATTGTTCTTCATAATGTGTACGTGTGTGCTTGGCACAGCTCAACATGTGACTGACGACTGACAGACGACGCCAGGACGTTGAATACGGGGTTGAATACTATACAGAAAACTCGTGACGTAACTTTTTTTGGGATGGACTGTGCTGGTGACCTCAGTGCGTTCTGGAAAATCGCAACTCTCAATAACCTCTTTCTAATAAACAGTCAAATCCATAATTATAATACTAGGAATGCCCATTTATTTCGTTTGCCACTATGCAGAACGAACACCAGACAGTTCTCAATTTACTTCCAAGGTCCAAAGTTTTATAATTCGCTAAATTCTGCTATAACTGCTTCGTCCTCCTCTGCTTCTTTTAAAAGAAAGCTTAAAGAATTCCTTCTCAGTACGTATTAGCTTCAGTATGGGTCCAGTATGGCACTAAGTAGATTATTAGATTAATTAATTTAGCATGTGTGTGTGTGTGTGTGTGTGTATGTGTGTGTGTGAGTTCGCGGTCAAAGTTAGCCATCATAAGCCCATATTGTAATTATATTATCAAGACTAGTTTATCCTAAGTTGAGGAGACCTGACTCATTATAAGCCTCGTGGTTTCTTTCAGGTCTCCTCGCCATTTCCTTTTTTTCTAATTTCATTATTCCAACCTTAAATTGTAAAAATTTTGTATTTATATGGCAAATAAAATGAATGAATGAATGAACTCTATGTTAGGGAGGGATGTTGAGAGTTAAGTCTAGGATAGGGTAGCAAAATTCAGCTGAACTGTAGGTCCAGGTCGTATAGGCTAAGGGTTCCAGGGTCCCAGCAGCACACCCCACCCAAAAATTCCTAAAGTACCCCTCCCCTCTCGGGCGGAAAAGCCAGCGATCGGCCAAAGAAACTGTATCTATTAATGATCATAAAAACTTTCCGAAGGTAAGAACTCCTTCATATATCTTTTTAAGGTGAAAATATTCCGGTTTTTAGCCTAATTTATTATTGCAATATTGGTAACTTAAAATTGTAAGAATATTTGATTTCTCGTGTTACTGACTAATGCCACTGCTAATGCTAATTTTATGTCAAACGAGGAATGTTCTTGAAACTGTTCATTCACCTGTAAAAGCAACTTTATGTGCATTTGTCTCTCACTTGTTCTGAGTAACTCTTCTGGCTCTAACAAGTTCAAACAGCACGACAAATCGGTGCGGTAGCTTAGCTCGTCCCCCTTGCTTCAAGACATATTCACATCTTGGCCCTTCCCTACTATGCTATTTTTTTGGCATTATTTGGCTAAACGAGCATTTTTTTCACACTTTTTCTGCAAAAAGGATTGCTAGTATTATTTATCATTTTGCATAACTTTGATCTAGATTTCATCACTCAAAAGATTTAAAATGCTTAAATTTGGTGTTGTGGTCAACCACAAAGTTAAATTGTAGTTAATTAATCAATAGAAGAATTGATATAAAGCGTCTTTGAACAATATCCTTATGAAAAAGTGCGCTATACAAACTCATTATTGATCATTATCATTATTATCATTTTTGTCACTACTTCTGAGAGGAAAACATTAAGAACATATTAGTTCCATTTCCTTGGCGACAGGATCAAGTCCTAATAAATCTAAAAGTTCTTTGCATTGTTCCTCAATTATCCGTACGCGCTTCAACGGTGACTCACTGCGCCACTTGACATAATTTTTACTAGAATCTCTAACGTGTGAATACGGGTTACTGACAGCTTGTTGAAGCTGATCTTCGTTTGGATTTGTGCTCTCGATGATCCAATCAATCAAGCTATCGGGCATTTTAAAACCTGCAAAGTTATATAGCTTCTGTGCCGTGAGAACAGGCATTGTAGTTATTTCTCTGTATGTGACCTCCATGTAATGATTTTTTACCCATTGGGATTTAATATTTCGTCCAAACTTCACGTTTGCTGTAATCTTAGCGCACGTGTCCGCAGCATACCTTGGAAACCCCGTAAAGGTGTAATCTGAAACCCAACCGTACTTTATTCTGGAGTTTATGCTTCCTCTTGGATCACGAACTATTTGAATAACTCTAACATCAGTGTTTGGATTTTCATTGAGTATGCGCGGTAGAAACAATGAGATACGTTCTCCTGGTACACGAACCTGACCCACCTTGACCACACTGTGCTTGAACTTGGTGCGGCAAACCTCCTCTGCAAAATGAGGCGTGCTTTGAAGGTTAGGCCAGAATGTTTTTCCAGTTTTTGATACTTTAGCGAAGGCGGATGTTCTAAACACATTCTTAGGAAAAACTCTTGTGTGGACCCATGATCTTACTGCGTATTCAAGAAACCTTTTCCCTGCTTGTGAATCTGCAAGTTTGCAGGAAAGTAGAGCATTTACCAAATCAACTGTTCGATTAACTAGGATATTATAATCATTCATCTTCACCTCTTCGGCCCACTCCTTTGTCACCCAAAGTGGTTCGTAGATAGTAAACATCTGAGGGTCTTCAGCAAACATTTTGGTTACAAACGTTGTTCCCGAGCGATCGTCACCGAAAATCAAAAGACTCCTTCGTTTTTCGGTTGGAGCATTCGGGAACTGTTTGAAAACTTGTTGATAATGCGGATGGCCCATTGTGTGGGGAATCGAAACCCTTCTTTTGTTAGCATAAGCATCTTTAGTATAAGGATTTTGGTTTTCAGGCTTGGCCAAATATGATGTTTTCCAGTCTTGAAGACTGTCACGGTTTGACCTTGACGTAGTTGTAACAGTATAACTTTGATTTTTCATCGATGATAGTTCCTCAGATTTCGTTGGTATTTGCACTTTTGATAGGATAGCAGACGAATTTTTTAAAAGTAAAAATTGATGCTGTTTACGAAAACCTTTTGCAAGTCTTGCAGAGTTTTGATCTGGCAAAATCGAAGAATTCGTGATTCGCTCCTGTTTAGCTTTCGGCTGGGGATACAAATTACCCAAGAGACTCCTCCCTTGGGAAATTTCGGGCTGTGAAGAATTAAGGCGATCATCGGATAGTCTTTGAGAATCAGTCTTTATTAGTCCAAGTTTTGCTTGTGAGTCGGGTTGTAATTTGCTTGTAAGTCTTCCATCCTTTTTTGCAGTTATAATTTGTTTCCCAAACTTTAATTGGTGGCGATGATATGGCTGTTGAGCATCTGACATTTTGATCCGTTGAGAATCCGAGAGCCATGTTACCTTCGAGCGAGTTCGTCGTTTTCTCGGGTTTGGTTGTTTGACCTCGGATACAGATCGAATTTGTTTGGAAAATCTTTCTTCAAGTTCGTAAGTGTGTTCAGCAATATTGTCACCAGTTTCGCTGGGGGGCGCAGTGACAAGATTCTGCTTATCGGAAAACGACATGAACAAATTAGTGCGATTCGAATCATCCTGATTGTCCTCGTTATTTTGATCGTATATAACATCTCTGGGAAAGATATGATTATTAAATGATAACGGATCGTAGCTGTTTGATTGAGTTCCCAGATTCTCCATACTGTGCACCACGAAAAACATTAATACACCTGTTAACATTGTTACAATTACAGTGAAGCCAATCAGAGAGAGGAATGTGTTCATGAGGCGATATCTCTTTCGTGTGCTTCTACCAGCTTTCACCATCGGCGTTCTCACAATATAGGACGTAGACGAGACACACTGTGTGGAAAAAGAAGACAGTACGCTCTGGATAAGTTTTCTGCGGAACCACGGCATATTTTATATAGGTGTTAGTTACTGTAAGGCGCATTGAGCTTTGGAAATGCGCCTTATAAGTATCTTTACTATTATCATTATAATCAGCATCAGCATTATCATCATCATCATTATTATTATTATTATTATTAAGATCGTCCTTTAATGGGAGTACAGCCATTTCCTTTGTTTCAGCACCTAAGTTCATCAGACCATCTCAGTACTACGACTGTATGCAGTAGTGCTAATCGCAGAGAAGCAATTATCATAAGGAGTTTCATACACCTCCTTATGCGTTAGTTTGGAGAATTGGATTGATGTTAGATCAATTTAAATTATAACATAGCTTTGGGAAAGCGCGCGCTATAATTGGCTGATATGCGCGATCCACTTACCCATGGATTGCATTCTGACGTCAGATTGCGAAGTTGTAAAGTCTTATTGTAACAGAAATGGTTAACACAGCGGCTGCGCCTTGAGCATCTCTTACGCTTCTTTCGTGCCCAGCAACCTACCGCATGCGTCCATAACTTGATGGTTGCCCGCTGCACATTTTATACCATCTCAGCTTCATTTCACTCTCAACTGGACAATTTCTCAATTCTCATGTTGCGTTTACCTTGGGCCCTTAGGCTTGGTCCATAAACCCGCGAAAAATGAAATTGACAATTATTCTCATGCCACGGACCCAACAATAGTTCAATAGTGACCATTTTGAACAGTACAATGACTATTACATCGAGTCGTTCTTATGATATTTTGCAAATTGAACATGGCAATTTTGCAATTTAACGTTCCTCAAAAAGTTAACATTTTTCATCGTTGATCTAGATACTCATTTTTAAGATTTTTAATGTATAATAAGGATTCTTGGTTTTTTCATCGAACTGGCTTCCAGAGAATGCGATATCCAAAAAAAAAACAGCTGTTTCTACAGACTCCCTTGCTTCGATGCGAGTTCATCGGGACAAAGAAATATCTGTTACACCATTTATTTTGGTACACTCAGCTAGGGTACAGATTAAATCAAATACATTTTGGCGTCACATACCCTGCTCTACGTAAAATTTATCTGCCCATCTGTTCGTTTGCTTGACACCACTGTAGATCAAGGTAACCTATATGCAGTAAGCCCTCAGTTGAGCGCTTTTTATTAGGATGTTAAAGGCTTAGCTTTTCACCACCTAGCTGCACAAAATAAAATTAAACGAGAACATGGCTACTAATATCACAAAAACTCAGCGCTGTGAATTGTTTATTTTGCGGGCATTAAAATGAAAAGAAACTAAAGAAAAACGGCCCTGCCCAACACTATGATAGTCCATCAAAAAGGTGACTCACCAGTGAAAGGTATTCTTACTGAGCAATAAAGAGGCAAGCACTTCTTCGTTTAAACTGCAAATTACAATGCGTTATATTCCACTATTCCATCCGAAGCGATCACCCTTCGATGAGGAAAATTCTCTCTAGCACTTACGTTACCTTGGTATCCGACGCAGGTGTTCTGACAGGAGAATCCCACAGTAAGTAATTATAAAGTGGGTATCTTAAGCAAACATCAACATGATGCCGAGGCCGGCATTAGTGTTGGTACAAAAAAATGGTTTCTCTCTGTTCCCTTCTCGACAGACTGGCTACATTTCGTTTCCCGGCATTTTTTTAAAAACTGTATAACTTTTTGAATTGTTGCAATCTTGCTGTCGTAAACACACATCCTCAAGAAAATCTTTGTTTCAGTTTGCAAAGGGGCTGGAAAATGAACCTATCAGACTAGATATTGCACGTGCTGTTTCCTTGTGTAGTGCAAAAACGCGCTGGGAAATGAAAAATTTGAAAGTCTTCAAGAAGTGCCGCCCGGTTAGTTCAGTTGGTAGAGCGCCGGTCTGTCGAGCGGGAGGTCGTGAGTTCAATACCTCGGCCGGACCAACACTCAAGGTCTTAAAATGACTGAAGAGAATGTGCTGCCTCAAGAGTACCTAGCGGAGTCGCTCCTCCAAATACCCGCTCCGCAGACCGTACTGAGCTGGCTGGGAAATTTCCGTTTGAGCCAGAACCTTGCTAGCTTTTTTCTGAAATACCGATAAACTTGCTCGCATAGGCCCGCATATTGAATAAAAACCTGCTGGGAAAAGAATGGCATGCTTTATTTCTAGCTGACCTGCAGCCTTTTGCAGTGCTCTCTAGCTAGAGATCTCTAATCATGTAATTTAGGAGTCATGTCACACACCAATATGACAAATCCAGGCTACTGATAACAAAAACTCAAATTAGATGTTGGCAAAAAGCAACTTCTAAATAAATTTCCTGGCTGGCAGATCTGAAAAGTCAAAATAAGCCGCTGGCAAAACAACGCAATAAAAATCCTGGCTGGAAGTTTTTCCTTGGAATTGAAAGCTTGCTGGCAACAACTGAGTAAATAGGCCTTTGCTTGCTGGCTAAAATAATTTAATAACCGTTGCTTGCTGGCAGTGAGGAGCGGCTCTTTTTTTCCCACGCTAGTTAATTATTACCCAAAAACGACTCCGCAGATTGCAAAACATCGTAACATGCAATAAAACACCATTCTAGAAAAAACATTCGTTGAGCACTTCTGCTGCCTTTGTTATGACATCTTCAAGTGGTTAGACATTCTAGTCTTCTCGGATAAGGACTAAAAACCGTAGGCCCCATCTCAAAGCACTATTCTTGTGGGACGTTAAAGATCCCATAACACTGTGCGGAAAGAGTAGGGGACGTAGACCCCGGTGTTGTGGTCGTCCTTTGAATAATAAGTTGATTTAATCTCGGCCACAAGTTTATTACGTGCTACATTGTATAAAGAAACTCATTATCATTATTATTATTCTTGATCATTAGCCAATGAATTAGTCATTAAACTGCTACTTTTAGCGACTTTCACTTAAGTTTAAAATCCACCGCATAAAGTGCTTTCGGTGTACAAGCTGATTACATAAAAATCGTCTGCTCTGTAGCGAGCTACTGAATGATTGTGTGACGCTTGTGTTACGATATGAACACTAACTTATCTGTAAACAGATAGTTTCTCAGGTTACGCAGTTGTAATTCTGGATAAAGATAATTCTGGATAAAGATAATCTAAGCGTGGGAAGATTAGATCCTGTGTAATCAGTTTGGATCGGAATTGTGACGGTTCTCATGCGTCTGTGTTTGTCGAGATCTTAATTAAAGCTATTCACGTCAAAAGTGGCACCTCGGATGGGACTCTGTTAAACCATAGTTAGTAGAGGGGACTGGTTATGAAACCCGGCAAACTTCAAAGAGACATCTCTTTGTTATGGGGCGCTTACCATTTGCACGGAAAAACCGGAAATTCCGGTAAAAGTTCAAATGGAACGGTTTATTCCAGTGGAACGTTTTCGGAAAAAAAGTAATACCTTCCAAGGTATTACCTTTTTCTCGGTTGTACCGGAATATCCGGAAATTTCTGTACCATTTGAAAATACCAGTGCCAGGTTGCTCACGTTAATATTTTCGAGATGACAGCATGGCGGATATCGCGAATGATCATGATCAAGTGTTACAAGTTTATCGATGCGAAAACTACTTCTTCTCCTCGCCAAATCTCTTCCAGTTCCTCCAACACACCAATTGCACCCCAGGTGTGAAAGCTTTAAGTTTTCGTTGTTGATACTGTTATGTTTTTCTTTTGTTCTAACGGTTCGTGCTTTTGAGTTAAGTAGTGCAGGAAAACATTGATATTAGGTCCCAGCTTACTGGCATCCGAGACTTCGGATCAAATGGTACAGATCAATCCGTTCCGTTTCCCGTTGACGAGAAAAAGGACAGTACCATTTGTCGCAAAAACATCATCGAAAATTCCATTCAAATGGTAAGCGCTCATGGTTTTCGCTCGGTCACGTGACTGAGAGTGCACATTTGCAAATCGAGACAAGCGAGTTGTACCTCGAGTGAGCAATATTTTGGCAGATTACTCAATTTAGCGTTGGTGTATTTAAGTTTTCGGTTGTTTGATTAGTAGAAAGCAATATCTGGACGCAACTGTGCTGTGTTTGGACGCGGCTCTGACTAAAAAGAAACCCAGATTTGGCGTCTAACCGAAGTTGAATATGCCGAAGAGGAGCCATGAAACATGCAAGCCAGTACCAAGACCAGAGCGTCCCGTCGTTTAAGACGTTGTAAAATCTTCGAACAAGAGCAACTACTACCAGAATTCTGTCAAAGAGTGAACAATTCTAAATCCTTGGAAAGATGGAGTTTAAAACAACTCTCTGATCGTGTCATTCTCAAGAGAGTAGTGCAGCCATATCTCCTTCCAGAGTTCGAGACAGTTGTAGACGACAGCCGAGGTTTTACTGTGTTTGGGACCTATTTGATGAGGTTCATGCAATATATTTGAAGTATCCACGTCTGTCTAAACAGAGTTTTATCATTTTGGGCATTTCTTTGTCAAATCAGTGAGATGTTGTAGTTTCTTAGTTAATCCACAGCTTATTACATGTATGCTCGGGTTTTTGTTGTACAAAAGGTAAAGTCAAGACAAGATGATCTATTAAACTCAGCTCAGTTTCACATCAAATATAGGTTAAATTTACATAGGCAACTAAACAGAGTAAAGCCAAGGAATAAAAGAAGAAAATGTAACAACAAATAGGGAGCGAGTTGGGATAATCCAAATAGCAAAGGCTAATCTAGTGGAACACCCCTACAATAAAATACAGTTACAGACAGAATTAAAAATATATGTTTTATAAAAAGTATTTCTTCATACGCTAAGATAGATAATTAAATTGAATAACAATCAAGCATAGAGTTCTTAAGGGTTTTACAAAATATTCTGAGAGAATTTAAATTAGTTATACTTGTAGGCAAGGAATTCCAAAGACGAGGACCAGTGAATTTTAGGGAGTGTAAGCCATATTGGGTGGTATTAACTAAGGCTACATAAAGATTTCTATTACATGATTGCCTTGTTGAATAGGAATAAAATGGAAGATGTAAATTTGAAATATTTACTGAAACAGAGGGGCATGACCACTGATAAACAAACGAGAGAATCTGTGATTCAATAATATCATCAAGCTTAAGTAGATTGAGAGATTTGAACCGAGGCTCAGAATGGGATTTTGGTTCAGAGAAAGATACTATTCTGATTGCTTCTTTTTTGGATAATAAATAATTGTTTCAGAAATGATGGAAAGGTTAAACCCCAGACACGGACACCATAAGTGAGGAAAGGATAGATAAGGGAGTAACAAAGCATGACAAGAATATGTTTGTTAACAAAATGTCTCACTTTTGACAGGATACCTACTGTTTTAGATAGTTTCAAACAAAGCTCATTAATATGACTTTTAAAAGTCACAATGTACCTTGAATCAAAACTCATCCTAGTTTTTTATTCCAGCCAGTGTTACTGGACATGTGTGGAAACTTTTTTCAATTTGCAGTTCCTAGGCAAAAATCATATCTTGTTTTTTGTTTTCTATCTTTGTTGTCAATACCCCTTCAAAATTATCAAAACAATCTCTGAGCCAACTGGACTTTTGTTTCATAATCTTCAGTAAGAATCAAGAAAAACTTTAATTTGTTCAATGTGTGTTAAAATTTATATTGTTTCTGCAGAAAGTGTACAAAAACCATTATGAAACAATTTATTGGATTGGGTTTTGCAAAATCTGTGAGAGTTATCATCATTGTTTGGCTTATGCTGACAACACCTGCTCTGACTAATAGGACTATAACATTAATTCACAGAATTGAAAAGTAACCAAAAGATCAGTGAAGTCTGTCTATAAATGTGCTTGTCACAACACTGTTTGATTTCCATGCGTAACCCTTTGGCTTTCAAGCACCAATTTTTTACCCTGTATTTCAAGCTCGCTATTTCATGCAAAATATCTGTGAAGACACATGCATCTGGTACCAGCTCTGGATCAGAAACCATCAAATGAAAATTTGATAGCACTTCACAGTCAGTAATTGATTTATGAATGATATCCTCAATATAATATTTTGTACATTGGCTTTGGAGGTGAACGGCCTGAAATAAGTTTCTGTATTGCTAACAATGTGTTCTGCTGGCTTATTTATGTGCCACAGACCTCTGCGACTGAGACTTGCAACCAGCTCTTCTCCATTTTCCTACATTTCAAAACAGCCATTGCCTCCTTGTTCTCAAGTGAGTTGATTCTGCCACGCTCTTTGTAGATATTGTGCAGCACATGTCCTCCTAGATAAGGCAGACCAGTTTTCTCTCTCTCTGAAAGCATGGATTATGAAAGTGGGCTGTTGACTTAAGGAAGCCTAATGTGCTTGCAGTGTGCTAGCATACAACCTGCTACCTTGCTTGCTAGTAATGTTGCAGTATTTTGAGACAGTCCTTTATAAAAGTTTGAATAGTTTAACATAGTATTTGCCATAAAACGTTTCAGCAACTCCATCCTTGCAATATCTATCAAACATGGACTATATGAGAGAAAATTTTACAGTCTCTTCATCAGGTTTTCTAAATAAATATAAGTCGAATTCATTCCTTAACCTTTCAGAAAAAACTTTGGATCTTTTCACAGTAAGTAAGGTAGAGTTGACAATTTCTTAAATAATGCTTGGTGTTGGTGACTGGCGTTGGGATGTTGTTGTGCATGGCAGCCATATGTCTGCAGAACCCTTCTCCTCTGGTCTTATATTTTTTGCCACGTGAACGGCAAAATATTTCTAGCGATTGCACCTGCAAACTGGGTAAAAGTAAGTTAAAACAATTGGGCTAAATAGAATCAATATCGTAAAATTGAAACATGTCCAGACATCGTCAAAATTAAGTTTGAATATTGTATAGAAACGATCAAGACAGCTTCTGATTCAAAACTCCCTAAAGCGGGATTCCACGGTTAACATGCTGAAAGGCTTGCGAGAAATACGCTTGACTAAAGTGCAAACTTTTATGTTTAGTTAATATAGAGTTCGATAATTCTGCACCGCAGTTGTTGGAGAGACACTTCGACCTTGGGTCGATAAATCATGTGGTTTTCATACACGACGAATCGATTCACAAAGTTTACACTCACGTCTTTATCTGAGACGGTAAAGTTCTCCTCCATTTCTTCTTCTTGTTCTATAATATCCAAAGAGCATCAAAATTATCGCCAAGCAAGTATCAAATCGTCTAAGTTGTCCGCCATATTTGTTGTTGAGTGTGCACTCTCGTGATCACGTGACCGACAAGTTCAACATCGAGAACGGGCCTACTGTTGATCTCTCTGAAGTTTGCCGGGTTTCATAACCAGTCCCCTCTACTAACTATGGTTAAACCTTTACAGCGAGACAATTACAAATTTTGCAGTTAACGTTATCTACAGAGATTTAATAAAATTTCGCTAAAAAGTTTATCAGTGTACTTCTATTATATACAAAGGGAAAATTTCGCATTTAGTGAGTTTTCATTAACGGCGAAGTAGGAATCCCCATTATAATATAGAAGGAAATATTTCGCAGTTGGTGATTTTTCATTAACGGCGAAGTAAGAATCCCCAAGAGAGAATTCCTCTACCAACTATGTTGACACAGAGACACCTCTCGACCGAGTGTTCGGAGCTCAAAACCTCTACGTTCTAATGGCAGTTAACCTGTATATTATAGCTAAACGTCCTTCTAACAAAAAAGTGCGGCTCGGCCGTAGAGGATACATCTTATTAAACATAGTATTGAGAAGATGAGTACCCAGAAATGAACGTTGTATTTTGTCCATTTTACCATCTCGGAAAAAAGAAACAAGGAGTATAACTTGTAATGAACTTTTACCAGAACATTAAAAAATATACCTCATAGACCGGTTTACCTTTCTTATGGTTAGGTTGTCATGGTGATTGGTACTTCGCCATTAATAAAAATTCACTAACTGCCAAATATTCCCTTCTATATTATAATTGAGATTCCTACTTCGCCGTTAATGAAATTTCACTAACTGCGAAATATTCCCTTCCATATTATAATGGAGACTTCCAACTTCGCCGTTAATGAAATTTCACTAACTGGGAAATATTCCCTTCTATATTATAATGGGGATACCTATTTCACCGTTAATGAAATTTCACTAACTGCGAAATATTCCCTTCTATATTATAATTGAGATTCCTACTTCGCCGTTAATGAAAATTCACTAACTACGAAATATTCCCTTCTATATTATAATGGGGATTCTTACTTCGCCGTTAATGAAAATTCACTAACTGCGAAATATTCCCCTCTATATTATAAGTGAGATTCCTACTTCGCCGTTAATGAAATTTCACTAACTGCGAAATATTCCCTTCTATATTATAATGAGGATTCTTACTTCGCCGTTAATGAATCAAAGTAGGACTATGGTGAACTCGTGGATATGTTTACAAAACAGAGAAAAAAGAAATAATTTAAAAATTAACGAGGTGTTTTTTCAGAGTTGTGATTGAATGAACTTGAAGATAATTTTAATAATCTATAATCACAACATAAAAGTGACCAGGGAGCTGAGTAGCTTTTTGAAATAAACATACAGTGAGTACATGACGCCAATCATTTGACTACACTAGGTATCAGTTATAACGCAGGTGGCAAGCATACAGTTGTAAAAAAATTTGATAACTTAACACAAGGGTACAGGATTAAATGGCACCGAAACCAAATGTAGTTCTGGTATCCTGCTGCTCACTGTCTGTGAGTTCGAAGTTTCTAACACATGTAACAGGGTCCTTCTGAATAAGGTCTGAATTTTGTTGCCATGACATTGTCAATTTTATCATCATTATAGTTTTTGTTGTCTACAAGTCTATTCAATGTATTCAACAGAAATATCCACTTTGATTCTGCAGCTGATAATGAACAAAACCATGTAGGACAGCCCAGCTGACGATTCATACCAAACAAGTCTTTTTTGCATTTTTGCAAAGTATGTTAGTGATGATCTTAAAATCCTTAAGACTCTCAATCCTTTATCAAGTTGAATTAGTTTATTTACATTACCATCTCATTTTAGGTTATCAGTGGTATATATATTCAGGGTTGCACTTAAAAAAAATCACACTTTCCATCATTAATACAGCAATACATCTTTGTTTTTATCCTTATAACTTCTTGTTTTTACAATGTAAATATGATGAGTCACACAACAGTAAGCAAAACAGGTAAGCCTATTTTTCCAACATGTCTACTCCAACACAATCTAGTTCACTTCAAGGTAAATTCGGAAATCAATACACAGAAAACTTTTCATTGTAACGGCTTGTGGTGTATTGTATATAATATAACGCTTAATACATTTTCTACATGACTTACTCTTTTCGAACCCTTTAATGACTTTCTTATATTGTAATCTTCATGGTTCTCCGCCATGGCATGCGCCTCCATATTAAATGGTAAGCGTTGACATACTTCTTGACCGTCTCAATACTTCTCCAACTCCATTCCTGTTCGTACTAACACTTAAATCAGTAGAAACGTCCTCCATGCGATGTTTCTTATCCAGGTTGGCCACAGAAGTTCTTCGGTTTCACATCATGGATTCGTCAATTTATTCTGTTTTCAGTAGTAGTTTCGTTCAATAACGAGTACTCATTTCGCTCATATAAGTTCTCATTCAAGTGCTAATTTCGCTCTATGAGTTCTCATCAAAGCTTACTACATTAGCAAGAGATTTTCTCATCTTCAGATCACTTTCGAGCCAACTGAAATTCATATACTGCTTGTAATCTTGGGGGCGGTCGATGGCGGTCGATGTCGGAAAAGCGAATAGTTATCATCTGTTCACGTTTAGCGCCTGGCCGAGTAAAAGGCTCATGAAATTCAGTCTCCAAGTTGGTTATTGTCCTAACTGGAAACATTTAAACTCCTTTTGATTTTAGTAAGACCGCTAATGAGGTCCTGTTAGTGAGGTTCTTTATGTCGCGCGTCTGAGTTTCAAACCTTTTCACGTCGCAATTTCGGAAGGTCGAAGGTCGCTGTCGTAATTTCCCGTGAGCGGCACGTCGTTCGTCGCCATTTCAGGTCCTTTATGTCGCCGTTTCAAGGCCATGTCGCTTTTCGAAATTTACCCCTAACAGGGCCTCGCTAATCGTCCTCTTAAGCTACAAAATCATTACAAACTCTGGCAACGGTACGATACACTTTCAGCGTGAACTTTCATCAACAGACTTCCGTGACTTCGGTCACGACAATTGTCGTCTTCATATCGGTGCCCCCGAGTTCTATCCGACTAATTACGAAGATGTCTACACTGGAGTGAGTGAGTGAGTGAGTGAGTGAGTGAAAATTTGCATATCGGAGTCCCCACAAAAACTCGCAAATACGCTTCGCGTATCCACGAGTTAAAAATCACCAACTGCGAAATATTCCCTTCTATATTATAATGGGGATTCTTACTTCGCCGTTAATGAAATATCACTAACTGCGAAATATTCCCTTCTATTCAATAATTGGGACTCCTACTTCGCCGTTAATGAAAATTCACTAACTGCGAATGAAAAATCACTAACTGTGAAATATTCCCTTCTATTCAATAATAGGGACTCCAGTACTTCGCCGTTAATGAAAATTCACTAACTGCGAAATATTCCCTTCCATTTTATAATTTAGATTCCTACTTCGCCGTTAACGAAAATTCACTAACTGCGAAATATTCCCTTTATATATTATATCGAGTGACTTTATTGCGACATTTTTTTCCTCTCTATAGAGTAGAATAATTGCAAAATTTGCATTTGTCAAAGTACCGCACAAAATGTTACTGCGAAAGGGCATCTACCATGGCACTGGAAAGGCAACGAAACATCTTCGAGAGAAAACTCGAAGAAGTTCACAAGCTACCGGTGGAAATTCAAGAGGCTAAACTAGGACGTGGCGAGGAGATTGAAGATATAAAGCTTGGAGCGGAGATATTGAGGAGCGACTAGTGAAATTTGAGAAATCAGTAAGCAACGTGGAAAATATTACAAAGCATATCACATGATATCAAGCGCAAAGAGATGGAAGAGGAAAAGCAAGCAGAACTAAGCTTCACCGCTCATATGAAGGAAAAGCAATTCCAAAAAGAATTGAAATTTGAAGAGGAAAAGTACCAGATGAGGTTAGAATTGGGAAAGAAACTAGAAGAAAATCTGAAAGGACCTCTCACACCTAAAGCGACCAACACGAAACTGCAGAAGCTGGTGATACTGAACTAAATTTAATGGCACTCACGTCGACTGGTTAAGATTTTGGAACCAATTTGAGGCAGAAATAGACTCTGCACAAATACCGGCAGTAACCAAGTTTTCATACCTCAAGGAATTGCTGGAGAAGAACGTTCGGGTTAAGCACTGAAGCAAGATGAGAGAAGTATTGAAAGGTCTTCCTTTGGATCCCAGCCGGCGCTGAAGAAAACAAGCCTAGCGATTGTGGCAAAGTTGCAACTCTGAACGAACGAAAACGAGTACTTACTGAAAACAGCTATGTTTCAACTGTACTGGCACCAAGCATAAAGCTGTCGAATGTCGCAGTCACGGGGGATGCATGTTCTGCAAACGAAGACATCACTCATCATTTATGATCGGGCTGGATCAACAGAGCAGATGCTTGTGGCAACGGGTGACACGTCGGTTACTTACCCGGTGCTAGTTGTCAGTGTTGAAGGAATTAAATGCCGAGCGCTGCTAGATACCGGAGCAGGTAGTTCGTATACTTCCTCTGCTCTTCTCGAACGCCTTCAGAAGCGTCCTGTCCGCAGAGAGCGACGACAAATTGAGATGATGATGCAATCAGCTAATCAGGTGATTGAGCTCTACAAACTGAAGATCGGCAATATAGATGGAAGCTTCTACCTCAAGACGGAAGTAACCAAAGTAAATAGAAGCCGTCTATCTCTCTCAAAAATCCCAAGTATAAGGAGAAAATTGCAAGATTTCCTCATCTTCAGGTGTAAAAATGAATGACACAGATGATTATAAGAAGAGCTCCCAATACATCTTATCCTTGGGGCCAGCGAGTACGCGAGGTTGAAAGTTAACAGCATGCCGAGAATCGGAAATCCAGGGGAGCCGGTAGCAGAGCTCACACGATTTGGGTGGATGATGATGTCCCCTGGGAAAGAAGTGGATCTCACCAACACGTTCCTGACTCAGACTTCATCTTGTGATTACGAAAACCTCTGCAAGCTTGATGTGCTAGGTCTTGAAGACTCGAAAGTGGGAGATCAGGACGTTGTTTATCAAGAGTTCAAAGAGCGGTTAAAGAGAAGTCCCGAAGGATGGCACGAGGTTAGTCTGCCCTGCAAAACCAATCATCCTCCTTTGCTTAGCAATGCAACAGGAAGTTTGAAGAGATTGAATGCACTAGAAACTAGAAAAACAACCAGGGATGCTTGAGCGGTACGACAATGTGATTCAAGATCAGCTAAATCAGGGTATCCTGGAGCGGGTGAAAGACGAAGCTAAAGAGAGAGAATTCTACATACCGCACAAACCAGTTGTACGGGCTGAAGCCAAAAGCACAAAACTACGTATTGTTTATGATGTATCTGCCAGAGCGAGCGAAAAGGCCCCATCCTTAAATGAATGCCTCGAAGTCGGACCACCAACTCAAAATCTCCTTTGGAGTTTTATGGTGAGAAATAAGTTCCACCCCGTAGCCATTGCGGGCGATCTAAAGCAAGCTTTTCTCTAGGTACGAATCTGGGAATCAGACAGAGATGCGCTGACGTTCCATTGGTATAAGAACCTGGAGACCAGAAAAATCGAGGCGTTGCGACTCACAAGGGCACTCTTTGGCTTAGCGCCGTCTCCATTCTTGCTTGGGGGAGTCTTAAGAGAACATCTGGAACACTGCCGAGAACGGTTCCCAGCAGAAGTTGACGAGATCTTACGGAGCCTTTGTGTAGGCGACCTTATTACTGGTGAAGTCACAGCTACACAAGCACAACACATGAAAGAATCTGCCCAGATGACCTTTGGTGAGGCTAAGTTCGAGTTTAGCTTTAGAGGCAGAAGGATTGCAAGAAGAAAACAACTCAGAGCAAGAAACAAGTTATGCTAAACGGCAACTAGGAGCGAAACCAGGAGAGACAAGGCTATTGCGAATGCCCTGGGACAAAGTAAACGACACCATTGGCGTAATCTTCCCTTCGCCGCCGTCAGAGCCCACTAAGAGAGAGCTCCTAGGAAGACTAGCCAGAATCTATGAACCACTTGGTCTCGCTTCTCCTACCCTACTCACCGGGAAATCGCTGTACAGGGACGTTTGTGATAACCATCTTCCTTGGGACAAAGCGTTATCCGGTGTGTTGTTAGACAAGTGGAATGCTTGGAAGAAGATTTTACCCGAGAAGGTCGAGACAACGCGTAGTCTGGTTCCGTGCCAAGAGAGAATCATCAGCATTAATCTACACGGTTTTGGAGATGCTAGCAAAAAAGGTGTGTCTTCAGCCGTGTTTGCAGTTGTGCAACAAGAACATGACACTCAGCAAGGCCTCATCACAGCTAAAGCACGCCTTGATAAACAAGGTTTAACTATTCCCAGACTGGAATTGATGTCCGCCCATATGACAGCAAACCTCATCAACAATGTGAAAGAAGCTCTAAAGGGATTCCCAGTGGAAAGTGCCTTTGGTTGGCTAGATAGTAGTGTGGCACTTCATTGGATAAGGGGCAATGGTGATTACAGACAGTTCGTGGCCAACAGAATAACGAAAATCCAACAGCATAGTTTCATTCAGTGGAGATATGTTCCTTCAGATCAAAACCCTGCAGACCTTGGAAGCAGAGGAGGGAGCGTAGGCGCATCTGCGAGACTGTGGTGGGATGGTCCTACATGGCTAACCGAACCAGAAAGCTGGCCACCAGACATTATCACTTCTGCAACAAGCGAAACTGAAGCGGAAGCTTAAGTGGTGAAAGAAGTCTTGATGGTGTCCAAGACCGAGCAGGATGTGCTAAATGAAGTCCTAGAGAAGCATAGCTCCTGGAAAGCCATCCGTATCGTAGCGTGGGTAGCAAGGTTCCTGAGGAACTGTAGAGGGAAAGGTACTAAGAAATCTGGTCCTTTAACTGCAGAGGAGACCGAGTTGCAGGTTACAAAGTGGATCTACAGAGTGCAGGAGAGATTTGCCGAAACGGACAAGTACCAGAAAGACGGTCCTCAGCTTAACTTATAGAAGAATGATCAAGAGATCTTCGAGTATCGAGGTCGCATCCAAGGTGATTATCCTGTCTACCTTCCAGATGATGAGTTATTCAGCGAGAAGTTGGTTGCAAGTGCGCACGAGGATACTCTCTATGGGGGAGTTGGTCTCACTATGGCTAAAGTTCGGGAAAGGTATTGGATACCGCGACTCAGACGACTAACCAAATGAGTGATTAAAAACTGCTACGGATGCAAACGGTTCCAGGCAGTTGCCTATGCCCACCCTCCGACAGGAAACCTACCAAAAGACAGGACCGAAGGTTCTGTGCCATTTCAAGTAATCGGAGTCAATTATGCTGGACCAATCAGATACTGTATGAGAGGATGCAAAGACGTAAAGGCGTACATCGTGCTCTTTGAGTAACACAGGGATAACCACTCTGTGGCACTAAGTAACGAAGGTACACATAAATGAGGGTTCGATTTTTACGCTGAGTTTGAATCCCGGTCTTTGCTTCCCATATGAATCATGTTCTAGAGTTGATGGTTTGAATTCAGGAAGGCTCACACACTATTGAATTGGTTAAAACCTTGAGTTGGCAGAAAGTATGATGACAAAAAAGATTGCATGATTTATCGGACGGGGTGGATAAAATAACTCAGGAAATTCACCGTGGAATTGCTTCAATGTTCATTTGGTAAAATATCAAGGGGGGATTGAAACAGCCATTATTTCAAATACTGACTTATAATGAAGCGAGGGTCCGAGCTATTCCATTTTATGTCATTGATTTCTTAGCTAGTGTTGTAATATGGCTCTATAAGCTAAAAAAAAGCGTTAACCGTTACCGTATCTAAACTAAAGATGTAGCCGTTGTCGTTTTGACTATTGCCTTCCAAAGTTTATTTTTAAGTTACATGTCGGTCCAACGCGTCACTGAATGCTGCTGTTTCTAACGTTCTCCTTCTCCTAACCTCTCCTTGTATTTCTATCTCTATTTCATACTGAATGGATAAGAAACTAGCTTGCCTACATAAACCTTTGCGGCCCAACTGGTTGTTTCTCCTCGACTTTTATCTACTCGTATGACACAGGACGCAGTCTGGGAGGATAAATAATAATCAAGTATTATACATGAGATAAATTTCCATTTGTTTCCACCCTTGTTTGAGATTCCGGTAAAAGTGAAGAACAGCCGCCACCGACAGTTCAACGACAAGTCGAACCTCCACCGACAGTCGACCGACAGTTGGACAACAGTCGGTCAACTGTCGTTGCCTGTTGTTTTAGTAGCAAAACATTTGTGTAATGTTTTGTAGGCCTCCAGCCAACTGTCGGCACCAAGATTTTTGTACACAAACATATTTTAAACATTACCTTATCACGGAAAACACAGTTCACTACAAGTTAAAACTGGGTACTTTTCTTTATTCAATGTATTGCATTTGAGACCTTACAGTATTTGGTTCAACATGATAGTTCCAGTTTTCTTCTGATAATTTATGAAGTGACCTATGAACACGCGTGCAGGAGCATAGCGTGAGATTATGAAGGTGCACGCACGGGAAGAAAAGTACTGTAGCTCGTTTCTTGGCGTCCTCTTATGGACTAATGAAAGGATAAAGGAAATACTAAAAAAAGACACTAATATAATGCGAAAAAGTTATCAGTCATCCCGATTTAGTGA
Organism: Ricordea florida; assembly: GCA_949710005.1. Classification (NCBI taxonomy): domain Eukaryota; kingdom Metazoa; phylum Cnidaria; class Anthozoa; order Corallimorpharia; family Ricordeidae; genus Ricordea; species Ricordea florida. The sequence continues at coordinate 28,132,134 of OX453282.1, read as the reverse complement.
TAAAAATGCTTGCAGGGAATAAAAAAATACTTCTTTTGCCAGATTTAAGCTGTACGCACGGGCGTATATGCGTACAGTAAATACACCTTATTCCAAAATGGCGGAAAATACATTATTCTTTTGTCTTCATGTTAATTGGCCCTCATTGCCTCGTTTTAAGCCAAAGATTCTTTTAAATTCTGCAGTTGCGATCGAGGCAATGAGGGCCAATTAACATGAAGACAAAAGAATAATATATTTTCCGCCATTTTGGAATAAGGTGTATGGACGCTGCGCCCTTGACGTGATTCAAAATACTCAGTATGATTATTGAACTTATTTGTTTACTGTACTTCGCCTTGTGGTTTCGAGGGTGGAATTTTTTAGGTTTAGCCCTTCACATGCGATTAGCACAATTCTCGCGAACATCGAGACGACCAAAATTAGTTATTGTCAAATAGTTCTTCCAAGCTAGAGAGAGATCCACTCTTCAGGTGCAATGCCAATTTGTGTTTCGTTTTTTTACCGGTGATTTGTTTATAACCTTTTAAGATTTTCCATGCCTTTGAATTCGCAAAGCTTAAATTTTAGAAACAATTAGTACAATCTAAAGCAGCTTTGTCTGGAAGAATTTTTATCGTAAAAATCAAAAGAAATCTCGAAAGCTTGATGCGTTTGCCACCCTCTCTACAAGTATTTTACAACTCATTGGTTGCCTGTTTCATATCGAATCGTTTTTAAGCATCTTCTTTTTGTTTATAAATCAGTGAATGGTCTCTGTCAGCAATATCTAACGGAACTCCTGGGGCATCGGAAATCAACTAGGTCTCTACCATACGCGCGATCATTCTAGACCTGCCGATGCAGCCAACTTGTAAAACCAAAACATACGGTGATAGAGCTTTCTCTGTGTGCACTCCAAAGTTTTGGAACCCTTTGGAAATATGACAATCCAGTACAGCTTTGTCGTTTAAGAAAAAAACTGAAGACTTTCCGTTTTACTAAATTTATTAAGAGTATTATACTCTTTATCATACTTTCAATGTTTTTAAATTCTAGTTGTTATGTATGATGCTAATTATTTTTTAATTTGTGAATTTCTTAATGCAAATTTGTGTTTTAGTGATATGCTTTTTGTAAAGCGCCTTGAGCAAATAGTGGATGTGTGCACTATATCTATGAACTATTATTATTATTATTATTATTATTATTATTATTATTTTTATTAAGCCCATTTCAAATAACAACTTTCATTAATTAAAAAAATACTAGGTAATTATTAATAGTAGTTTTTGCAAGAAAACCTATAATTCTCCAACTCTACAGTGACAAAACTTGTTTTAGAATGGAAAACTCATCAGCAGTAACCATAGGACCACCCACTAAATCACAAGAATCAGTTCTGTCCTCGTGCACCTGTACACAAGAGCTGATACAATAGATCAAACAATATATTACAGCTAACCAATGCCTCCTAAACAAAGAGAATACAAAAGAAGAACAGAATCCAATAATCAGTCTGTACTCTTTTGCCTCGTCCCCCCCCCCACACATACATATACACATTTAGCCCTCCTACCCCCCCCTCCTAGGGTGACTGGCAGTAGATATCACCCCTTATAATTCCTTACACAATGCTTATACACTGCCTGCTGAGATATTAGTTCAAAACATTTTGTGCAATAATGTTTCAATACAGCATTTCCTCTTTATCCTGTCTCTTAAAAGTGTGTTTTAATTCTATGGGGCTTTAATGGGATGAGGCAGGTGCTCCAGACCAAAACAAGTTGAACAGGTGTAGGAGACTCAATACAGACATTATCTCACACAAGGGACAAAAATGATAAATAAGTCCTACTAAATGTAAAATGAGGTTTTATCATTTGATCACTTCTTGCAGTGAAGAAGTTTAAAAAAATTAAGAATAATTTACTAATTTTGACCCTATCATTGACCCAATTCCAAAATGTCCCTTACAGTTATAACGACAGACTTTAAGATAAACTGGATACGATTCCTTTGGAGGAGGCTTTACAACTGTGCTTAGACTGAATCCTAAGAATATACCTTGTTACTGACCACTTCAACTTGGAACACAAAGACAGGGACAATTTATTTTTTAAAGAAGTTCTCCTCCAGATACTCTTTAACCTTGGGCCATATTACATTTGTTTCTGTCCCAGCAAATGATTTCAATTTACCTTCAGCACTGAAAAAAAAAAAAAAATGAAAATAATACAGGAGTATACAGGGCCCCTAGGGACAACAGCCTCGTAGCTGAATGGGCCACCCTGTCTTAAATAAAGTTCACTACTACTACTACAGTGAAAACACTCATTGGCTTTTTCTAAAGTATTACACAAGTGCTGCAGACATAAAATGTTGTTTACTAGTGTGACCACATGCCCTTTCAGAAAATATTAATGCTCCCCTCTGACCACCCCCCCCCCCCCCTACACAAAGGGTTATTTGGTTTGAACCCTTTACACATCAAGTATTGACATCTAGGCAATAAAAAGATGATGACAAATGTTTCAACCAAGAACTAGTTGCTGTCTTACTTTAGGCTAGAGTCTGACCTAGACTTAAAATAGTATGCTACATGTTTGTTAGAAGGTTATTGTTGTACTTACCTATAAAAGTCAATCAAAGGCTTTGTCATGTCTTCATATTGTTTTAACCTCTGTCGCACTGTTTCAGGCTATGACAAGTTAAAAGCAAAACAGAATATAGAAATATCTCGGACAACGATTGATACTCTAAATATGAATGTAAGCAGTAAATGAATTAGCATGCTACAGCATTAAATCAGTTGGGAGCTTGCAGTGACTTACATTGATACAAAGGCCTGAAGTGTTATTCTTAAAATATTTTCAATATATTACATGAAAGGAAGTCAGTACTGAGAAGTGAAATGAACTGCAATTTCAGATCACTTACACTGATTGATGACAGTATTCAAAGAATGACTATAATTTTGATACTCCCTTAAATCACAAGCCACTTCTCACCTTATCATCATCTCGCTGAACAAGATCTTCACCGGTGTCATCATCTTTCCCCTTGATAAAAAAAAATTCACTCTGATCAATACACTGCTATATGGTTATATTTGAAAAATAGAAATAGAGATTAAAATATGTTAAATTTATCCATACCCAAGCTGTAAGTTTGTTTGTTTAATAAATCTAAATGGTTGACAGCTACTTAATGTTAACCTCACACACTTGTTCCAGAGAAGGTAACTGTGACAAGAATACATGTAGATTTTCACTTGCAACTTACTGATACTTTTGGTGGATTAAAATCCAGATTGTAAGTTCTACCACTTGCTGAATGAATCCAACGCTTCTACGGACAGAAAAAATTGAAATATTGAAAATTTACATTTCCTTTGTATTATATCCAAAGCTATTTATAAGCTTTTATCTCTAAAAATCAAGCCTTCCAGTGATTCACCAAGCAAAACAAAATTCTTAATCAGGCTTGCAACTAAAAAAAAAAGATAAAAAGAATAACATACCGAAATTCTATCAATGATAGTCTCAAAAGGGACATCTAAGTTAATGACAACATCAAGCTCTTGTCTTTCACCAAGACTTTTGGCTTGGTTCACAGTCCTAGGGAATCCTGTTCAAAAGTTCAGTATGACATCATCATATATTTTATCATATTTATCAAAGTACTATCAAAGTTACATTCATTGTTACCAATGTACTGTCAAAAGTAAAGTATTTTGCAGTATAAAAGAAGATAGACATCATAAAGGATACAATAAGTGTGACCAAACCTCTACTGTAATTAATTATGTGGCTCTATAGAATATATGCAACTTCTGTTATCCTAGAAAAGAGGGCATTGGAAGTTCCAAAGTGGGAGAGAAGGGTCTCAAAATGGAATTGCTAGGGGTGGGTCCAAATAAAAATACTTTGCAATCGATGGTTATGGGTCTCAAACAAGTTTTTCAGTACAAACCTACTCAGCCAAACAACTCTTTGCAAAATTCTGACCCAGAAATTATCAGCTGCACATTATTCACTTGAATACCGGGGAATAACTGGGAAACATTCAATCCGTCAAACTTCTGTTTTAGTAAAAATATGGCCTCCCTCCTCCCCAGCATCATACTGTATGTATTGATCTGTTGCCTTGCACGGCCACAGATCAAGGAATTAATTGACTAGGAGACATAAGGCAGAGATAGCTTCGAAAGGGGAGAAACAGAAAAGAAGCACTTTTCTTTTAAGCAGCTTTAAGGCAAGAAACGAGAAACAGACAATTGACATGTTTTACGCGGCGTCGGTTCGCGACACAAAAGGTGAGGAATGCATTTGCTTAGATCCACTTCGCACTAAAGCTTTCATCTGTTTCTTAAAGGCCCCAAGTTTCCTGTTTGTGTTCATGATGTTCGCGTTTGTGACTAGCGTATGCCAAGGTAGTGATTTTCTTGGGGTAACTATGGAGTTCTCGCAATCAGTAACCGGAAAAAAATAAAATTTGGGTTTGAAAGTAACAGATTTCTATGGACAATGGTGTGAACATGCAAAAGCACCCGGCTACTTAAAATATTTAATTCATTAATAATCAACTCTTTTCTAAAAATTGATTAGAATTTTTCGTCGATTTCTTTACGTAACAGCAAAAAAAAGGTTGCGATTGCACGAATTTAAGAGTTAATCATTAACTTTACCACCGACTCACCATCTAATAGCCAGCTCTTTCCAGATAATGCCTTCAATTTCTCCATGATAAGTTCGACCATAACTTCATCAGGTACAAGTCCTCCCTTCTCCACAATTTCTTTCGCTTTTAATCCGACTTCTGTCCCTTTTTTGATTTGAGAGCGCAAAACATCTCCACTTGATAAATGAGCGACTGAGAAAGTGTTAACAATCCTCTCAGAAACTGTCCCTTTTCCCGACCCAGGAGGTCCCATGATTAGTGCACGCACTGGTTTTGAAGACATATTGGATAAATGTATCTGTCGAACTTGTGTAGCAGGAGTGGTAAATGACTTACGTATCAGATAAAGTCTTCTTATCGAATGCATCCCGTGAGAGTATAAGGAAAGTTTTATGAAAATGAAGAAGACTGGGTCCCAAAAACAACACGCTGGTAAAATGCAGGCTCAATGCCTTTGCACGTGGGTAATTTCAATATGGCGGACAGAAACAAGAGGTAGAGTAAATGGAATCGATTGTTTGCCTTTCCTTTTAGCCGTGTTGTTTACCTGAATTCTGTATAGTAGCACATCTGCGAGGCAGCACAACCGATTCTCAGTACTATCCTTGGTTTATTGTCAACTCTATGGTAGTTACTTTACCAAGAACTTCTGTATGCATGTCATTTTCTTTATTTAGGCTGCCCTTAAAACCTAATGTCTTCCTTTTTCCACTCACTAGTAACAATCATTAGAAACTTTGGAATGATTTCCGCACAGGTCACTACTTTATTATGCATGCTGTAGCCATATTGTATCATTCTGCAATAACAAAAATTGTTTACATGTGGACAATTCATCTGGTGCATGCATAATGAAGTAGGGACCGGTGCGGAAATCTTGCCGAAACTTTCCAATACTACTGCAGCTAAGATGAGATTATACAGTTTGAATATTTTTACATTTAAGCCGCATACCACTCATGTATTTTTGTTCTCTACAAAGAACTTCCATGTCCCTACTCGCTTCGTTCTTTTTTTTCTAGTGCTTCGAGGAGTTTCAAGAAGAAGTCAAAAGGAAAGGGCAGTGATGATTCTATGCGAAAACTCAAACCCAAAAAATTCAACAAAGACTTTAAAGAAGAAAAATGGCAGGGGCAGAAAAGGAAATCAGATGAGATTGATGACAAGAAAGAGGAGTCATTCAAATCAAAGAAATGGAACAGAGATCAAAAGACAAAGGAACATGGAAAAAGTAGAAACAGATTTCATCATACTTATAGCAAAGATCACAAAGAAAGAACTGATAAATGGAAAGGAAGTAAAAAACCCTTGAAACGTAAACAAAATAATGATCATGGTGAAAAAGGAAATACGAAAAGACCAAAAATGTCTGAGAGCAAAGGTAAATTCATTCCTTTGTAATACTTTAATTTGTAGTAAACAGGTTCACATGTAACAAGGATAGTCCAATATAACATGAGGATGCTGAATCATACGCTCAGAGGGAATGAAACATGACGTCCCCTGCTTAAATTTCCATTTAATTACTAGTGATGTATGTTTTTAGGTCAGCATGCTCGTGTATGTATTGTCAAATAGCTCTTGTTGAACCTGTCTTTTGTAACTGTACAACAACATGTCTTACTGTATTGTCACCTGTGGGGTCTACTCCCATTGTTTTCTCTCAATGTTAAAAGCACAAAGTCCTAATCCCTCGCTACACCTACAGGTATATGTCAATTATACATTTTTTTTATTTTTTTTTGAAATTCCCAGATAGTTCCATTAGCCTGAGTCTTATCTTCTATACATGTAATTCTTGAATGTATGCTGAATATGGTAGGTTGCATTTTTTCTTTAAATACAGTTGTATTTTGTGGTGTTGAAAATGCAACTCTGTTGTTCAGATTCAGAGGAAAGACCTAACATCTGGCAGATGAAAAAGAAGGAAAGAAAAGATTTCCGTAGGAAACAGGATGAAAACTATGACTTGGTTTCTGGAATGAAACAACTGTATGAGACAATCAGAAGGTAAGTCCTTCATAACCTTATCATAATTATTCTTAACCTGAAAAGATAAATTGATTGTCACATGAGATGCACCATCCTTGATAAAATAATTATAATTCTACACAGGACTTTGAGACCTGAAAGTGATCAGAATCTGTAATATCTAATGTGCTAGCACATGCTATTTACTTTTTTCACTTTGTTGCATTACTATTTACAGTACTATTTCTCCATTATAGTAGTTATTTCATAGTCTTTTTTTAGTATAATTTAAAAGGAGCTCGTCAGAACAGCACTTATCATCATCTAAAGACTGAGAATGTAAATTTTCAATGTTTCAAACAGAAATAACATTTTCTTGAGTTCATGAGGAGGTTAAAATTTAATTCAATCTCACATGTTTGTAAAATGTTTGAGGTTTGTATCTGGTATCATTTTATTTTCAGGAAGAATTGCTCCAAGACTGAAAAAGTGGAATTGGTGGACAAAATTTTGAACCTCATTGCTGGCCACTCTCATGATGTGAGTCTTCTCAAGTCTGAGCTGTATTTCATGATGATGAACAGTTTTGCTAAACTTCGTTGACATAGATTTTATTATCCAGTGTTACCTCAATGTATATGTACATGTAAGTGATTATGTTGTCTGGTTTCAGGTGATATTCAAACATGACACAGGTCGTGTGATTCAGAGCTGCATTAAATTTGGTACAATGGAACAAAGGCAGAAGCTGTTTGAGCAGTTTAAAGGTGATGCCATGCTACAGAATGGTATATTTAAACTTACATTGCCAGTTGGGCCACTGGTCAAGTAATCTTCTTTACAGCCATTTTTTTTAAATTGCCGGTACCAGTATTGTTTTTTTTTTGTTCAGGAAATTTGGAGGAATCATCTAACTTGATGATCAAAACAGGACTCTGAAGGAGTTCTCTAATAATAATAATAATAATAATCGAATATTTTCTCAGGATAACCCTTCAGTACATAGTACTGTTATCAACGGGGTCCTGCTAAGAATTAAAAATATTAAGATATATAAAATAAGATACATATTAAAAACCGTTGAAAATAGAATAGAATTTACAAGTAATAATCGTCTAAGGCTTTCCTAAATAAGACTCTAGAATTAATGTTTCTTAAACTTAAAGGCAATAAATTAAAAATCGAGGCACCTAAAAAATAAAAGCTACGGCGCGCAAAATCCAGTCTGACTTTTGGTAGTTTTGCAGTTTTCCCATTGTTGCGGGTGTTTAAAGCGTTATGATGTAATCGGTGAAAATAGTCTTTAAATGGAAAGCATGCAGTTCCATTAAGGCAGTCAAATACAAAGCAGCACGCTCTCTTTTGTAAAAAGTTATCAACAGTTAGAATTCGAAGATCACAGTTCTGCGAACTGCATTTTGGAGAAATAATTTCAAGGCTTCGGGTCTCAATGGAGCGGATCATGCGTTTGCGGGACTCTGACCATCCAAGACTAGTATAGCCGCAATACGTAAATATTGGCATAATCATCGATTGGTAAATTCGTTGGGCAGTGAAAGTATCAATACTGGAACGGATGCGCCGTAAGAGGTTCACTCTTCCTGCTGCCTTCTTGTAAATTTTTTGAAAATGAGTTTCAAAATTAAGTGTCGGGTCCAGATGCACGCCGAGGTACTTATAACATGTAGTGATGTTGATGGGAAAACCGTTGACTGAGAGCTTGACTTGACAGCCTTGAAACAGGTTCAACCGCTTACTGGTACCAAACAGCATCACCTCAGATTTTCCTTTCTTTAGATTAAAAATAAGTTCATTATCACGAAACCAGTTAGATAGATTATCTAAGTCCTGTGAAAGACTGCTTTGTATCGCATCAATATCACTTGAGGATGTAAAAATCACCGTATCGTCAGCGTAAGTGATAATCTTACAATGACGAAGCGGACTATGCACATCATTAAAGAAGATGAGAAAAAGGAGGGGCCCAAGAATACTCCCTTGAGGAACTCCAGTGTTAATTGGATTTGGTTCAGAAAGCACACCGTGAAATTGAACGATCTGCTTACGATGGAATAAATAATCAGTAAACCACTGAAGTTCCATATCATATACACCAAAACGGGACAGTTTACTCAATAAAATGCAATGACTAATGGTATCGAATGCCTTTGATAAGTCAATAAAAACTGCTCCTGTCGCCTTTCCACTATCGGCCTCTTTTCTGATGAGATCAGTGAAGTAAGTAACAGCTAGTTCCGTTGAGCGGTTCGGACGGAAACCAAATTGGTACTCAAAAAGTAGATTATGACGCTCTAAATGAGCCATCAGCTGCTTATAGACTATCCTTTCCAAGATCTTTGACAAAGTAGGGAGAATTGAGATAGGCCTGTAATTGTCAACCTCAGCCAGAGACCCTGATTTGTATAGAGGGATCACCTTTGCCACTTTCCACTCACTAGGCACAACTCCAGTTTTTAGAGATAAATTGATGATAAATGTCAAAGGCGTGGTTAAAACATAGGCAGCGTCTTTGAGCAGTCCCGGGGGGAAATTATCCAGTCCAGACGCTTTTTTCCGCTTAAGATTTTTTAGCTCCTTAAGAATGTCTGATTCTTTCACAGCTTTAAAAGTAAACTGACTTCCCGTGAATTGCTTGGGAAGATTTTCTTCAGCAGGTTTGCTCCAGACAAAGTCACGGAGTAAGATTGATTTCCCTTTCAGACATCTGGCAATGGAACTGAAATATTCGCAGAAGCTATTTGCAATGAAGCTTTTGTCAGTTGACTTCGATCCATTTATCACAAACGCCGAACCTTGATCAGAAGGCGACTTGGTAGGATAGAGTTTCTTGATGGCTGCCCAAAATTTATCCGGAGAGTCAGCACAATGTTTAAGAAGATCGCGATGATATCTGCTTTTGCTTTTTTTAACAAGGCCAGAAACTCTGTTGCGTTGCCGTTTATAAGAAGACCAATCGTTTTCTTGATTAGTACGACGGGCTTTCCTGAGCAAACCATCCCTGAGATTCATCTCTTTTTTGACATCCGGAGTCAGCCAAGGACATAGTCGGCCTTTGACCTTCTTTAAGATTAGAGGAGCGTGCTTGTCGATACACTGTTGCAGTATGTCACGAAAAGAGGCCCATGCCTCGCTTATGCTGACAGATGAATAAACTTCTTCAAAATTCGCAGAATTTAGCTCTTCGCAAAATGGCTTGGGGTCATAGTTAGCAAAATTCTGGCAAGTAATGATTCGCGGATTGAACTTAGCATTGTTTAGCTTGCGAGCACATCCAATGAGCTCATGATCACTCAGGCTAGCTGGAATTACTTTCACCGAAGAGATGTTATGTGGTACGTTACTGCAAATAACATCAATTAGGGTCTTGGACTCTCGCGTAATTCTCGTGGGGGTAGTAATGAGTTGTTTCAGACCAAAATAAGTGAGAATGGATTTCATTTCTTTGTGATCCGAGGACACCAAAAAATTACAGTTAATGTCGCCTAAGAGAATACATTCCTTGTTTTCAGCGGATATTGTCGAAAGCATTGATTCAAATTTGCAATTAAAATTTGCGCAGAGATGTTTAGAAGAATCCGGAGGGCGGTAAATAATTCCAACTAGAAAACTTTTGGTTTTAGGAAATAAAATTTCAATCCAAATGCATTCAATATCCTCTTGCTCGAGATCCATTCGTCTTTGAAAGGGAATAGATAAAGAAATATAAACACCAACACCTCCACCTTGACCAGAAGCCCTTGACTTTGCAATAAACGTATAACCTTCAATTTGAACCTCGGCTTCGCTTTCGGTGGATAAATGTGTTTCACTGACCGAAAAGATGTGTATGTTCCTAGAGCCATCCAGGATTTGACAGATGATAGTTTTGTTTGCCAATAAACCTCTAATATTTTGATGCAGAATTTTAAGGCCCTTTTTAGAGAGAAGCTTGCTAAGTTCGGGGATGACATATCGTTGAGCATCTTCTTGTTGATCTTGGTCAGCTCCATCTTGGGTGTTGTTGTTAAACAGACAAGAATTGCAGATGACTCCGCTATCATCGGAGCAGAAGCATTTCAGGTGAAACTTTAAATGACATTGCGAACAAGCCATCCTGCTTTGTCTTTTCTTCAAAGCTTTTAAGCACGAGCCACACCTATCAATCGGTCCAGGACAAGTTTCGATATCGCCTGATAGGAGAAGCAGGAGCTGAATTAGCGAAGTTCTCGATGTTCGATGCCCAATTCCATTTATCTGGTGGTAGGACCAAAGCGAAGAGTAGATAAAGGTTTCTTGTAAACCCTGGCATTGCTCCATATCGTATAGTACGTTTGAACTGCAGAAGGCTTGCTTTTTTATGTAGAAAATAGCAAAAGTGAACAGAGCGAAATAGCACACAACCGCTGGTAACGACGCCATACTGCCACCTCCCACTCTGGTGACAGTTTACATTATACGTTAAACTTACTTCACTATCATATTTATACATGCATGTTTCTGGTTACTTGCAGATGACTTTGGTGAACTGATTAAGTCCAAGTATTCCAAATTCTTTGTGAAAAAGTTCCTACTCTATGGGTAAGTTTATGCTGGTTTGCAGTTGTGTGGGGAATATCTTTTCACATTAGGCATACCAGTACTGTAATGTAGAATTGACGGTTTACAGTCAAGGAAAAAAAGCACCAACAACAAAACCTCCAAAAGTATTGATTCATGTATAATAAGTGCAAGGTACTCTAAGTCAACAGTCTACCTAACCAACTGTATATGTTAGATAGGAAGGATATAAAAATAGACTATAAAAATAATGAGCTTTAGAGTGTGCTTTCTCTCTGATGTACAGGAAATAACTAATATCTTTTTTTTTTAGAACCAAGAAACACCGTGATGCCATTATCAAGTGTTTTTATGGGCAAGTCCGCAAACTAATCAGGCACAAGGTGAGTTAAGTAAAACACTTTGCAGATATTCTTATTCCTCCATCGTAATCCTATTATTTTATCTCTTATGTATTTTAAGTCTTACCACTTTGAGTTCATGCACATGTAGATGACAGAAAGGTCAGTGTAACTGTCCTCTGTCACTGTGGTGTAGGGTAGTTTCTAAAGAAACTGGTGCAGCTTTGGTGGGGAATTGAAACACAAGAAATTGGGATAATCAAACAAGTTGATAAGGTAATTTGTACCACCATAAAGTAAAAGAGGGGGTGCTGACATTTTGAGCATTAGTCCTTCATCAGAACGCATGACGAAGGGCTAACATTCAAAACGTTAGCACCCTCTGTTTTACTTTACGATGGTACAAATTACCTTATCAACTTGTTTGCTTATCCCAATTTCTTGTGTCCTTTGGGGTGTTCTACCATTGTTTGTTACAGTTATATCAGGGACGGCAGAACGTATTTTGAAGTGGGGGGGGGGGGGGGGGGCTGAAAATGAGCGCCGGAGGCGCGAGTTAGTAGGCGGGTCCGCAGGCATCCTCCCCCATAAAATTTTGAAATCTAGAGTCTCGGAAATCGTATTTACAACATTCTCCGCGACATACTTCTTGAAATAATTAGCCTGGATAAAGCGTAAAAAGAAAGGTACTTTTAATGCTTACAGCAATATTTTCGAGGTTATTTCTCAGCCTTCCGGTCTCCAACGCCAACCTGCAGTTTTTGGACATAAGCTTCCTGTCTGTGGGAAGGAAGCACATGCTGAGAAAATGTTAAAAATACGTAAACGCGAAAAGTTTCCGACGAGGCTTGTATAAAGTTGTAGCTTAAACAAAATAAAATGTCATCCTCCTCAAAAGTGGGGGGGCTAAAGTCCCCCCAGCCCCCCCCAGCTCCGCCGTCCCTGTATATCAGTTCTGCAGTACCTTCATTACCACTTGAGCACAGCACAGAAGAAACTTTTGTCTTTTTTAGGAAGCATCATCTATTCTAGAAACAGTGTACAGTGATTATGCAAATTCAGCACAAAAGGCATACCTCATTCAGGAGTTCTATGGAGCAGATTTTGCATTCTTCAAGGTGAAAGTTCCTTTTGCTTTCTTCTTTAACTTATTACTTTTGGTCACGTTTGTTTGACTGCTTTATATTTTATATGTTTTTCTTTATTTCAGTCATCTGATTTTAACTCTTTGGATAAAGTGCTAGAAACAGATCCATCTAGAAAAGCAAGTATCATTAAGTACATGAAAGATGCTTTACTACCTCTGGTAGACAGGTAAAAATAATACAATGCTACTCCTATTTACACCCCATCACAATCTAACTGAAGAGATCTTGGTTAGTTAGACCCTAAATATCCATACACAGTTAAATTTCTTGAGCGCCTGTGCTTGCTTGAATAAATATCTGGATAATCAAAAGTATGAATATCAATAAGACTGAAATGTAAACAATGGAGATAAAGGAAATGGACTGTGATAGTTAATAGATCATATTGGACTATAGAGGTGCTATGTGTTGATGATTTTTGGACTTGTCTAACCAACCAGTTGATGCTTCAAAGTTTTCATGGTCATCTGACTCAACAATGCTAAGAAAGGTTTTGCCTTACCGATATCACATCTTATATGACAATAAAGTGTATTATTTTGAAGTTTTTGTATCTCCTCCTTTCAGTGAAACACAAACATTGTAAGCCATGTAATTATTTTGACATTTGTCTTGCAGTAGGGATTATTTTTTTTTTACTTTACAGATCTGTAATTGGTCACAGTATTGTTCATAGAGTTCTCCTGGAATACTTCATGTATGCTGATGAGAAGGCAAGATCGGTATGTAGGTAGCTATACTATGGCATTCAGCAGTCAAAAATGGAGAGTTACTAATAGTTTAATCTTAAGAAGAGAAAAATAAATTTACAGTTGTATTCATAATATTGTTATGTGATAATTATGGTCACTTACTGTTCATCACTCAAACCCATTGCTTGATGAAGGTAACCCTAAAATCAACTCCTCGTTATTTTCTTAATTTTATTCTAGGAAATGATAGAAGTTATCAGAGATTCTGTAGTTCTTATTCTTCATACTCATGATGGTGCAAGAGTAGGGATGCATTGTTTTTGGCATGGCACGGCAAAGGTGAGGAGACTGTAGGTGAACCAAGACTTAAGCAAATAAAGTTACATGTACCCATTGTACTTACCTGCTTCTGCCAGTAAATGTTAGCTGGCTTTCTATTTTTCCCTCGTTAAATTGCTGCAAACATATTGCTCAATATTTATGTTTTGTTATAATTGCCATATGAGTATGTAATGTACTGTTTGTGGTAATATAATATTCACATCATAACAGTGCCGACTCCACAAGCCACATTCTCTGACAGTTATGCTTATACAATTTTTTTCTCTTTTAGGATCGCAAAATACTTATCAAGTCCTTCAAGAGTTATTATCTAAAAATCTGCAAGGTACACTGTAGCAGTATTAAGTAATGGTCCACGTAAGAACTAGGCAGGTCAAACGCAAAATGGATTAAAAAGTGTGAACTCTTAATTGTTAATATCAATTAAATCGACGAAGCTGATTGGTGGACGGCCAAAAATCGCCGAAAAAACAATGAAAAACCCGACATAAACAACATTTTTCTCCTTAGTTTTCCCCAGGTCCCTCCTGTCTACCTCACAGTCAAATATTAGCATTGTTCTATGCGCCAATCAAAAGTTAGAGCTATTGCATTAGCCTATTGTTCTTTTGCCTAGTTCTTACATGGACCATTACTTAATAATTAGTTGTCACTTGCTTACTACCTAGTGTTTTATGATTTGTATTTGAGTGGAAAGATATGCAAATATTGAGAGAGAGAGATAACTTGTACAGAAAATATGTTATTGTGTTTCAGGAAGAATTTGGGCATCTTGTAATTCTTGCCTTGTTTGATTCTGTGGATGACACTGTACTTGTCAAGAAAGTAATCTTTTCAGTAAGTTGTTATCATCAGTTGCTATCATCCAATTATGTCTGGAATAAGTTATTTGCAATAAAAAAAATAATTCAACCTATATATATATATTTCTCAGTATTATTAAAGTACAGACACAGAAGGTAGTCACAGTGATTGCCATAGCCTTTCTTCCCACTACTCCTTGTGTGTGTGTGTGTGTGTGTGTGTGTGTGTGTGTGTAATACTGTAAATAACAAGTTTACCTTGTTGATGTTTTCTTATTATAAAACCAACTAACATGACCATGTATGTTCACTTCATTTATTTGTTATATGATTGCTGATGATCTGATGCTGTATTGTATTTTCTTACAAAAGGAAATTAAACCAAATCTAGAGGAGCTGGCTCTTGACACATATGGCCGCAAGGTGTTGATGTATCTGCTATGTCCTCGCTGTCCAGGGCATTTCCACCCCAGTGTTGTAGAATTGCTTGAGAAAGGAGGTGAAAATACCAACAGGTTTGGGAAAAACATTATTTATGTCTATGGGGGATTTTGTCCATTTACTGTGATAAGCTTTTACAATTATTATTACCTTCACTTCTTAGTGTACCAAATAATACAAATTACATTCAAGTTTGTGGAATTGCATTATACTATAAGAGTGCAGTGTGTTTTAAATAATGCTTGCACTGCAGGATTTTATCCACAGATTAAAAAGAGAAAATCGCAATGTATAGCTGTTGAAAACAAACAGTACTGCAGTACAGTACTCAGCTTTTCAAAGATCAGTTGAACTCTGCATGGCTTGATTAAAATAATTATGGTTTTGTCCACAGATTAAAGTTAGAACCACACTGTACAGTACAGTGCTGCTCAGTAGCCTTTCTCGTGATAAACATACTGGTTTTATTTATGTTGTAGGTTAAAATGAATTTCAGGTCAAATGGTTCCAAACTAGTTTGATTTTTTTTTTCCTTTGTTTCAGATTATTGTAGGACCATGGGAATCAATCTAGTTTTGAACCACTTTGACCTGAATTCATTTTTATTAACATACAACATATACAGTGTACGTGCTGATTATGGCTTTGGTCTAATGATGACTGTTTCTTTGGACAGCAAAAAGCAAACAGAACAAAGACAGAGGGAACTGCTTGAAGGAATATCTCCTCTTCTGTTAGAACTGGTAGAGGAAAAAGGAGAACAGTTGTTGTTTGACAAAGGAGGATGTCAACTTGTGTTAGCTGTTCTTCTTGAATGTATTGGTAAGTGAAACTAAGAGTGCTATTCCTTTGATTTCTCTCATAATAAGAACAAATCACGGCAGAACAAGACTCCCCTTTTCCATGTTTATCATGTGTCTCTTATGTTTACTTACAAATTATAGCCTTAAATGACAATTGGTGGTTTTAAAATGATTACAGCCACTGTTCACCTGTTTGAGGCTTTAAGACAATGCTGCAATGGTCTACGGCATCAAGTTAATGTCACGTTTTTGTATCACTGTTATTGCATAGGTAATCTCACACCTGCCATGACAGCTGTGTCAAACTTTGCCAATAGGGACCTGGATACTACAACACCTGATGAGGTACTGTTAGCTAGTCATCATCTAAAGCACACTTGATATATTTTTCTCCTCACAATAGTATCTCTGTTATGACTACAACTGCTACAGTACCTGGTTATAGGAAAATTTAAAAGCTTGCTGCTTCTTGTTAGAGAGATGAAAATTTGGAATATTAAATTTTGTTTTGTAGGACCATATCATCAAGAGTGCAGCTGGACACTTTGCACTAAAGAGACTAGTTCAGAAGGAAAGCCAAATGCATCTTACAAAGGAACCTGGTAAAGTGTTTACTATACTGTAGGTTGTTATTTTCTCATAATGAATGCCATATCTACTTATTACTATGGCTGACCATTCCTAGACTTGCATGACCATTTTATTTTTTCTTTTAAGGCAAAGTGTTGTTTAGTAAGTTGCTTCTGGAGCACATGGAGCCTGGTGTGTTATTGGAATGGTGCAAGGTAAACCGCGGGGCATTTGTCGTTACCAGGTATGGCTTCTGTATTTCCTATTCTGTATGTGATTCTCCTGGTGGTTTGTGTCAAAGGCACACTGGTTAACATAAATTTTTCATCTTGAGAATTGTGCTTATATTTCCAATAAAAAAATTCAGTCCCTTCAACGTAGTTTTTCAAAATGACTGAAGATGTTTCATTATTTCTGTTTCAGTTTGCTAGAATCCAAGGTGCCTGGTGTTTCAGATACTGTCAGGCACCAGTTGAAACCATCTGTAGCTAAATTGAAGAAAATCGATTCCAAAGGAGTGGAAATAGTGACAAGACTCCTTGAATGCTGAAGACTATGAAGTTAAACTCAAAAGAACAATGGTCAATTCCTCAGGGAGCTTAACATAATTATAGGCAAAAATGTTTTTCATTTGTCACATGTCAAAACTCTGTTAATTAATCCAATATCTGTTATGCCATGGAAAAGT
Organism: Ricordea florida; assembly: GCA_949710005.1. Taxonomy (NCBI): domain Eukaryota; kingdom Metazoa; phylum Cnidaria; class Anthozoa; order Corallimorpharia; family Ricordeidae; genus Ricordea; species Ricordea florida. Next base: position 28,115,116 of record OX453282.1, on the reverse strand, counting down.
GGTTGTAATAACATGGTGCAAAAATAGGGAAAATCAGTTTGTAATATGACCTTCTGTTCCTTTAACAATACAAATGTACAACTGTAGCGGTGCATCTTGGTGTGTAGGGAAAAGGCAGAAGCTATAAGGCTACCAAGTATCATGGTATGCAACTTTTATTTCACATAACATAATATTATAAATGTACTTTCTCATTTTCTAGTCATTTAAAATATAATTTTACCTTGAAAGATTCTAAAACTATCACTATGATGCCATTCTAACAGATAACTCAGCTCAAATGCAGACTGCAATGATGTGAAAAAAGTCTTTTTGAAGCTGAAAACAAAGAAGAAGACTAAGAATGTGGCCTTTTATTTTGAAAATGTTATTACCAAGATCACCATGAACAAGTTAACCACTTGAATGGGTTGTTGTTTTTCTGGGAGAAATAGTTCCAAATAAAGCAAACTGGTCACTTGTTCGTACCAATACTGATGATCATTTGCTGACATTCCCCAGAATGAACTTAGGTGCTGTTATTAGATGTACTTAAAAAACAGGCATTTCAAATGCAAACCTGAGAATTTTCCATTCAAAACTCATGTCAGTAATATTGACAAACGATTGTACTGGTTGAGTTATCTTGTTTACCCCCAACTCCTTCACTCTCAGAAGTTATCAGCATGGAACTTCTCCATACAAGGACAATGCAATGTATGGATAACTGGTAATGAAAACCACAGTAATGATCAGCTCAGACATCGGGAATTGCTACTCAGACCTTGGGAGTGAACATCAAAATTCTCCACACTAACATTATAAGGAAGTGTATGATATTCACTAAGGAGAATTACTACTTAGATCTTGGGAATCACAATGCAGCTTACTGACAATCAACCAGCTTATTGAAGGGGGAGTCCCAGTTCCTCTCGAACACTGCCTGTAACTGGGCACGAATACTCCTGCTACTCTCTGTTTCATGAATGATGTAACTTATACCACCAGTGACTGTGAAGTAATCCTCTGACCAGTTGGAAGTGCCAACGTATGCTACACTCTCTGTTACCATAAACTTGTTGTGGTTGACCCGTGAATACGGAATTTCAATTGGATAAGATGGAACTTTATACAGCCCCTATAAGACAAGGTATTTTATAACACCATTTAAAAAGCTGGGTATCACTCATTGATAAACTTCTCATTCTCGGAAAGATACCAATGCAATTTTGCCATTGGAACATAAGTGTCAACTCAATTTTTTGACACAGCCAAAATCTTAAAATCAAAGCACATTTGATGGAGACTTACAGGTAGGGGAAAAGCTTGAACAACAAAATCTTATTCAAAGTAAAAAGGTAATAACTTAAGAGAATTAAAACACTCTAATATGGTTACATGTTTATTACACATTAATTTGCCTAGAAAAAGCCTAATTGAGCAGTACATTTTGATCTTAATAAAATTGCACAATCCATTTTTAGAGTACACTATGCATCCATATAACCTTGAAAAACAAGGTAATGACTTATAAAATTATTAAAAAGTATGAATAACCAATACCCACCACTTTAATTGAAACATTTGTATGATTCAGGGCAGCTAAGGACCGTAAATATAACACCATATCTGACCGGGTGTTCTTCCACAGACTGGCCATCAGTCGTACCTTGACTTGGCGATCAAATGCTGCTCGCCTTAGAGCATCATCAATGACTGGCCAGAACCTGATGAGATAACCAAATGAATGTATCAAACAATTGGTAACTAAGACACTCTGCTACTGTATCTTTCACATGAATAAACAGTAATGCTGCATGTCACACAATAAGGGAGAAGAGGAATAGGGGTATACAAATCCCCTAATAATTCCTTAATTTAAAATGGAAGTACCAAATCTACCAATCTCCTGAAGACTGTCATTCCCTTCACATTTAGTATCACACTTGTGCTTCTACATGCTACCATTAAATTGTGTTATGTTTTCTCTCCTTACTTACTTTCTGGGCCGTGAGTACAGGTTAGTTGGAAAGTAATCCATGACTGCCACATACACAAACTTGGTTGCACTGTTTATCACCTGCAAAAGGGCTGAAAGGTCATCAGTCCGACCAGGAGGACAAAACTTTGGCGGAGATGATGCCAAGAACACTGTTGCCTCACTCGAGCCATTAACTGTTATATGTGCTGGAGAATCTTCATAAGACAGATAATTGGGGAATTAAAATAATTTCAAACTTCTGCAGAGTAAATACCAAGCACAAATTTAATACAACAATAAGAGAATGATCTAAGAATTAATATGCAGACTAAGGTGGGAGTTATCAGCCAAAGCTGCTTGTGATAACTTCATTTGATATCATCATAACATTGTACAAAGGCCAAACCCTTGTCATTCAACAAAGAATTGTCACCTAAACTTGCAAGCATTGTCTTCTTTATAATCGTTTAAATTCAAGAACTTTCCTTCCTGGCTTTCCGTACATTGTCACTATGAATCTAATCAAACTGCTTGTTACAGTGCAATGAACTCAACTGGGGCCATCTGACATTAATCGGCTGATCACAGGTCATGTCTACAACAAAGGCGTCTGACTTTGACAGTTTGTTAGCCAATAAAAAAAAAAAACAGTTGCAACAAAGAAGTCTGACTTCAGTAGTTCATTAGCCAATCAAAAACGAGAACCATTGCTTTAAGTTTCAAACTGTTTGTGGCCCAGTTCGTTGAAATGAGTTTGGGATGTCTAAACAAAACAGCTGTGACATTCAGTTTAGCATGCACTACCAAAAGAAAGTAACTTATCCTTAATAGCTTACATCTCCCTGGAAGAAACCCAGTGCTACCTTCAAGTGGCAATTACCAACCTGCACTGATATTTGTCCTGTATTTATGAGGCCAGGGGTCTGGAATCTTAGAGTCTGGAGTGGCTAGGTCCCAGTATACTTTGAAAATCTTAGACATGTCACTAGCCATGCAGCTACAGTTATAGGACATGAAACCAAGTTCTTGAATCTGAGTTTGGAAACAGAGCAAAAGTGTTAACCACACGCCCATAATTCCTTCTGATCTCAAGAGTAACAAGTGTAACTGAGAAAACAAATTATAAAATAGATCTCAAATACAAGACTGACATTGTTACATTCTTAAAGTAATAAATAAATCCAAGACCATAGGCAATGCAAACCCTACACTGCGAAATACAGAAAACTGATGAAACACTCTAAGCTTTATTTTGTATTCTTATTTTCTTTCGTTTACTTATACAGTGTTAAAATGCAATAGAAAATAGCTGGAATTGTCTTCAAATGATAAGGTACATGTAATTTCAAATTTTACACTCATTTGTGACAGTTACAGTCATCAACTGGAGCCCAGCACTGGGAGCATTCCTCTCCTTTATCACCTTTTGACAGACCTAGTGATTTTTAGAAACACATCCTCATCACTTCACCTCATAACAGCTACTATCATTTTGTGATACTGCCTCAAATTATTGCAAACAGTTGCTCAAGTTGGAGTGGCTTTCTTACAACCAAATTTTTTTAAGCCAACTTACCTCTATAAGAACTACTATATAACCACCTTGCAGATAGAGCACAATGAGGCTCCTGCAGTCATACATAGTTATTTCATGAATTGTATCATTTTCTTAGATTAAGATACCTGAGTGAGGGCCCTCCAATCTAGATTTGCACTCCCAATGTAAAAATGCTTCCCATCAACTAGCCACATTTTTGTGTGAAGAATTCCATTTCCAAGCAGACGTGTTATATTTAAGGACCGCACTTCAGCCATGCCCAGTCTCTGAAGTTCAGCTGTGTCCCTGTCAGGAAAGCCTCTGTCTGGTTCTGATTGGACAACTCTGATTTTAACACCTTTTTATAAGTAAAAATAATATTTCAAATTGATGCCTTCCCCATTTAAGAAAAATATATTTATTTAATTCAAATTCAGGGGGTAATGCTACACAACTATAATATAGCATTAATAAAATTTGAGATTTAAAAACTAAAAATACCATATTATGGGAAGTGCTAATTAACTAGTTTCGCAGTCCTGGAAACAGGAAATTCATTGTACAGAAGTGAAATATAACTATTCCAGGATAGTTTACTATTAGTGATTAATTAAGCCCAAATAACAAAACTCGGATGTTTCTTCTGAAGTGGTGCTATTTAGGTGGAGTGAAAAGGCATGCTTTTCTTAGTAATGTGCATCAGTTTACACTTCTTTATATTGAAATCCAATGAATTATGTTGACTCAAGAATACAAACCATCCCAAGCCCACTGAAATATATCATGATCAGCTGGGCAGTTCTTGCAATATTGATATTTAAAACCAACCAACCTGTGCAAGAGAAGGATCAGCTCTCCAGACACCTCCTTCCCTGCTTTGAAAACAGGTGACACAGAGAATTCAGTAAAGGATTCTGTCATTTAATCATAGTTACTATGGCATAGAACAATAAACTCTGTTGTTATTCATCATTATGTAAATAAGTGGGCCAGGTATTCCGCAATCAAGCCAATGATTTTCTTCTATCTTTTTCTCTGTTTTTATTTTATTTTTTTATTTTTCAACCCATAATCAAGTGCGGTCACATTAACTTAGCAGGTCTAAGGGTTGGCAATGTTTCCGCACAAGTCCCTACTTCATTATGCAAGCTGTAGTTGATTTGTCTTGTGAAGTGCGCGTGCAAACATTTCTAAGAACGAAACTGTACGGCTACAGCACGCATAATGAAGTAGGGACCTGTGAGGAAATCTTACCCTAAGGGTTCCCGCATATGTGTAAGACCTTACCTCTTTTCCCAGCTGCGATCAGACCTTGAAACACATTTTCCCCCTGCTGGGTACTGGGGTCAGATGTGTTGGTATCCACAGCTCGAAGACTCCAATAAAACGAAGCAATATCAATGCTCTTTTTCGCAATGTTAAGAAGCCGCATCCAGCCCTCGTAAATCGTCGGATGGCGAACAGACCCCGATGGAAAAGACAAATTCCAAGGAATGCTTTCCACCAGAGTTATTGTACAGCTTCCGGAGCAGGGCGACACCATTGTTGCGTTACTGTAGATTTCTTTACAAAAGATTGACTCCTTAACTGACCGCTTAAAAAAGAACTGTAGAATAACTACCGTCACAATAATAATCCCTAACAAGACGACAAACGCGAGCACCCGCGTGCTCAACTGTTGACTTTTTGGAGCTTGCCTCTCTGATAGCTCAAGCTTAGGTTTGGACACCATGTTTACTCGAATGTATTCTGCACTGCAGGAGGCCATGGAAGAAAATACTTTTTAGTGTCAGAGAGTGCCTCAAAAGCGAGTGCTGACAGACTTTTTGACATTAATTATAAGCAAGGAAGAAAAATGCGCGTGAAAGATGAGAACGTCCAGGCTCCTAGCGGAAGCCATGCATCCAGGCCCTCCTACAAATTAGCGTATTTCAGCAATATGGCGGTTCAACGCAAAGTTATCGACAAAAGTTTACTGTTTAACGTTATTCGACATACAGACGCTCACAACAAGGTAAACATGTAATTTTTCATTTAGAGTAGAGTTGTAAGTGGCGGTTGATGGAATAGTAAGGAGATTATAAGCCATTTGCACCTTCAAATTTACCTTTTTCAACCAGATTCAAGAAGAAAATGAAATGTGGAAACAATACGAGAAGATTAATGTTAGAACAAAGGAGAAAGAAGTGTCTAATTCAATAAGAAAAAGGAAGGAAAAGAGGTACAGTAATGTCAGTTTTGAAGAGTGAGCACATGCTTGTTGTTTTATCATTATAAAGGACTATCGCCTCCTGTCACTTCCCTCAGTACAAAGCAGAAACACATACAAACCTATGATAAAAGAGAACTGAAAGTGTAATCACTTGCTGCATCATAGGATCAACGCCAAAGATTGCAATTCAAGAAAGATTCAAGGAAACGGTGTTGGGTAAGACTTCCTCACAGGTCCCTACTTCATTATGCGTGCTGTAGCCGTACGGTTTCGTTCTCAGAAATGTTTGCATGCGCACTTCTCAAGACAATTCAACTACAGCATGCATAATGAAGTAGGGACCTGTGAGGAAATCTTACCACGGTGAATGATTTGCACACAGGTCCCTACTTCATTATGCATGCTGTAGATATACTATTTCTTTCCCCCAAAATATGTAAAGTTTGCGCCTACAATGCCCAAGACAATACAGCTACAGCATGCATAATGAAGTAGGGACCTATGTGGAAATCTTGCTGTGTTTCTCAACAGGGATTTTGGTCACATGAGATGTGACGATGAAGAGCAAGCTCCTCAAAGCACCTACTGGATGCAGCAATTGTATAATTTTGAAGCAAACTGTTCAGAGAGGTTTGTTTGTTCTCGTACTCCTTCCCAAAACTTCTTTTGATACCTTTATTTGCTTTAAGCCAAACATCTGCTATCAGTTATTATATTATATAATTAAACAACAGGTGGGGACACAGTGGTTACAAAGAACTTTACCCTGAAGAATTTGAAAATACTGATAGAGATGAGGATAAGAGGGTAACTAAGAAGAGAAAAAAGAAGGAAAAAAGGTGATTAGAGAGGTTTCATGCTTATACATGTTTTGTTGTAAAGTTTCTGGTAATGTAAGAGCATAAAAAGAACAAAACCAAAGAAAACAAACCAAAGCAATTTAAAAACCATGAGTGGCTGGTCTTCATCATGTTCAGTAGTTCATCTTTTAAAGGCAAAGTAGAGTAAAGAAACTTTATTTATGCACAGTGGTTATTAAAGTGCTACAAATTAACTTTCTAGAACCTATTAATATTCTAATATTTGCCTAGTTGCGCAGTGTTCTTTCTGGAGAGTTCTAGAATGCTGTAACATGATGTAACCATATAAAGTAATCTTACTATAAATAGTTATTATTGTAATCTTTTGGAATGTTCTAGAATTCTTTTTAATTGTATATAAGGAATGTTGCCACACAGCTCAAGGACTTTCGCTCAGTAGTAGTCTGATGTTCGCTCTGTAGTAGTCTGATGTTTGCTCTGTAGTAGTCTGATGTTCGCTCTGTAGTAGTCTTGAGTTGAGTTCTGGAGATCATGTTTGCTGTGAAGTTGTCTGGAAAAGCTATCTGAAGAGTTATACAGGAGTTGTTGCCCTCAAGTGGATAATTTATTTCCAAGGAGCTAGTGAGTTGTAGTGTCAGTGGTAATTTAGATATTTAGTTGTGAAATTAAGAGATAGCTTATTAGTGTATATTTAAGTTAAGTGATCACTCCTTTGTAGACTAGTTGAGTCATATCATTTCAACTGTCAGTTAAAAATAAATAGTTGAGTTTGTAGCGAAAGTATGATTGTCTTTTCTGTCAGGCTGAGAATAAGATTTATTTGTCTGTAACAAAAGCTAGAAAGCCTATGGGGCCATGCATTCTAACGTTGAACATAAACGTTACTAAGAATCCCAGCTGGCAGGAGGCAGACCAGTTGGCTATTAATGAGCGTGATAGAGGATCTGAAACTGAGGATTACATATCCAGGGCTAAAAACTGGCAGTCGTACGGTCACCAGTGGCAAGTTAAAACTGACCAGGGCTACTAAAAGTTAAGGTTTGAACGCCCGAAGTGCGACTATGCTACAGAATTTCGAAAAGTAGCAATGTAAATTATGCGAAGTACAAAGTTAAAAATAAAACTCAACATGTAGTTTATTACTGAATTTTTAGTTCTGAAGTTGAAATTCTGAGCCATTTTAACAGTGATTTCACGAGTGATCCACATTCACAAAATGTACACGCCATTTTGATTTTGTGATTGCCATGTGACTCTAAAAAAAAAAAACGAGAGCTACTTCAGTTTGAGATGGGTCATCAAGAATTCAAGGAAACTGGCCCGACTGGCCACCAAGCACTGGAGATAATTTTTGGCCCTGCATATAAAGTTAGTGGTCAGGATGGAAATTGAACGTGGGACAGTGACCAGAGTACAAGTGTGGTGCCCTAACCACTCAGCCATGCTCCCCCTATATAGCATGTATACTCATGATTATCTTTAAAAAAACTAGTCTGTCATTAGTCCCTGGAGCTTACCAGCCATTCTGTTATTGTCAATAATTTTGGACAGCTTTTCAATGCCAGACTTAAAGTCAATAAACTGATTGTTTGTAAATGAACTATATGTTTAAAACACATCAATTGCAATAGTGTAAATCAAATTTGAAGTATTGAGGGCAAAATTACAACAAAAAGTACCTGAAGTCAAGGGAAGTAAAAATCACTTCAAGATAGTGGGATTTCAAGTTATTGAGGGTTCAAGTTATCAAAGATAGATTAAATTTATGGTAAATGTATGAGGCAAATCCAAGGGAAATCACTTTTAGTTTGAGTTAGCAGGGAATCTGAGTTTCCGAGAATGCGAGTTATCAGGCTGTAACTGTATTAATTTTTTTGACTTGAAATTGCTTCATAGGACTGTAAACATCAGTTGTGATTGGTTTAAATAATCATCAATTTTATCTTTGTTTTTGTGTCAGTCAATAATATTGAAAACAGGAAACTGCTCTGATACAAGCAATAATCAAATAAGTTATTTTTGTCCATTTTAATATGCATAAGTTACTAGTACTTTAGTAATGGTTTAGTAGTGTAGGACTAGAGATGTTGCTTCAAATATTTGTCCTATATCACCATGGCTTGTTAGGAGAGCTTTTTGTGCATCCTTCTGTGATGGATATAAATCAGGCTGTACATTCTACTCTTTTACTGTACTTTTTAACATTGCAGGTCACATTCAAAGACAAGAAAGAAGAAAAAAGAAAAAGGAAAGAAGAAGAAAATGTGGAAGAAAAAAAAAGAATCATCTGATTCCGAGATTTATAGATCTGACCATGAAAGTGGGAAGAGTGGATCAAACAAGAAGAGGAAAAGAATGGTTGGCTCTAGTAATGAGGGGCATGATGGTCCAAGAAGGCCATGGAATTTTTCAAAACGTAAGACAAACTATCTTGTAGAAGAAAATGAGAAGGGAAAAAATGGAGTGAAACATTTCATTAAACTGGTTGAAACAGGTGAATATGATCGTAGGAGGCAAAGGAAAGAAGGAAGAGAATTGAAAAGTGAAGAAACAATACCAGTGGGTAATGAGAATGCATGGATACAGAGAAAGAGATCTAGGGGAATGACTAGTGAGGAAAAATATACCCAGAAAAAGACAAAGAGAAAGAGGATAAGGAGATATGATACTGTGGATGAAGAAGAAGAAAAAGAAGAAAATTGGGTGAGAAACTACAATGAAACTTGAGGGCTAATGTAAGAGACGCCGAGACCCTCGTTAAAAAATCCGAGACCGAGACTGAACTGTTTTTTTAAAATCCGAGCCCGAGATTGTTATTCGTTGTGCTGCTCAAGTTGTTGCTACATAAGGTTGCGCTCAGCTTGTGAAGTTTCAATCCAAATACATTTTCGCTTGACTTGCGAGACTCTGAGACTCACATTTTAAAAATTCGAGATTTCGAGACCCGTTTTTTTTTTTTGCGAGCTCGAGATTCCGAGACTCTAGTTTGTGACGCCGAGATTTCGAGACCCACTTTAAATTTGCCGAGACTTATTTTTTTACAGGGACCATTCTATACCCCTAATGTACTCAATTATTAGTCGGGCAACCGACTATAGGTTTACCCTCGAGTTGGTAAGTACTTGGTGTATGCCCGATTATAATGTCCTGACAAGTTCCATACATTACTATAGTGTACCATACACTACTATGGTGTCACTAACACTCATCAGCTGTACCTAACACCGATCATCGGTCCCTAGCACCGATCATCGGTCCCTAGCACTGATCATCTGTCCCTAGCACTGATCATCTGTCCCTAGTACTGATCAACTGTACCTACCACTGATCAACTGTCCCTAGTACTGATCATCTGTCCCTAGTACTGATCAACTGTCCCTAGCATTGATCATCTGTCCCTAGCACTGATCATCTGTCCCTAGCACTGATCAACTGTCCCTAGCATTGATCATCTGTCCCTAGTACTGATCATCTCTCCCTAGCACTGATCATCTGTCCCTGGCACTGATCATCTGTCCCTGGCACTGATCATCTGTCCCTGGCACTGATCATCTGTCCCTAGCACTGATCATCTGTCCCTAGCACTGATCATCTGTCCCTAGTACTGATCATCTGTCCCTAGCACTGATCATCTGTCCCTAGCACTGATCATCTGTCCCTAGTACTGATCATCTGTCCCTAGTCCTGATCGTCTGTCCCTAGCACTGATCATCTGTCCCTAGGACTGATCAACTGTCCCTAGCACTGATCAACTGTCCCTAGTACTGATCATCTGTCCCTAGTACTGATCATCTGTCCCTAGTACTGATCAACTATCCCAAGCACTGATCAACTGTCCCTAGCACTAATCATCTGTCCCTAACACTGATCAACTGTCCTTAGCACTGATACCGTGAGGCTACCCTCCACTGGAACCTTAAGGCATTGCACCACAGCATTCGTAGCAGATTCCCAGCAACACTCACAAAGCCAGTTTGTTTCTCTGTCACTCTCTTGGGCACATTCCCCAGAATCTCCCGGTACCATAGAAACTGACATAGGTGCCAATGAGTCCTGGAAGCAGTTACTGACATCCTAGTAGTGGCTGGAGTGTGCTTCCACACCTGGTATTTCCGCAATTTCCCCTCCCTGGGCAGCCTGAACTTCACCACAGGTACCTCTAAAGTATAACCCTAGTACTAGGTGCTGTTCCCTCTAATGCCACTGCTGTGTCAGGTCTACAGTTTGAGTTTCGTTATTCAGTGCTAGGAACAGTTGATCAGTGCTAGGGACAGTTGATCAGTGCTAGGGACAGATGATCAGGGCAAGGGACAGTTGATCAGTGCTAGGGACAGATGATCAGTGCTAGGGACAGATGATCAGTGCTAGGGACAGATGATCAGTACTAGGGACAGTTGATCAGTGCTAGGGACAGATGATCAGTACTAGGGACAGTTGATCAGTGCTAGGGACAGATGATCAGTGCTAGGGACAGATGATCAGTGCTAGGGACAGATGATCAGTGCTAGGGACAGATGATCAGTACTAGGGACAGTTGATCAGTGCTAGGGACAGATGATCAGTACTAGGGACAGTTGATCAGTACTAGGGACAGATGATCAGTGCTAGGGACAGATGATCAGTACTAGGGACAGTTGATAAGTGCTAGGGACAGATGATCAGTGCTAGGGACAGATGATCAATGCTAGGGACAGTTGATCAGTACTAGGGACAGATGATCAGTACTAGGGACAGTTGATCAGTGCTAGGGACAGATGATCAGTACTAGGGACAGTTGATCAGTGCTAGGGACAGATGATCAGTGCTATGGACAGATGATCAATGCTAGGGACAGTTGATCAGTGCTAGGGACAGAAGATCAGTGCTAGGGACAGTTGATCAGTGCTAGGGACAGATGATCAGTACTAGGGACAGTTGATCAGTGCTAGGGACAGATGATCAGTGCTAGGGACAGATGATCAATGCTAGGGACAGTTGATCAGTGCTAGGGACAGTTGATCAGTGCTAGGGACAGATGATCAGTGCTAGGGACCGATGATCGGTGCTAGGGACCGATGATCGGTGTTAGGTACAGCTGATGAGTGTTAGTGACACCATAGTAGTGTATGGTACACTATAGTAATGTATGGATGTCAGGACATTATAATCGGGCATACACCAAGTACTTACCCTCGAGTTTCATCGCAAATCGCAGTCACGTGCAATGGGGAATACCGCAGACACATAATACGGGCGCAAACTTCTTTCTACGATGTCGAAGTCGATGGCGAATATGTTGAAAACAAATGGTGTCATCTTTTCTACGCTCAAACATACAGACCCACCAACCGTTCGCGGTAGACCCACTCTAAAAGATGGCGTGTGTAATGAGCGTATATTTCGAAACGGGTCGTTCCGCGAACTGAAAATAGCAAAAGAATCAAATTATTTAGCGAATGTCTCACTAGAATCAAACCTGAAATCAAACGAGTTACCAGTGAACAGAAAATGTGGACAGAGTGACAGAAGAGCATTTGCTGATAAAGACAAGGTGCCTCGCGATGAAACTCGAGGAAACGACAACAAAGATGCCACGTTGGAAACCAGGACCTTGGTACCCTTAGCATTTCTTTTTTGGACCACTCCGCACCATAAGTGGTCAACACTCTACCTGTTGCCCGACTTACGATCTTAGATCGTCTTGTTTTATTAAAACTGTTGTCTATTTAAGGAATTCTGATTATTCAATCATCACAGGGGTTCCCCTTAATGGTCATGGCTCACAAAACGAAAAGTCACTTGTCAAACCTGAAATGATATGAAACAATGGAACACAACCGGCTTTCTTCAAACGAATTTGGAGCATAACACTTTAAATGTCCCAAACTTATGCCACTCAGGATATGGAATACCTTTTACTACATGTAAAACAGCTTCATGTAAGCTAAATTGTAAGTCTTGTTGCCGCTTTCTTGTCCTCATTTTATCATTTTTTCCCCATTTACTGTAACATAGCACTTTTTAAAAAAATATGGAACCAAATTTATTTCATTAAAAGATCCTTGGTACTTGAGAACGTTCCTTTAAGCGTAACTGGGTCTTTCGAATTCCTTTAAGCTCGATCAAGTTGTGTCTCATACCACCCAGTTGAAGGTTCCGGTTTTTACCGGCCATATTTCATAGCTTGTTTTTTTAAACTTTTCTTGTAAGATCATAAAACGCAGAGATATCTCTCGTAACCTTAGCAATAATGTCCAGTTCTTGCACGGACTTGCCCAGCCTTGCCGACATAGTGTACATTTACTCCTTCCAATGACGTACGTGGCTTCCGTTCAAAGGCGATAACTTAAATGTATTTTCCGCTTTGGGCCAAAGTCTACTTTCTAGTATAGGGTAAGGACCGGTATTGTTAATGTTACCGCCGTAAAAGGATTCACTTTCGTTCCTAGCTACGAATATAGTGCTTTTACTCCTAAACCATCCTTGAATGTAGCCAATATAACTTTAGGAGGTTTGGCAGTTTCTCAGGCTCGTTGAGTGGAAATATTTTTTCACCCGCTAAGCCCTCCCTCGTAGTGCGAGCCTTTATGTTTCATTTGCATATCGGGTTACGGCACGTGACAGTCGCACTTTAAATTGGATTGCTCAGCAGATTTGATGAAGATTCATGTGGTAGGCTTTCTCGGAGCGGACGTGGGAGTTGTCAACAGCCGTTTTTTTCCAAAAACACTAGAATTTCAGCTTTATTTGTAGACCTGGAGATCAGGATGAAACGGGAAACTCTTGAGAGTGGAACGGACCGTTTTTCTGAGGAAAAAATTAGGTAAGTAAGATCATTTTCTATCGCTTATATCGCCCAGGAGATGCAAGATCCAGAGGCCGGCCGGCAAGGTGTATTTTGAAGCGTATACATCAACTGCCTTTTAGCGCTGGATTAAGTGCTTGTTCAAGGGGAAATAGCTTTTCAGGCTATATCCTTAAATTCCAAGTTATGTTTCGGTCGTATATTTGTGCAGTACTCAACAATATAAAGTCTATCAAAGATTTTCCAGAGTTATCTACGTTGGAGGTACGTTCCCTGGCTACGTTGTACTGTCATGTTACATGTAAAAACCGCGTGATCTAGCTTCCACTCTCACAAAGTTAATTTATGTTAAAGAAATCCATGTACCCGTCAGTTTATCCCGAATTTATACCTTGGAATTTGATGGGTTTTCCTTCCTTGTTTAATTAACTGAAATAGCAGTCACGATACGTGGTACATTGCTACATTTTTATGAAGCTCTTGGAATTCAGGTTGGACTTTGCTGAAATGTTTTTGAACAGGCTTATAGTGAAATATCTGACCGCAAATTACGACTTCAACCCAGAATATATTACGATTATAATTTGTAATAGTTTGATCAATTTTATGCAACTTTCAACTTTGTTAAAAGCAAGTTGGACGCTTACAAGTTTCAGTGTTGTTTTCAATCAACTAGTCACGGGATAGTGCGAATGATGTAATCACTATGAATAATTGTTAACTTCTGGGTTTATATTGATTGAAGAGTGCGTGTTTATCAATTACAAATGTATATAGCTTAGAAATCGTACTGACTTGTGTGGGTTTTAAGGTGTCTTAAATGGTTGTCGAGTTTATTAAAAAAGACCCTATAATTGGTGGTTTTTACGTTACAGTATAAAGTGGTGATCAAAACTGTAAAATTAATGTTTTCTATGAAATTAAGCGTAGCTTTTTTGCAGTTCCACAACATGACATGCATAATTTAGACACAAGGTACATGTAATAAATAATGGTTGAGTTAAAAGAGAAGAAAAACAGAAAGTGTAGGTTGGACAAAACAGTACAACACATAGTAATGCAACAAATGCATGAGTCGTTGATTTCATTGTATCAGAATTTTAAATACATTTAACTCAGCCAGTTGAATCTGTATACTAATTCCTTTTTATTTTCAGTGATGTGATAGAGAGCCTCAAAGTACATTGGGCCTTACAAGAAGTTCTTCACATGGGGTTGAACAATGATCAGTTAGTTTGTGGTGTCCATAATGCAGCAAATGAACTTGCCCTGTAAGTATTTCATTTATACTGTAATGTATTTTAGCTCATTTTTTATGATCACCTGAGTTTGAATCCATTTTAAGAAGGAGGCAAAATGGTGCAGTTCATTGTAAGAACATTTTGTACTGTTACCAAGAAAATATATTTTATCTGTAACAGTGACGAAGGTGCAATTGGGTTATGCCTGTTGGTGGAGAACCCAAATGCAGACCCAGGGATCCAAGTGCACTGTCGTTTGATTGGAGCCTACTGCTGGGAGTGTGCCATACCTGTCATTAAGGTAGAGTTAAAGCAGGATTTATTTTCTTTGCTTATAGTAAATGTTATTCCAAGCCTTCCCAGGCCTATTTTTAGGCAAAGGTTTCTTTTTCAGCCAAGTCAAAATCATACATCATAGACATATCCAGCATTGTCAGAGAGAAATAATACATGCATGCATACTATTGCAGTAATAATGTACATGCAAAAAAGTTTGACAGGGTGATTGGCCAAGAACACATCAATTAGTCCCAAACGGTGCAAATGGACATGTATGGAATCCTATAATGACCTGATTGCTAGTGTTATCTGGTCATGTTGTGATAAGGATTCTTTGAATAGAGCATTGAAGCGGCAAAAATGGGTGGCTAGGGTTATTCTGTCTGCCAATCGAGATTTGCCATCTGCACAACTAGTAAGTTAAATTGGATTCCTTTTTATGAAGAATATAAGATAAATAGTTGTTCTCTAGTTTTCAAACTTATTCAGGGTACCTTACCTAATTATTTAATCAAACATTTTACTGTTAATAATCAAGTCCATTTAAGAAATACTACATATGCTAAATTTAACTTAGTTTGCCCTAAGTATATATGTGAAACAGAAGGTGGAAAGTCCTTCTTGGTTAGAGCTTGCAAACTTTGGAATAAGTTATCTTTAGAATTAATACATAAGGATTCTCTTCCTGCATTTAAGAAGAGTTTATTTAATGTGATTTTTAAAGACAACTTAGTCTAAATCACTTTAGTATTTAGCTTTATATAGAATTTTTCGATTAGATAGTATAGTTTTTTTGATATCTGAATTCTGTAACTTTTTTTCTAATTTTTGAGGGCCACAATTTTATCAGCTTTTAGCTATTGAGTGTTACCCTCTATAAATAAAGGGTTTACTTACTTACAAGTGCAGAAAGTTGAAATTGAGTGCAGAAATTTGAAATTACGTTTTTGCATGTATTGTATCAATAAGTAATCAAATGATTTGGAGTGCAAAGACAAAAAATTGCACTTACCCAACAGGCTCTTGCAATTTTTTCAGTTTTTTTTTTTTAAAATTATTCCAAATTGCATGTGAAACAATTATTTTGATTGCCTGTACAAATGACGCTTTTTTGAAAAATTCATGTATGTACTCTCTAGGAACATTTTCTCTTGTTCTTAACTTAAGCTTGCTATTTGAACTTGGTGCTGTAGGTAGGATCATTCGCTTTCTGATTGTTTCACCCTTAAAACGTTTTGTAAAATTTTTACCATATCAAATACTGCATGCAATGGCCTTTCCACTGGTTAACAGTTTTCCTAAATTTAAATAAGTTTTTCTCTTCCATCAATGTATGTTAAAGTTAATACTTAGAAATTTAATGTGTCATTATTTTTAATAAAGCATTCTTTGTACACTCACAGGTAAACAGTAGTAGAAAACTCTACCAAATGGTAAGATGTAATGAACCACCTCAGGATCCACTTCACTGTATTCTTATTAAGGTGAGTATATGTACAGTACATTGGGAGTTAAGCAATAGTTACTGAAGCAATAAACTGCAGTTTCATTGGGTTTACCCGCATAATAAACCATGCAGGATGTTGGGAAAACACGATAAGAGTTTGTAAATCACGAACCAGAGGCAAGCAATTTACAACCCCCTCAAGTGTTCTCCCAACATCTCAAGTGGTTTACTTATTGCTTTTATAAACTAACTTAAAAACAGAAAATGTTTCAATAACCCATAGGTTTTCGACTAGTCAGCATGTTTGTAGTATCTGAGTTATGTTATAATGTATAATATAATATTTATTTTTGCTGTGGGACTCTTCCGTGTGGTATGCCTAGGAGTACAACCAATCTCAGTATCTGTGGTTGTTGTTTGATACGCATATGCTGCATTAATTTACTCTGTTACTAAGGGTGCATGTAAAATAATTCTTAACAGTATTTTGGTTTTCCTCTTTCAGAACATTGACCCGCAAACAGAGAGTGCATCCATATTGCTTAAATTTGCAAGACATATACCAGCTCCTATTCTCAAAATCACATGAGAAAAAAACAACCAAAACATTGTTGGAAAGATAAGTGGCAGATTAAGCTGTCAGAAGATGGAGAAGATTCATGATTGCAGGGATCCTCCTGGTTTTGTCCATGCAACAAGAGTTTTGATGTGAATTTATAAGTTATTAGACATTATACTCAATTTGTAGCTCAAAACAAAACCCAAAGATTTGCCTTGCATTAGGCAAGAAAAAAAAACTTCAAAACCATTCATGGAAATGAGAAGCAAGAAAAAAGAGGATTGGGTCATATTTATTACCCAGTTTAAGTAACGTGCTGTGTAACATTGAAGCTTTTATCAGCCATGATTTTTTGTCATGAACCAAATGAAATAGAGTGAGATTATTTCATTTCTCCAACTTGTGGATGTAGCTTTGTGTAGGAAGTGAAAATGTGTTGTATCCTCTTAAGAGGACCACATGTAAAGTAATTCTAACTATACATTGCTGGGACGTTTTTTATTGTAGTACCTGATTGATTTCATCTTGGGCCGGTCCTTCAGATTGTCAGCAAGCTTCAGTTATTCAGCCCCCCAGTAAGGAAAATAGCATTAATATATGCTTAGTTGACAAGGTATTTTGTCAAAAAATTTAATAGAATTTGCTTCATGCAAAAACAACTCACAAATGAAAAAAAAAATACAAAAGGTAAAAAAAACTCAATAGGTTTCAAAAGATATTTAAAAGTAAACAAAAGAAAAGAAAAAAAGGTTGTCCACAAAATTCAAAAAAGCCTGTGAAACTTAAATGTATTCTGTCTTGCTTATGTTCAGTGTAAGAAAAAGTTGTAGGAATTACTAGAGCAGCATGCCAGGGATGCATGTGCTAAACTGCTGGTCAGTTAATATAGGTTTCCAGATTTAGAGTAAGTAGAAAGTTTGTTATTTTGTATGTTATTTAGCTCCTCTCTGAAAACACACGTTTTGGCCATAACTATGTACTTACAATTTACTGGAATGCATTCAGTTCAATTCATGGAGTTCATCCTAGTGCACCAGCATGTCAGTGATGACTGAAGATAGTTTTAATTCTTTTAAGAAATACATTAATTTTTTCAAAATCAGAAATGCACAATATATAAAATTATTTAATGACAAACAAATTTTATTGGTTCACCACACCAGCTCTTTTATTAGAGTATTTGATTTGCCTCCCTTACATTGAGTTGTTTGCAAAAGTCTAAACAATAAAGAAGGTGTACTTGTGTTTGTTGTACATTATCTGTTCTATACTATAAATTAAGCTTTACCTCAAGGTATTATTCAATTATCATTGGCAGTCAACACTGGATCATAGCCATCATGCCCTTTTTTACTGATTATTAACAATCCCAGTTGTGAAATTTAAGCAATAAAATCGGTGCAACTTGGTAATACATCAAATGCAAGCAGGATTCATTTCATTGCTCAGTGAATATTTCTATAATTGATAAACCCCTTTAACATGGAGTTATTCATCTCTGTACCTTACTCTAGCAAGCTTACTTTAATTTGCCAGCTTCTGGCTTTATATAAGTGCTCACTAAGCATATTCTCAGGACTATGCTATTAGACTTGGATCAGATAATGCCTTCCACTCCATGAACCCTCCCTGCAACACAATGAAGCAGTATCTGGTTACTATCAGTGGGTACAACTCAGTAACATACATGTGTGTAGGCTGGATTGGAAGAACATAAAAAGGTTTGTATTGTGGTACTTCCTCGGGGTACAATAACTTTGATTCTTTAAAATTCCTTTGTTGCCTGCAATCCACATTGTCTTTGAACCTGGTCACTCCCTGGTGGGGTTCCTTGTATCTTGTCATCTTCCCACCTATGTGGACTACAATCCCAACCGTGGTTCAGTGGCTTGATAATTAAGGGCTTTGATGCTACTGACATGAAGTTGTGCATCAACCAGAGGTGGCCATGTTTTCTTCTGATGAGTATTATCTGTATATCGTCTCATCCAACCCTCTGCTCCTCTTACAGGAAAAGCTTTAAAACTTATCCATTACCTACTACATTTAATTTTTGCTCTTTTACTTGGGAGGATATGTCATCTGATATTTGTACTCACATGGAATAGTGCAACATCAGGACAGCCACACATGTGTGCAGTTAGAACCAATGTACAGGATGACATGCCGCCCAAACACATACCAATCACTGGCTTGCTCAGGTCAACTCCTGCATCACTGTATACTATTAGGGAAAGATTTTATTGTATTTAGGAAATAATCAGGGTTGCATCAAAAGCTAAGAAACTGATTGCATACAGAGAATGGTCTCCAGGCAGATTAGAGAAGAGTATGAAATTAAATATGTTACTGATAAACTGATTTTATACTTAGAGAATAATCATCTGCACACAAACAAATATTGATGAATTTTAATGATGTCATCAAAGCACGTAAGTGCAAAACTACTCTAGTTGTAAAATGATTTTCTTAACTGTACCTTTCTTGAGTTCATCTACAGTCTTCAACGTCTTTGTGTCACTTTCAAACAGACTAGTAAATGGAATGTTTATTGCTCCTGGATAATGGCCACTCCTGGGTTCTGTGATGGTACACATGAAAGGTTAATAATAAAATATTAACCAAAACTCCAAATCCACCTCACCACCACCACCCAGCACCACCTCCACAAACCCCCCCTAAAACTGTTTTCACTACCTGGCAATTATTGTTATTGTTGTTTTTGAAGTTACTGTATGTAAATAGTATGATATCGAACTGAAAAACTCATAAATATAAGGATACTATTTTTATTAGTAAATGCTTTCAATGTACTTGATGCTACAAAGATACATACCCTCCTCTGACTTATTGAATAAGTTTGGGGCTCGGCTGTCACACACTTGGGCCGTACGGGATGTTAAGTTTTGCGCCATGTCCTCATATGACTTGATCCACTTTGGATTGTAGGAGACTTTGAAGTCACCTTCCTGATTAAAATAGAAAAAGAACAACATAAATGAGATACTCAATTTCCTACATAGGTTGAAGAGATTACTGACTTAATAAGCTAGTGAAGCTACAGTAGTTCTCAATTTTCAGACATGATATGGTGGAGCCATATCTGCTGCCAGAGCTTGAAGTAGATGACAGTTTGGGGTTCACTGTCAAAGTGTACGGGTCCTACTTAGTGGATGACCATCCATCAACTATGAATTGATGTAAAACGCCTTTGAACATATCATAGTTAATGGAGGAAGACTCCATTAACTATGAACATATCCATATGAAGAAGTGCACTATACAAAATTCATTATCATAAACCTGGAAAAGGTAAAATTAACTATATTGATTACCTTTTTCTTTTTTTTACCATCATATTTGTTGTTTCATACCCATCAGCTTCCCATCTTTCTAATCCACCATTTAACACTGACACATTTTCATAATATTATATTGATTACCTTTTTCTTTACCATCATATTTGTTGTTTCATACCCATCAGCTTCCCATCTTTCTAATCCACCATTTAACACTGACACATTTTCATGGCCGAATAACTGTGAAAGATAAGTCAGATAATGATCATCATGGTGAGACAATATCAATACCCTCTGGTTTAATTGATTGCAAGGAAGAGGTCCATTGCCTCAAAGTAGTGGTACACATCCAACCATCCATTAATCCTTGACCCCATTCTTGGACTACCCTTTGGACAGAACACACCTATTTTAATTGAAGGGGTGTCTGGAATAAAGCCCCAAGTGACCACTGATCAACTCACCAATTCTCCTACCAATTTACCTTGTATTTGCTTGGAAACTGAAGGGTGAATTTGACACTGGATCAAGGGTCGACACTTAAGGTTTTATTCCACTCATCCCTTCAATTTCATTATAGTTGTAAGAAGCATCTGTTAAGAAGCATCAAATAATAGTTTGATTGAAAGCTCATATCTAAGTTTCTACATGACCCTGACCCTTTTACATACATGAAGACTGAAAAAGTACTGCTTTGGAGCATAGCCATCCTCTACTGGTTATAAGAGAGACTATCATTAACCATCCCCTTCCACCTCACCTGCCACCACCCACCCACACACACTCACTTACACATACCCCCTGGGGCCAGTTGTTGGAAAGCCAATTAGCGCTAAGCCAGGGTTAAATTTTAACCCAGGTTTCTTTTCCTCTTTAAAAAACATTTTCTCCGATAACTTTCTCTATATTTTTCAGAGCATACAATCATCAAATTGTATTCAAAAAGAATTAAACTGAATGTGCTTTTTAAGCTCTCATGCTACGCCAAACGTGACAAAATATCAAAGATGCAACTTTATAATTCAAATCCACAAATTCACTATAAAGATCGATAAAATTAACATCAATGTGCTTGTTGAATGTGTCAAGATTGTAGAATTCAATTTCAATTCCCACGTGTTTCATGTCATGTATCAATTTATTCATGTCTTTGTATCATGTATCTTTGTTTTATTTTTTTTGTTGTTGTTGTTTTTTTTTAATTATTAAAGAAATAATAACCTTAAACATCCACCATGCTCTTGCTCCCAGAAAGAATCCAAATTTTCCTTCGTTGTCGTAAACGACAACATGATCACCACTGTTTACTGCACTTCCTCTTGCATTTGCTTGAAACGTCTCATTATCAGGAATGTTGCGAACTTTGATAGGAGTGTTCTTTACTCCCCAAAAAACATCCATGTATGAAGCAGAAGTAATGTGCTTCCTACATCGAAATACAGTAGTTAATATGTTAGAAATTAAGAAAAACCTTTCTAGCATCTTGATCTTACGTTTGATTCTGTTTGTGTGCATCTAAACTCACTGCAATATTTAATTGCAGCAAGTCCCATTTAAAAAGCCTGTCACCATATTTTAAATGAAAACCAATATTCCATACTCTGTTTCATGATTTACTTGATCACTACAAAGAAATAACTTGACATTTGAGGTCACATTTGCATTTTGTAAAAAGCTAAATTTCCATGTGTTTTGGACAAAAAAGATTTCTTCTGCTAAAACTGCCTTAATTATTTAAAGCATACTCGGTTCCAGAGCTCGGTCCAAAATAATGTTCAAGCCCAATCTTATTTCAAACCCAAATGATCAAAACCGATAAGCATTTCAGACAGAAAACTGTGTTCTCTAGGGCCGTACCAGCCCGTTGGATTTTTAATCCATATGAGGGTGTGCCCCCCGCTCCATGAGGTAGCCGAAGCTGTATTGGAATAAGCTAAACAATCTAACATGCAACTCTATTTCTGTGGGCAACATATTAATGCGACACACCCCTTATCTTTGCGGGTAAAAAATTTCGCTATGTTATGGCTGAAATATAGAAATACGACTTAAACAAACACAAGCATTCATGACTGTGATCTTTTACCGTATATGAAAACACTGGCGCATTGTTTTAAATGTAGGATGTAGGATTATAACTTGCGATCTAAGTTATCTACTCGTGACGCTGACATTGGCATTCGAACAAACCTGCGATGGTCCACGAACCAAACTTTTTTGATGTTGATGAAATTGTAGCCTGTTGCGATCGAGAAAAATCCGTTGATCTGATCGATTAGAACTGTATCTTGTAAATGTTCTTTACTTCATAAACATTCAGAACTAAAATCTCTTTCTAAAGATCATAAACCAAGCAAAAGTCATGAAGTTTTTAAACGCAAAGTAAAGATTAAAGAAGAAAGTAAATCCGGCCATGACCCTTAACGGACGAACGAACGGACGAACGAACAAACGATCTTTAAAAGTTGTTGACTTCAATTCCAAGCATTAGTAAAACAACGAGAAATCCAAAGAAGAGTAATCTAGTAAGTTGAAAACAGATTTTCGTTTGGCGCTGGTCGACTTTTACTTGGGGGCTAATCGACTTAGTGGGGGCTAATCGACTGGAGGCTAATCGACCGGATACCGGCACAGTCTATATCCTAACGTTACAACTGATACCCTTTATAATACCATTAAACAAGAGGTAAAAGAGGCTAGTGGAAAATTGCGACGTATAAAATTCGCCTTTTTGAACAGCCCTGCAAAGCAATTCGCATATTTTACCTTGAAAAATCATCCCCAGCATTCTTATCACTAAACCATGTAGTGTCGAGAAGAGCTATGCCGCCATTACTGGCTTTGTTGATTTCTGTGTGGAGCCATTCGGTCGACACTACTGGAGAAACCATTCTTTTGCTCTTACCAAACAAACCTACTGAAACGTGAATTCCCTCTGTGGCGTAACTCACACGGTTTCAACGTTTGAGTGAACATTATATGCATAACTAGGAGCCCAATAGGCTCCGGGCATAACATAACACAAAGGACCAAGCGAATGTAAACAGCGGAAGTCTTTTGTACTACTTTGGTGAATTGTTTTCTGGTCAATTAATGGAAATAAGAAAATGAGCTAAATCAAGCAGAGGGAAAAGAATCCTTAGCTACATTGCAATTTTTATTAACGATTTTTATTACTTTAGGGCTTTTCTCCTCTTGTACTTTTCTGAGTAAGATCCCTTGAGAGTTGACGTGGCATGGGCTTCTGCATTCACCATAACAATGCATAACAATAGCCAGCCTGACCCACTCAGGAGCCCATAATCCGGAGAGTTTCAAGTAAGGGGCAAATTGTGCAGTGGACAAACAAGCTGTAAGACTGCTTTTTTTTATGCATCAAGTGCTTTAAGAGAGACCTAACAAAACAAATTGAATTGGACAACAGACAAAAATAACCCGCTCCTTGAGAGAAGTGTCACGTCAAACCCGGCGGTTACGTACTTTGTAATGGTAATGGACTCAGACTGAGTGGAGTCCAATTCGTGTCAACAACAAAATGCTCGAATAAGATATATATGTTATTTACCGGGCGGGAGGTCCGTATGGGAAAAAACTGTGCCCGAGGTCTTGCGTACGGCCCGAGGCCGAAGGCCGAGGTCCGTACTCAAGACCAAGGGCACAGTTTTTTCCCATACGGACCGACCTAGATCGGTAAATAACTTATTTATTTTTTCTGTTTGTTTGCTTTTTTTTTCAATTTGCCGCGAATAGCGCGGATAAAAATCCGGACCGTGGTCCGTATCGTAAAAAGCTGGACCGGTTACGAGCGCGCGATTAGTCAAGAGATACCCCGAGATCTCCTCGGGGGGAGGGGGGGGGGGTAATCAGACGATCACGGGATATTTGGTGTACTGAACAAGGTGTCAACAAGGAAACACTGCATTAGAACAATTGATCGAGGCGTGCCAAGGGAGCAACATCTGGGATCGCAATTCCAAGGTTGCCAAACTGCAATGAAAACAGAATACAGTATACAGCCTAGCAGTTAAACAGTAGTTCAGTTTTTGATTCTAATCGACTTTAAAAACATTATTTCTGCCTTGGTGTGTTAGGTTTGTTGTTCAATGTTGCGTAATATTACGCTGTGTTCACAAATCAGTTGTAAAACAAGTGGCATTTGTTGAGTCTAATGAATAATTCAAAGTTTCTGTATATAACGGGCAAACTCCGGAAATTCGAGTTCTCTCGAACGGAGTCGAAATTCATAAGTTTGAATCCTATTGAAAGAACTTCCTTAATGTAAACCGAGCAAAATATTGCATGAATCCATATTACCTGTTCACGTGTGACGAAAAACTCGTTGGCTTGCTTGAAGTTTTGTTCCCCCCTTCCGCGCCTCTGGTAACGATTGTGGATAGGGCACTGGTGCAGAATAAACATTGCCGTGGAAACAGCAATAGGGTCAAAGAAACGCTGAACCAACCGTTGTCCGTTTTTGTCCGACTGAGCTCTTGAGGTGTCTGGCGAAATTTCCTGGAAGGACAGTAGACTTTGTACGGCCATTTTTCCTGCAAATACAAAGACTATCTCGGGTTAACATCCCTAACCCTCAGCCCATCAAGGTGAATGGAAAAGACCTCCCAATGATCGATCAGTTCAAATACTTGGGCAGCATTGTCAGACAAGATGATGGTGCAGGCGCAGACATCCAGAGCCGGCTAAACAAAGCCAGAAACACCTTCAGGATGCTGAACAATGTGTGACGGTCGTCACAGTACAGTACTTATACCAAGGTCAAGATCTATCAGAGCTGTGTTCTGTCTACCCTTGTGTATGGGTCAGAATGTTGGCGAATGTTGGAAAGTGATCTGGGTAGGCTGTCAGCCTTTCACTCCAAAAGTCTGCGAAAAATACTTCGCATCTTCTGGCCTCAGACCATTTCCAACAAGGATCTGCTTCCGTGGTACCAACAGGAGGACATGGGTACTATTAGTATGCAACGACGCTGGAGGTGGATTGAACATGTCCTTCGAAAGGAAAATGAATCCATCACAAAAACAGCACTACACTGGACTCCCGAAGGCAGGCGCAAGCGTCGCAGGTCTAAGAACACCTGGCGTGGTACTGTACAGACAGAATTGAGGGGCTTAGAACACTGAGCTGGAACAAGATCCAACAGCTGGCTAAAGACAGACAGAAGTGGAGGAACTTTGTTGCTGCCCTACGTGCAGCAACAAAGTTCCTCCACTTCTGTCAGTTAGGTGGGCATGAGATAAAGTGATATTGATGCCTCCTGGTAATACTTCATTTTGTCTAACATGACAGAGACAGTGGGATTTTCACGAATTCCGGATCTTTGCTTTATGCGATTGGCTCACGTCACAACTACGTCATCACGAGTCGTGTTACCAAAAAAGAATCTACGGCAGACGTATATAGCACCAAAATTTCATCCCATTTTGAAACTTTTCAACATGTCATAACAAGAGGAAAAATTTAACATGTTCATTATAATAATAATAATAATCATCATAATCATAATCATAACATTATTCATATAGCGCTTTATATAAAAGTTCTAAAGCGGTTCAAAATAAAAATTCACATTACCTAAGAAATAAAATGACGTTTAAAAAGATGAGTTTTCACAACTTAATATAGCTGGGAAGGCAGTTCCATAACTTGGGGGCACATACAGAAAATGGTCAGTCACCATACGTTTTCAGATTTGATGGAGGAACTTGAAGCTGAAATTTAGATGAAGACCTTAATAACCTATTTGGGGTGTATAAGTGCAGAAGATTACTAATGTAACAAGGAGCTAAGTTATTAAGAGCCTTGAAAGTTTAAAGTAATTTAAAAGTTATACAATGTTCAACGAGCAGCCAATGAAGCTCCCTGAGTAATGACGTGATATGGTCAAACTTGTAACCACCTAAAATTAAGCGAGCTGCGCAATTCTGTACAAGCTGTAATTTATGTAAAATGCTGCGAGGAAGACCACATAGTAATGAATTACAATTGTCAAGTCTAGAGGTAACAAAGCCTGGCATTAACTAAAATCTTCGTATGCTCGGTAGATAAAAATTTCCTAATACGATAAATATTACGAATATTAAAATAACAGGACTTGCAAATATCAGTAATATTGCGCTTAAGGTTCAGTACACTGTCGAACGTGACACCAATGTTCCTGGCATACTTAGATGGAAGAATCACGGAGCCATCATCAAGCGCAACAGGAGGGAACTGCATAGTAGGTCTAAATTGGGATCCAATGATCAAGAGTTCAGTTTTGTCACCGTTGACAGTGACTTCAATTTATTCAACGACATCCAGGAGGAGACATCCGATAAACAAGCCTGTACTCGAGAGACCATCAACAAACAGCAAGAAGAAGAATCAAAAGAAAAATAAATCTGGGAATCATCAGCATCGAAATGAAACTCCATTTCATGTTGACGCATTATGTCACCCAACAGAGAAGTGTATAACAAATATAGGAGAGGTCTTAAAACACTGAGAACCCTGTGGAACACCAAAGTGGACATCAGTGGAAGAGGAATTAGAACCATTGATGTATATATATTGTGATCGATTTTCAAGATAGGATCGAAACCATTGTAGAGCCTTTCCTTTGATGCCAAACCTAGATTCGAGTCGACGCATCAGAATACAATGGTCGATCATTTCAAAAGCCGCAGATAGGTCAAGCAGTAACAGGACAACAGTTCGCCGTTTATCAACGGCCTTTAATATGTCATTATGAACTTTCAGAAAGTGCAGATTCCGTGCTATGGTGGCGCTTAAAGGCTGATTGCAAGGATTCACCAAGATTATTATCATTAATGTAATTAACAAGTTGAGCGTTCACCACTTTTTCGATTGCCTTTGAAATAAAAGGAAAATTTGAGACTGGATGAAAGATTTTAAAGTCATCAGTACTGAAATTTGACTTCATTAAGAGTGGAATAATCATAGCAGTCTTAAGTGCCACAGGCATTAACGCAGTGTCCAGGGAGCAGTTTACCAGATCAGTGATGACAGTGAGAAGAACAAGCAGACATCCAGTAGGAATAGAGGCCGGAAAAACGCACAAGACTTAACCTTGCAAGACTAAAGAACAGTGGCTATGCTACAAACAATTAAGGAATACACAACACAACGCCCCCCCCCTTTATTTAATTAACCTGTATTAAGTCCCATAAAGAAGCGCTGTTGACTTCCATGACTCATATTCGAAATAAATGTAATTCAAAGGAAGTATTAAAACATCCGTTCTTACCTTCTTTATTGAATATTGTCACAGCATTGAGCTTTGTTTCGGAGAAACTGGGGCCTAAACAACGCACAACCTTATAAAGCGTAGTATATACATCACGTGACAGGTCACATGATACCATGACATCTGATGTAACAGGAATGGGTTTCTTTAGAACATGGGCGGCTTCGCACTTTGACAAAAACTTTACCCAGTGTGGAACATCGCCCTCACTAGCCAAAATGGTGATTTCTTTGTCTTGCGCCAGCATTGCTTTTGCTACCCATACAGCTGCGATAAGCTGTTGCTCGGAAACTCCACATGTTACCATGGCAACAGAAGATGCGTGAGAAAGTGTCAAAACCGACTTCACGAGGAACCCATTCACATTATTCATGTCGCTGGTCAAATTGTCTTGACTGTCTCTTTCTATATTCGTTATTTGCTCGGTCGCTTGTTGAGATACCAGAGAGGCAAACTGCGGTGATTCCGAAAGAAAGATTACCTTAAGTTTCAGGTTATCGTACTTTGGGGGATGGTGTGTGGAATACTCTAGCACTTGACGATCAGTTATAAGTAATGAGCCCGGAATTCCCAATGATATACTGACTCCAATGGGTGGTTCTGAAAGCACATAACAGCATATTCTTTGGGTTACATTTTTTACAAATGTTCACTAATCATGGATGCAACCTTACTAGGGTGCAAAAATGCTTCTCACTCTGGAAGGCAGTACTTCCAGTACAGAATGAAAGAAAACGTAGCCTGTATAACATTGCCTAAGAACGTTTCTTTGGGACACTCAATTAAAACAGCTTTAGTTAAACAATAAATGACATCACGTGACATACTGGCAGTAATAAAAGCTTCTGTGGCCGAAATTCCGCAACCCCAGAATACCAACACGTCACCATCGTGAATAATAGGCTTGTCTCCTTCGAGCGGATGGAGATAATCTTCTATTCCAATAATGTCCGGATCTCCAAAGTGAATGGGAGCCCCGTGTGCAAAAGTAAGGGGAACACAGATTTCTGCCACTTTCTCTAATAACTCTCGGGGAATTGCGCGCACAGAAACCACCATACCACCACCGAAAGGTCCTACGGGTACAAGAGGAATTTTGGTGACGTAAATAGGAGGGTTTCGATTTTCAATCATGTGGCGCAGTGGGATTCCTGCAGCAGCGATAATGTGATCAAAGGAGAAGCTGCATCCGATATAAAACGACACCATGTCGCCCCAGGGAATGTCTGTGACATCAGAGCAGTGTTTGGTTATTACTCCATGTTCGGAGACGCAATACAAAGGAAGGTCTGTTCTGCATGAAAAAAAAAAAAAAAAAAAAAAAATATATATATATATATATATATATATATATATATATATATATATATATATATATATATATATATATATATATATATATATATATATATATAATGATATATACCCCCTGACGAGTGGGCAACGTGTAGTTTGTGTGTGTGATGAACAATGAACATTCAATCAAAGAGAACTTGATTACGTAATTAAGCTTAGTTTTGTTTTGATTTAAATAACATACGTTTCTGTTCTGTTTTATTTGTCGAGTTTTTACGCCCCTATTTTCATGTACTATTGTTCACAGTTTGAATCAATTACGTAGCTAGCCATTCCTGTTTTTTAACCGGTTTTACAACTGTACACGTGAATTGTACCCTTATCAGAGAACGCCGCTTAAGTTTTTGTGGAGTTGGAGTTAGGAGATCTACGGAGCAACATTGGAGTTTTCAGAGCAGTTTTATCTTTTTCGGAGTTACGTAACGTTGGAGTTTCTTAGCCCTTTAGACAGGATCAGAGGGTATTTGAAATCGCAAAATTATCCAGCCGAGCTTGTTGAGAAACAGTTCAACAAAGCTCTAAGTATATTTAGAGCTGAACTTTTGAGGAAAAAGGTCAAGCCAGCAAGGAAAGTTTTTGTATTGTTGCTCGACTACAATCCAATTTTGCCAGATATCCAAAAAGTTATCAAAAAGCACTTTCATCTGTTACAATCCTCACCAGAAGTCAAAGAAATTTTTCCACCCAAGTCGATATTTCCCGCTTATCGTAGAACAAAAAATCTCAAAGAGTTGTTGGCGCCATCAAAATTTCGGGTAACCTCCAGTAGAAATCTAAGAGAAGAAAACAGAGATTGTTCAAAGTGCAACAAGAAGTGTGATCTATGAAAAAATTATTTAATTCAAGCTCCGAAATTTCTAAGTTCGGCAACTGGTCGTCAATATCCCATTCAACAAAGGCTGTCTTGTTCGTCACAAAATGTTATTATTTAGCCACTTGTACCAAATGCAACCTGCGATATGTAGGTTCCACCTCGACTAAGTTTAAAATTGATTTCGTAACCACAAGTCGAACATGCTAAAGAACAAAAGAACTTGTGAATTGGCCACCATTTTAATAATTCTTTACATGAACTTTCTCAAATCAATTTTATTATCATAGAACAAATTGTTCAAGATGTTGATTATTCATGGAGTTGACAATTTTGTCTATAATCATGAACTTAATGTCTGAGAGATCGTGCGGGGTATAATTAAAATGTACCGCCAACTCGTGGCTCTTTTTGCTTTTAAGCATAGACGATTTATGGTTTCGAAACCTGACCTTAAATTTGGTGGATGTGGAGCACCCATATTGAAAATAACATTTATTACATGTAGCTGGATAAATAACG